>CP139503.1:197751334-198337103 GCA_021014915.2 Artemisia tridentata subsp. tridentata
AGGATTATTAAGTGACAGCTTCAACTCAGTCCTGACGCCATCAGAACGAAGACTTGTACAAGTCAAAACCCTAAACCACGACGAGCTGACGGCGTCTGAAGCAATAAGCTGACGCCGTCAGAGTTGTAATCCTATATATATACTTTCGTATGTTTTCATTAATTCGTGTACAATCTTGGAGTAGGGTTTTAAGGACGAATTTGACAGCTTTTGTAAGGGTTTTACAACCCTCAAAACCTATGTTTTGTTGAAGATAAGTTACTCATTTAATCATTCAATATGTCTATGTGTTGTTTGATTAATTGTTTATCTTTTTTTTGCTTTAACATGCTAGCTTAAGTTTATTTGTATTTGCTTAGATCTAGTGAAACCTAGTTGTTGAATATTGATTTGTTGTCTCTTGTTTAGTTGATTGCTTCGCGTTAGTCTAAGAAGACTGGCTGAACTCTTATATGTAACCAGCTTGAACGTCTTAGAAAACGCAACCGTACAATGCACTATTGGTTTTTCTCGTTGTATTTATTGCGTGAATAGCGGCTTGTAGATCCTAGAAAACTTAATAGACTTAAAGTGATTTAGGGGAGACTAAGATTCATAGAGTTGGGGACTTCGGCACCTCCCCACGACCAACATTAAGGAATACAGCGCTTCAACTAAAACAAGGACGTGACAATTCGACAGATCAATAGGAGATAACTAGGGAGTAATTAAATCTAAGTGAACACGCTTTCCCTATCATAAGAAGTCACCACTTGTATTTTTTTTTCTTTTTAAATAGTTTATTTTAATTGAATTATTAGTTTTGGGTTAGTTGAATAGCAACTAATTTCGCCCACTCTTTCAAAACCGAGATTTTTAATTTCTTTCTAAAAAAATATAAAAATAGAAAAAGAATCATCCCTCACCTCTAGACCTATCTCGTCATACATCTTGACATTTCCACAACTATTGCGAGACTATTCCCCTAGAGAACGATCAATCTCCCGGAGTTACCTATACTACACTACAACGGTTATGTAACACCCCCATCCAAGAACGGGTCAAATGTCACATTTATGGCGTCAAACAAAACATACGCAAGTGGAAAACTTTAATAATATAGTGGTTACAAAAGTATTCTAAGGGATAATAATAATGAAATCAATCTGAATATAAGAACTTCCAAAACTAAGATACAAACTAAGTCAAAATAAAAACTCTAAGTCCAACTCTAATACATGGGGAGCCATCAACAGTACAGTCCACTAAGAGCTCCTAAGCACTCTTCACTCAAATCCCAGCTTCCCTCTTAAAACTTGCCGCAGGAAAATAAAATGCGGCTGAGCTTAAAAAGCCCAGTGAACAGATATATATAATGAAATGTAATAAGCAAACGAATGAACGAAATGAAACTAAGGAAACCTGCTGAACAATATACCATAAGTCATGAGAAAATAAATGAATGAATAAGGAGTCAGAAATAACAAAGGAATGCCCACGATCCCTAAACAAATATGTCTAGACATGATACATGAATAGACCCAAAACAGATAAACATAATCGTAATCATAATCATAGCAAAGTCATAGCAAAGTGTACATGGAGTAGCTAGCTCGCAATGTACCAGAAGTGAAATGGGGTGTATGGCACACACACAATCCATTCACTAAATAACTGAACTGAACAAAGTACCTAGGATGCATCCATACGCTCCCTGCAAAACAGATATACATATACAAGTTTGAGACTGTGCATACGTACGTTAATATAATAATAATAAGTATGGCGGCCATGGTTGCTATATAGCATAAGTGGGAACGCTGCGGACAAAAACCAACCTCCACAGATAGTGTCAATACCATTGGTGCATAAATGGCACGGCCATGGACTCCTCATGATTGGTTACAAATATGGGCAACATAATAGGCATAGTACATGCAATCTAATGATAAGGGATAATTATAAATTATCCAACTCAGATAATAGCTATATGAATAGAATATAGCATGAAACGAATAATCAAACAAATAACTAAACAAATACGGATCAAAGCATAACAAATATCAGGAGACAGTGAGTCATGAGAAATCCTTAACGATATAGTACAATCAGATTATGTAATCGTGAAAATCATTTAAATGTTGTTTTCATGAAAGTATTCTTTTAAAAGTCTTTTTAATAAGAGTCATTAAGACT
Organism: Artemisia tridentata subsp. tridentata; assembly: GCA_021014915.2. NCBI lineage: Eukaryota > Viridiplantae > Streptophyta > Magnoliopsida > Asterales > Asteraceae > Artemisia > Artemisia tridentata. The sequence goes on from CP139503.1 coordinate 197,753,510, forward strand.
TCATATAAAAAGTGGTGTTACCTCGTATTCATAGAAATCATTTTAAAAATAGTGTTTCTCAAAACCATCATTAAGATATATATTCAAAAAGGTTTTTCATACAAGTCATAATATCTAATGGATTACAAAATATCAAAGGATTCGAATACTGAAGTCACAGGAGATAAAGAAAGAATCATATCACACAAAACAACCAAACGAATATCAAAATGGATCATAATCAGAATATTAAACATCAAGGAATGAAGTCATGAGATACCCTTACTGAGAAATGGTGGAATATTTGTACCTTAACGCGAATGAAAAGAAAGCAAATGACTGAATGAACACAAGGAAACAACGTCGCGCCTCTTCAAATGATCTACACGAATTAGAGATCATTTAATACTTATATGTTTATTTCATAAGTTACAATTGGTTTTAATGATTTATACTTATAGTTATACTCATAACTTATTTTAGGTTTATTTTACAAATCTGGGTCAGTTTCTCACGAATTTTAAGACACATCAAATGAACTCCAGATACTCTCCCAATTTTTCTTAAGGTTCCCACATGAGTTAAGTAGTTACTCAAATTTTTTCAGATTTTATTAATAAGTGAAAGTACCCCTTTAAAATTCGTCTTTCCAGACCTACCCACGAAAATAACTGAACAAACACCCAGAAAGTTTTCCATTGACTAACCCATTTAGACACTTCAGAAAAATCCAAAAAAATTCCAAGAAGCCACACATATCCTAAATATTACCCTTGTCGAATTATAGCTCTTAACCCCTCACGGTTTGGAAACTAAAATTCAAAAACACCAGTTGAATTTTTGATGAGGTTCTTGATGTGGTTCCAACCAATGAATAAGGTCAACAAGAAAATAGAGAGGAGATAAGGAGAAACAAGCGAGAAGAAAAGGAATAAGGTTTTCATTCATATCTTCATTCAAGAGAAAATCCCCTATAAATAGAGGTGGATACATAGTATCTTAAAAATAGAAACATAATAAAAATCACACGTAAATACTCAAAATAAAATTAATTAAAAGATAGCCTCAAATCATCCAATTAATTAAAAGATAGCCTCAAATCATCCCCATGGTTAACAGCTAGCATTGACAGCTAGCATCCAACTCCATACCATCTTCTGTATGTCATACCCGATGGGCCTGCGTAGGATCCAAGGCTACATAACAATCCACCCCACTTAAACCCGCGTTGTCCTCGACGCGAAAAGCTGGATAAGTCTTAAAGAAGCGCCACTTATTTTCCCATGTAGCCTTTTCCAAGGGTTGCCCAACCCACTTAACTAGTACCTCCGTCTTTGGCCGATACTTACCCTTCGTAATGACCCGTTCTTCCAAAATTTTCTCCGGCTGCGGGACCAAGGAATCTCCAAGGGCTCCGATACCTCCTTAAGCTCCGAAACTGCAGCAGGTAGTGGCCCGATAAACCGCCGAAGAGAGCTTACTTGAAATACATCGTGAACAAGGGAACCTGGTGGTAGTTTGATCTTGTAAGCGACGGACCCAACCCGAGCCAAAACTTCATATGGCCCATAGTACCTTGGGCTGAGCTTAACAGACAGACGGTGAGCAACACTAACTTGGCGATATGGCTGCAACTTCACTAGAACAAACTCACCTTCCTTGAACTCTAAATCGCGACGATGGCGATTGGCATTTGCCTTCATGCGATCTTGAGAGCTCAATAAATTCGTACGTAAAAGTTTAAGAAATGAATCACGGTCTTGAAGATACTCATCAACTTCGTGCACGCCGGCAGTTCCCGGAATGTAAGGCACCAATTTAGGAGGCAATCGACCATACACTACCTCAAAAGGGGAGAATTTAGTGGAAGTATGTACAGAAGTATTATAACTATACTCGGCCCACGGTAACCAATCAACCCATTTCTTCGGTTTGTCACTTACAAAGCAGCGTAGGTACTGTTCCAGGATCCGATTCACGACTTCCGTCTGGCCGTCCGTTTGAGGGTGGTAACTAGAGCTCATGCAAAGATTCGTGCCATGCAATTTGAACAAATTTTGCCAAAAGTTACTGATGAACACCTTGTCTCTATCGCTAACAATTGTGGATGGAATGCCATGAAGTCGGACGACATTTGTGATAAATTCACGAGCAACCCCTGCTGCCGTGAAGGGATGTTTTAAGGGGATAAAGTGGGCGTACTTGGATAATCTGTCGACCACCACCATCACCACCGAAAACCCATTGGACACCGGTAAACCTTCAATGAAATCCATGCTAATATCTTCCCAAACACGTTCCGGAATTGGCAAGGGTTGAAGTAACCCCGCTGGCTTCATACTATCAGATTTGGAACGTTGGCAAACTTGGCATTCCCGAATAAACTGTTTAACTTGTTCTTTCATTCCACTCCACCAAAATTTTTGCTTTAATCTAGCCAATGTTTTGTTGAAGCCAAAGTGCCCCCCCTCGGGTGAACCGTGACTGAGATGTAGCACAGTGGCTAACAATGGTGACTTGGGACTAAGAAAAATGGCCCCATTGCGAAACCAAACGCCATCCTTGCGGATAAAAACCTTTCGGGTTTCCTCGATCGGAGTGGGCGACAGATTTTGATAAAATGGGTCGGTGATAACTTCCCGCCGAATGTCTTCCCAAATGGTAGAACACGGATGCGAAAGGGACAAAAAAACAAACTCCGGTTGCCGTGAAAGTGCATCCGCCCCCCTGTTTGTTGTGCCTTTTTTGTACTCGATACGGTAATCATAACCCAATAGTTTGGGTAACCATCTTGCCTGGGCCGGTGTGGTTAGTCTTTGTTCTAACAAGTATTTGAGGCTCATGTGGTCCGTTTTGACCACGAACGGATGACCTAACAAATAATGTCGCCATTTCCGGACCGATTTAACTAAAGCCAACATTTCCTTCTCATAAGTTGACCACGCTAGCATAGTTCCCTTCAACGGAGCACTATAATAAGCTAATGGATGACCATTTTGTGTGAGGACCGCTCCGATTCCCACCCCGCTAGCATCGCACTCAATGGTAAATGGAAGAGACCAGTTCGGTAAGCCCAAGGTTGGTGTGGTAGTGAGTGCTTGCTTAAGAGCCTGAAAAGAGGTCTCCGCGGCTGAATCCCAACTGAAAGGAGCTTTTCCAACCAACCTATGTAAGGGGGCTGCAATACTACCAAAGTCTTTTATGAATTTACGATAATATCCCGCCAAGCCAAGGAATCCACGAACGCCTTTAGCCGATTTAGGAGTCGGCCATGATAATACTGCTTGTACTTTACTATTTTCCACCGCCACGCCGTTAGCCGAGATCACGTGGCCCAAATAATTAACTTCTGGAACTCCAAAGCAACACTTCGAAGCCTTTGCGAACAACCTTTGGTCTTCAAGTAATTTTAAAGCGATATGCAGATGTTGCAAATGGGACTCCATAGAGGGTGAATAAATTAATATATCATCAAAAAAGACTAAAATGAATTTACGTATAAAGGGCCTGAAAATATCATTCATCAAGCATTGAAACGTAGCCGGCGCGTTTGTAAGCCCAAAAGGCATGACGAGAAACTCGTAATGGCCCTCGTGCGTTCGAAAAGCGGTTTTATGAATGTCATCTTCTCGAACCCGTATTTGATGGTAACCGGAACGGAGATCGAGCTTAGAGAAAATCTGCGCACCGTATAGCTCATCGAGTAGCTCATCAATCATCGGAATCGGATATTTGTCTTTAATGGTGATGTCGTTCAAGGCTCGGTAATCAACACAAAACCGCCACGAACCGTCTGATTTTTTTACTAGTAATACCGGGGAAGAGAAAGGGCTATGGCTTGGTCTTATTAAGCCCTGTGACAATAGTTCCCGTACTTGCTTCTCGATCTCGTTCTTTTGGAAGTAAGGTTGACGATAAGGCCGGGAACTCATCGGTTTTGATCCCGGTAAAAGAGGGATACTATGGTCATGGAACCGTGGGGGTGGCAACCCGGATGGTTCTTGGAAAACCTTACAATAATCTCTCAGCACCTTCTGAATAGCTGGAGAGGGGGAAAACTCGGGTTGAACTTGCGGCATAACTGGAACAATTTGTAGGAGCAAAGCAGCATCACATATGCCCATAAATTCATGCGACTTAAGGGCAGATAATTCCGATGCCTTCAATCCTTGCAATTTATGATGTGAGCCTGCGATATGAAACCCAATTGTCAAGTTGTTAAAATCAAATTCTATAGGTCCTAAGGTTTTTAGCCACTGGACACCCAACACGATGGGGCAAGCCGCCACCGGAAGTACGAAGAAATCGGTGGAGATAACACACCCCTGTACAACGAGAGATAAGTTTCGCACTCGCCCCGTGCATGCGAGTTTCTCTCGGTTAGCCACTACAACTGAAAAGGTGACAGTCGGGTCAACCTGTAAGCCCAAACGATTCACTAACTCTTGGTCCACGAAATTGTGAGTACTACCACCGTCCACCAATACCACCACGTCTTTGTTTTGAATCCTTCCGGGTAACCGTAGGGTTTGAGGGAGTATTGTTCCGGAGATGGCATGAAAGGAAATCTCGCCCTGAACTTCGTCAGCCTGCGTCTCTAACACATCATTAGTAGGGTTCTCGTTTTCAGTCTCCTCTGCATCACCAATCATGAAAAATTGAGGTTTGCTACACTTATGCCCCGGGGTATACTTATCGTCGCAATAGTAACAAAGGCCCTTCTCGCGTCGTTCACGCGCCTCGTTATTTGATAAACGTCGTATGGGTTTCGGGGCCGGTAATGCTAACCTTGTGGTGGGAGCCGGTCCTAAGATACCGGGATTGGAAACGTTACGGTTAGGTGTAAACGGTTTCCTGGCTAGATTATTCTTTTCCTCCACAAGCCTCGCTATTCCCATTGCCTCCACGAGCCGCCTCGGTTTCTTGAGCTTGACCTCCAATCTGATTTCGTCCTTAAGCCCGCCTATAAAACAGCCACCAGAAAAGATTCCGGTAAACCCTCGACCCGGTTAGATAACCTCTCAAAGGCCTCTTGGTAAATGGCCACCGTGGTGGATTGTTTGAGCCGATGAAGGGCCTCCGAAGGGTCTTCATAGTCGGTCGGCCCGAATCAAACAAGAAGTGCTTTTGTAAATTCTGCCCATGTGACGGGTCCCTGTGCCTTAGCGTACCACTGGTGCCATTGTAGTGCGATTCCGTCGAGGTGAAACGAAGCTAATGCAATCCGATCTCCTTCAGCCACTTTCTGGAACGCAAAGTATTGCTCCGCCTGGTAAATCCAGCCTTGAGGGTCTTCGCCACTGAACCGGGGAAAGATCAGTTTCAAGTATGGTTTTGGTTCTCCACCGGTGTTCATCCGACCTGTAGGGTCGCGGTTCTCTAGTGCCTGGATTTTGGTGTTCATTGCCATTATTGTCTCCGTCAATTTTGCCAATTCTTGTTGCAGTTGTTCCATGGTTCGTTGCCTGGTTTGCATAAAGATCAACACCGCTTTGATGCCACTTGATGAGGTTCTTGATGTAGTTCCAACCAATGAATAAGGTCAACAAGAAAATAGAGAGGAGATAAGGAGAAACAAGCGAGAAGAAAAGGAATAAGGTTTTCATTCATATCTTCATTCAAGAGAAAATCCCCTATAAATAGAGGTGGATACATAGTATCTTAAAAATAGAAACATAATAAAAATCACACGTAAATACTCAAATAAAAATTAATTAAAAGATAGCCTCAAATCATCCAATTAATTAAAAGATAGCCTCAAATCATCCCCATGGTTAACAGCTAGCATTGACAGCTAGCATCCGACTCCATACCATCTTCTGTATGTCATACCCGATGGGCCTGCGTAGGATCCAAGGCTACATAAATACCAGCTCAATTTTCAGACTCCTAAACTTAGGATTGACACTTAATCTTCCAAAATTCAAAAGACTACTCTCTCCACCTCTAACGACTACAAAATTTGATATACAGCAAGTATACTTCATGAAATCAGTTTTAGACTCAAAAATTATGCAAAACATATTGGTATCATTAATTTAGACTCCCTTGAACCCGACCCAATTTCTGGACAGCTTATATACATAAAATCACACCCAAATCCTAAACCCTTTCAAGCCATAATCAACTCTAGCGAGACCACAATTTCAATTCCACTTTAACACAACTTTAGCAACATGTTTTATTCCTGTTTTAGACATACACAAAGTCATACCAATCGTACATAACCATCCAGGACCAAACGAGCAAAATAACACATTCTTCTTCACATAAAATCATAAAAATTTTATAAGCCTCTCGTTAAACATTCCACCTAGGGTTTTCCATTTTTAGCGCCATTTAATTATGTCATTAAGACCATCTTAGGGCTTGTATTTAGGGCTCGTTTGGGTTGTGTTATAGGTCGACCATGGGGCTGCCAAAATGACACAAAACAACACAACATCATACGACACCAATAAATCCAATATAGGCGTATAGTTTATGAATTCATGTGATGTTTATAACAAGACGCATATATAGCATACTAACATGATGATTATGATTCGTATAAAATGTTTGTGATTAGGTTAAGCATGATCTAAATTTGATTATGTATTCATGTATGTGTCATATAAGAGAATGACAAGAGGAAGATGATGATTACCCAATGAAGCCGAAACAAGAAGATCAAACAACAAGGATCACGAATCACACATACCAAGGCTGCTACGATATACCACTTCAAGGATCACCAAGGGCTGCTAAAACTCTTCTTCTTTCTTGATTTTTGGAGAGAAAACACAAGGAATTATGGGAGTGTTTAGGGTTCGGTTATGGAGAGAGGGAGGAGAGCCGTGAGTTTTGAGGAGAGAAAAACTAGGAGAGAACCGTGTATTGTGTTAAGAAATAGGGACTAACATATCTTTTATTTTTGTCAAATAATTTGGTCTTATCTTGTAAATAACAAAAAAAAAATATATATATAAAGTTTATAAACACAAGAGGGGGGCGGATTTTCTAAATAATAAAATTATAGGATAGATAGGTTTATTTTTAGTACTTAATTTGTAACATATAGTTTAGGATTAAATATTAACTCATATGTATAACATATAGTTCTAAGTACTTATTACTCTTATCTAAACTTTAGGTTATATCCAATGATCAAATATAATGTGAATTCGGATTTTTGGGTTTTACAACTCTTCCCTTCTAAAAAGAAAATTTCGTCCTCGAAATTGAAATAAATTGATTAAACGGAAACGTAACATATTACGAAAGGAAATGAAAACGATTTTAACAAACGAAAAAGTTGTTTATCATGGCTCGATCCTGATTGTCCAAAATAGCCTCAGGCTCACTCAACAGAACAAATCATATGAACTGAAGCATGATATGAACGTGAGATAAATACGGAGGGAATGCTAAACGGTAGGAATTTTCACAATCCTATTCTAAAATTTTCGACTAATCAAGGAAACGTACAAACGATCAACGAAGTAATTATCGAATTATCGAACGTATAAAACGCATAAGGATAAGGGTAGAATACCCGTAATGATAAGAACGAACTTAAGGACTAACGAATCACTGAATAAATCTCTATATAATGTCTGAACATCTAACCCTTCTGTACGGAGATACCCCAAGAACACACAACCCCCGGTCTAAACTTCCAAAGTTCCTCTACCACGGTAACTATTCTTTCAGTCACTATAATCAACTCCGGATCTTCAATAAGCAGCTATCTAACCCCTTTCCAACAAAAGATGTTCTATACTTCCATCCCTACCAAAGTACAGGATCCTAACATATCCTCTAAAGTTCGAATAGTTCATTCTTTTTGTCCATTTATCTGAGGCTGAAAAGAAATCTTAACTTGAGTTTGATTCCTCAAGCCTTTTGTAGTTCACCTTGGAACTGTGAAGTAAAACGCGAATCTCTGACACGATCACTGCTGCCAACTCCAAGTTATGTGTTGGATATTCCGCCTCCTACGGTTCTAGTTGTCTTGATGCATATGCGATATCCTTCCCATGCTGCACAAGTGTTTAACCAAATCTCTTCTTGAAATCATTCCCAAAATTGGTACCCAATTAGAAGCTAATTCCTGTTTCAGCTCTTCAAACTCAGTTCTCGTTCCTCATCCCAACTAAACTTCTCCTCTCTTCTCATACGCTTCATCAACGATAAAGCCAGTCGTGATCATCTTCCACAATCCTTCTTCAAGACTCAATGGTTCTAACCACAGTAACTGTAGTCGGTCTTGACCATTTAGTGATAATCTCAATCTTCGCAGGATCCAAAATGATACCATCTGCTAAGAACGTCTCTTGTCCCAACCACAATATCACCCTTCGAGAATTTTGTTTAAAGCTTCTTCTAACGCAACATTTCTAACACAATACGAGAATGATCCTCATGTTTCTCCTTCGTCTCTGAATACACCAAGATGTCATACTATGACAAATTTGTCCCAGTACTCACGAAAGACACGATTCATCAAGTCTATAAACAGTCAGAGCATTAGCCAATACTGTTGGCATCACTAACACTCGTAGTGGCCGTAACGAATACGAAAGGCAGTTCTAGGAATATCTTCAAGCCATAAATCCATCTAAAGGAAAACTTCGCGTCCTAAAATTGATCAGATACATCGTCGATTCGAGGTAGTGGATAACGGTTTTTAACAGTAACACGGTTCAGCTTCCAGAAGTCAACACATAATCTCCTACTACTATCCTTGCTCTTTATGAATAAAACCGGGGTAGTCCACGGAGGTGTACTCGGACAATTAAAACCACTTACAAGTTGTTCCTTCAGCTCTTCCCATCTAAATGGTGTCATTCAATATGGAGTTTCAGATTCAGGCAAAACGACGTTCCATACGGAGAGAGTTCTGTCTCATCAGACCTTACTGTTCCGGCACTTCTCAAGATATCTTATGCTCCCAATAAGTTCAAGTTATATGATGCTTGTATTATCACGTTGATCAGGCGTCATAATACTTGCATCATATAATCATGCCTTTATTGGTATCATATTCCACCTCGAGTCGTGACTAAACAATCTCTTAGTACCATGTCATATCAACTTCACATTCTGGTGGAAATCTTGGTGGTTCGATTCAGGAATTACATCGAGAAAATTCAGATTGCAAAATGACTCTCAAGGGAAGATCCATCCAACGGTGTATTAAACAGGTGCTAGAAAAAAAAAAAAAACCTTCACAACCGCGAAAAATAATGTACGAGTTTTCAGGGTAGTAATGATAACAACGGTTAATCAGTCAGAAATGATGGTAAGGAATTCAGGATTGTTCAAAACGCCAAAGGTGGGATGTAGTATGACAGTAGTTAGCATCTAAATGCTCAGTCCACCGGTCCATACCAGAATGACATCGAAACCGTATACTTCAAAAGGAAACAGTTTAGCAGAACGAATCCTATTGTCAGAACGAAATGGAAAATTTCCTATACTCGTGGTTACTCACCACCAGATTTCTCATAGGAATGGAAAGGGTTAAGGAATAACTTAATAGTGTAGATGGGACCTTAATATGCTTAACAAAAGCAAGGGAAATCACTGAATGTGTTAAACGCATCATGGTCATCAGAATCCTCAGAATGGTCGAAGAGGCATCTAAATGATTAACAAATGAATCAGAGGTTAAGGTCGGAATCAAAAAATAAAACTCATATAATGTAAGGCATAACCATAAAATTCTCAAGGCATTTTAAACTTACTTGGTCACTAAACTCATGCTGAGCAACATGATAAGTTTCCTAAATCTTTAGAAAGAATGATCTTAAATGGGGCTAAACTAAAAGGTAGGGGTACGAATCAGAGTGATGCGGAAGCAATATACCTAACAAATATCTTATCACATAGTCTACCCAATCCTTACCGGTCATATCTTAAGTTCTTCCAGAGTGGAAATCCTAAGGCAAATTCTCAAAGGTTGTTTAATAAGCTCCTATAGTGCAAACCTAAGGGCCTAATATTCACAGGTCATGATTTTATGTACTACAAGTCGAAGCCTTGCTCTGATACCATAATTGTAACACCCTCATCCGAGAACTGGTCAAATGTCACATTTATGGCGTCAAACAGAACATATGCAAGCAGAAGACTTTAGTAATACAATGGTTACAAAAGTATTCTAATGGATGATAATAATGAAATCAATCTGAACATAACAACTTCCAAAACTAAGATACAAACTAAGTCAAAATGAAAACTCTAAGTCCAACTCTAATCCATGAGGAGCTATCAACAGTGCAGTCCACTAAGAGCTCCTAAGCACTCTTCACTCAAAACCCAGCTTCCCTATTAAAACCTGCCGCAGGAAAAGAAAATGCGGCTGAGCTTAAAAAACCCAGTGAACAGATATATATAATGAAAGGTAATAAGCAAACGAATGAACGAAACGAAACTAAGGAAACATGCTGAACAATATACCATAAGTCATGAGAAAATAAATGAATGAATAGGGAATCAGAAATAACAAAGGAATGCCCACGATCCCTAAACAGATATGTCTAGACATGATACATGAATAGACCCAAAACAGATAAACATAATCATAATCATAATCATAGCAAAGTCATAGCAAAGTGTACATGGAGTAGCTAGCTCGCAATGTACCAGAAGTGAAATGGGGTATATGGCACACACACAATCCATTCACAAAATAACTGAACTGAACCAATTACCTAGGATGCATCCATACGCTCCTTGCAAAACAGATATACATATACAAGTTTGAGACTGTGCATACGTACGTTAATATAATAATAAGTATGGCGGCCATGGTTGCTATATAGCATAAGTGGGAACGCTGCAGACAAAAACCAACCTCCACAGATAGTGTCAATACCATTGGTGCATAAATGGCACGGCCATGGACTCCTCATGACTGGTTACAAATATGGGCAACATAATAGGCATAGTACATGCAATCTAATGATAAGGGATAATTATAAATTATCCAACTCAGATAATAGCTATATGAATAGAATATAGCATGAAATGAATAATCAAACAAATAACTAAACAAATACAGATCAAAGCATAACAAATATCAAGAGACAGTGAGTCATGAGAAATCCTTAAGGATATAGTACAATCAGATTATGTAATTGTGAAAATCATTTAAATGTTGTTTTCATGAAAGTATTCTTTTAAAAGTCGTTTTAATAAGAGTCATTAAGCCTTCATATAAAAAGTGGTGTTACCTCGTATTCATAGAAATCATTTTTAAATAGTGTTTCTCAAAACCATCATTAAGATATATATATTCAAAAAGGTTTTTCATACAAGTCATAATATTTAATGGATTACAAAATATCAAAGGATTCGAATACTAAAGTCACAGGAGATAACGAAAGAATCATATCACACAAAAAAACCAAACGAATATTAAATGGATCATAATCAGAATATTAAACATCAAGGAATCAAGTCATGAGATACCCTTACTGAGAAAGGGTGGAATATTTGTACCTTAACGCGAATGAAAGGAAAGCAAACGACTGAATGAACACAAGGAAACAGCGTCGCGCCTCTTCAAATGATCTACATGAATTAGGGATCATTTAATACTTGTATGTTTATTTCATAAGTTACAAATGGTTTTAATGATTTATACTTATAGTTATACTCATAACTTATTTTAGGTTTATTTTACAAATCTGGGTCAGTTTCTCACGAATTTTAAGACACATCAAATGAACTCCAAATACTCTTCCAATTTTTTCCGAGGTTCCCACATGAGTTAAGTAGTTACTCAAATGTTTGCAGATTTTATTAATAATTGCAAGTACCCCTTTAGAATTCATCTTTCCAGACCTACCTAGGAAAATAACTGCACAAACACCCAGAAAGTTTGCCCTTGATTAACCCATTTTGACACTTTAGAAAAATCCACTAAATTTCCAGGAAGCCTCACATATCCTAAATATTACCCTTGTCGAATTATAGCTCTTAACCCCTCACGGTTTGGAAACTAAAATTCAAAAACACCAGCTGAATTTTCAGACTCCTAAACTTAGGATTGACACTTAATCTTCCAAAATTCAAAAGACTACTCTCTCCACCTCTAACGACTACAAAATTTGATATACAGCAAGTATACTTCATGAACTCAGTTTTAGACTCAAAAATTATGCAAAACATATTGGTCTCATTAATTTAGACTCCCTTGAACCCGACCCAATTTCTGGACAACTTATACACATAAAATCACACCCAAATCCTAAACCCTTTCAAGCCATAATCGGCTCTAGCGAGACCACAATTTCAATTCCACTTTAACACAACTTTAGCAACATGTTTTATTCCTGTTTTAGACATTACACAAAAGTCAATCTCCAAAAAATCGTTTAACATAACCCAAGCATTAGGGCTTGTTATGTCATTAAGACCAGCTTAGGGCTCGTTTAGGTTGTGTTATAGGTCGACCATGGGGCTGCCAAAATGACACAAAACAACACAACATCCTACGACACCAATAAATCCAATATAGGCGTATAGTTTATGAATTCATGTGATGTATATAACAAGACACATATATAGCATACTAACATGATGATTATGATTCGTATAACATGTTTGTGATTAGGTTAAGCATGATCTAAATCTGATTATGTATTCATGTATGTGTCGTATAAGAGAATGACAAGAGGAAAATGATTATTACCCAATGAAGCCGAAACAAGAAGATCAAACAACAAGGATCAAGAATCACACACACCAAGGCTGCTACGATATACCACTTCAAGGATCACCAAGGGCTGCTACAACTCTTCTTCTTTCTTGATTTTTGGAGAGAAAACACAAGGAATTATGGGAGTGTTTAGGGTTCGGTTATGGAGAGAGGGAGGAGAACTGTGAGTTTTGAGGAGTGAAAAACTAGGAGAGAACCGTGTATTGTGTTAAGAAATAGGGAGTAACTTATCTTTTATTTTTGTCAAATAATTTGGTCTTATCTTGTAAAAAATTAAAATAAATAAATATGAAGTTTATAAACACAAGAGGGGGGCGGATTTTCTAAAAAAAACTAGGATAGATAGGTTTATTTTTAGTACTTAGTTTCTAACATATAGTTTAGGATTAAATATTAACTCATATGTATAACATGTAGTTCTAATTACTTATTAGTCTTATCTAAACTTTAGGTTATATCCAATGATCAAATATAAGGTGAATTCGGATTTTAGGGTTTTACAGGTTAGGTACACTGCCTAGAGGATTGCAAAACTTCTTAAGGTTTCCTTGAGAGGTAAAACTTCTTTTCGAGGTTCGCAACCCTCGCATCAGCGAGTGAGAAGCATCCCATAGGGAAGAGCAGTGGTTCCTAGATTGGGTATGTCGGCAATCCTTTTGGCAACATAGTAAGCTTAGTTGAAAGGTTGACAAGTGGATAAACTATAGAGTATGTAGCATAGACAAGCATCGATGTGATCACGGTTTCCAATGATACACATGACGTTTGCCCTAATGATTTCCTACCATTTTTTGAATTGAGGTTTGAGTTTATTTAGTTCCATTCTGTAACACCCCCAATTTTGTGATACGCAGCGGAATTCAAACTGGGTGTTACTCGACGGCACAACAGTTATAATAATAGAAAACGATCTCTAATTGAGTCGTTTTAAAAGTTTTATCATTCGAATATCAGAGTTTACAAAATGAGGTCCCAGTAGTTTTACAGTTTGTTAAATAAGTTTCGAATGATAATAAGATTTTAGCCTCCTATCAGTATCCGTGCCCCTCCGTGCCATCCTCGTTCATTATGGACCTGAGATAAACATGCTAAAAGTGTCAATACAAAGGTTGGTGAGTTCATAGAGTTTATAAGTAAAACAGTTAATTTCAATAGTTTCAAGTTTGGGCGATAATTGTAATGATTACAAATATCAATAAAATGAATAGTGGGCTACGTTGTTTTACACCCATAGTGTTTGTATAATAATCCGTTGAACACAAGTTTCAAGTTGGATAATTGTATATAAATACAATTATAGTAAAACAGTAATATTGCAGTACAGTATATTGCTCTAAGTCTCATGAAACGCAAACCTTAACAGATGGACATCATAATAATGACGTAAGTTACTGACATTATAAAAATGTAAGTAACAAGGCCCTTGGGCAGGAGCTTGCCAACTTCCTGTTTAATCTCAAATAAAGTGCATTTGGCCACTTATCCAGCAACACAAATGGGGCGTCAACTGCCAATAGATCTATTCACTATATTCGCGTTCACTCGCAAGTGATTAATGGCTCATGATATGAGGGACTTTTAGTGGCAATAGTGTGTAACTTAGGCAATATTAATCAGGATAGCATGCAGAAAATACTTGTGTTCAAGTTTGTAATATGTAATTTGTTTCAATAAACATATAGAGTGTTTCATCAACTGAGTAAATTGTTTATGATAAACGAGTAAAATCCGTAAGTAAAATAAGAATGTATCTCCCCCAAAGAGTTTAAAATAAGAAAAAGAGGGGCAATAACTCACAGTTATATGTAGAAGTTTAGAGTACTTGTGAAGATAGATGAAAATAGTTGAGCATGTATCTCTCCCAAAAATAATTTAAAACGTATAAAAGTAGGGGCTATGAAACTCATGATAATCCGTAAAAGTTTAGAGTACTTATGAAAGTAAAATCAAGTAGTTAAGCATGTGTCTCCCCCAAAATAATTCAAAATAAGTAAAAGAGGGGTTATGACTCACAGTAATATGTAGAAGTTTAGAATACTTGTGAAAGTAAATGAAAATAGTTGAGCATGTATCTCCCCCAAAAATAATTCAAAACGTATAAAAGTAGGGGCTATGAATCTCACCTTGAACTAATGATATCAAAACGTATAATGAAATCGATGGAAAGGCTGGGGAAACCTCTACGCGCAACCTAGAATATGATGTTATGTCTTAGGTTCTAAAACAACGAAGTGAATAAATAAACATGCCTTATATAGTTATTATATTAATTATGCTTGGATACTCAATGTTTATAAAGTTGTATAAGTGTTTAAGTCTAGTTTGAGATTTTCGTTTATTTAAGTTTTTCCTTCTAAATCTACCTGTTATTTCTAAACCGTAAACGATCACGACCCGGTTTTTACGTCTTCGAAAAGGTATTTAAATGAACTTTACAGATTTCTGGGTACCACTGCCCCTAAAGTTACTTAACTAAGGTCAAATTACTAATTTACCCTTTTATATACATGCTGTTGGTTACAGCAACTCACAGTCTTGCGGAAATGGCTATAAGTAGGTCTATACGACTTCGTTTTATGCCCGGTTTTCGGCCACATTTAACTTAGGATGTTAGCTAAAACTTTTATGTTTTGAACAACAGGGGGTTCTAGAAAAGTTTATGAGTTTTACCCGATTGAAATATGTTACTCAAATTTTGTCACTTGTTACCGTTTTTGCTCGAATTTATTCATACGGATGAGTTACGGGGTGAGCCAAGCGGCAAAATGACCACAAGACAAATAACTATAAACCTATATTTTTACTTATGATCTAAGGTTCACTGATCTAGCCCAGATTTCCCATTTACAGCCCCCTGTCCAGAAACTGTTTTGCGTTTAAAGTCCTTACGATGTTTCTAGCGTTTTAATCCAATTTACCAAGCATAATCAAATATAATATGCATATAGAACATATTAAATACATGAAATACTAATATTTACAGTAATCAAAGGTAAATCTAGGAGTTTACTTACAATCCTTGTGAAGAACTAAACAAGAAACAAGGAACTAGAACACTAAACTAAATCCTTCAATCGAAAACCCTAGCTTCCAATCCTTCAACACAACTCTTGCAAACCTTTACTAGCCTTGATATAACCCTTGTAAAAGCCTTTTAATCTTAGCCCTAATCACCTTGTATAGCTCTTAATCCAACCATGGAATCATCAAAGTAACACTAGTTTTATGTAGAGAATAACTAGGCCTTCATCTTCTATGTATCACTTGGAACTTGGAAATCAAATGAAGAGTGTTTGATGTTGTTGGTGAAGTGAACGAATTAGAAAGGGGAGGATGGTATTTATAGGGCCTTGAGGAGGTTATTTTACACTAAGGTATGGTCTAGAATGAACCACATGAAGCATACTTGGTTGATTTTTAGCCTTAAGACTTTCTATGGCTCCTAATGTAACACATGATGCTCTAAATGTTCCATGGCTCTCACCAAGCCACCAAGGCCTTGGTGAATCACTATATATACGTTCATACTTAAGTGGGAGGGACTAGGTGGATAAACTTGGTATTATATAAGTTACGGAGTGAGTTTTGGTCCCGTTAATCGCTAACTGTAAGTCGTTAAGTCACGAAACTTAAAACCGGATATCCTAAAAATATGATACTTCTAAGAAATGTTAAAAAATATCCATATACTCTAAAAAGTATATTAAATGAGTGATAAGTTTTATCGGGGTGCTTAATTGTTGTAAAAACCTAAAACAGTAGGCTTAAAACGCGTAAAACGCAAAACCGGATAATGTAAATTTCCAAAACTCTTGAAAATGTCGTAGGAGTTAAGGAGCAAGGTGACATGGTGTAAATTTGTTTGATCCATAGCCACAAGGTTAAGGTTTGGTTCGAATGGTTAAAAGGAGAATACCTATGTGTATACTTGTTCGAATTTTAGCCTTTCGGTTTGAATGGTTTTAAAAGAAACCATGTGTATAGCTTGATAAAATGGACCAAGGTGTAGAAAATCAAAGGGACATGGTGATGTGGCTACATCCCTACATTTGCTTAGTTGATGTTCCAGTTTTTTTAGAAACTTGTTAGGGTTAGTTTGGTTATGTTTTGTTTCCATTCGAACTAAAAAGGATCAAGGGTGGCGTTTTAGGCTTAAGATACTTGTACCTAGGCTATAATATGTTGTACTTGAGGTTTAGAAGTGTAGTAACCTTAGTTGGATTCCTTTAGTTAGGTTTAGTTATGTTTGTATGTTTAGTTAGGTTTAGAATAATAAAAGTATAGATTTAGGTTTCATGCTTTAAGCACTTGTACTACAAGCATTAGGGACTTGTACTTTAAGTTTGTAAATTATAAGAAAATCCAATTTAAGGCTTGTGCATTAAGGAATTGTATTATGTACTTTATAATAGGCACACTAAGGTTTATAATAAGATTTATACTAATATTAAGTTTCTATGCATTAAGGACTTATACATGTGCAAGAAAGACTTGTACATTTCTATTTTTTTATAAAAATCAAGTACATATTAATTAAGGTGTGTGATTTTATTTACATAAAATCATAGAATTGTAAATTAGGGCTTGTAACGGGAAGTAAAGTTAGTTTTCCGTGCTTTAGAAGCTTGTACACTTGCTTTAAGGTATTGTACTTTAGGTTTATGATTTAGTTATGAAAAATCTTAGTTATAGTAAATTAGGGTTTCATGAAAACTCTAATATATGGCAAACGTTTAGTTTGAACGTTTAATAGTCGTACATTAACGAAATAACGTAAAGTGGTAAATAAAAGTTAAAATTTTTTATACTTGACATATAAAGAATGTTTATTTGAAATGAACTTAAGACACGTTGGTGTTGGTGAGCACATTTATTAAGATTGTGAGTTACGTCACATTAGTTTGTTGTTGTGATAAAATAAAGTGATAACGTTTAATCTTTAAAAAAAATAAGACGTAGAAAATGGATAAGTATTATTTATTTAGAATGTTGTATTTAGTTTAGTACAAGGTGAAATTTACCGGTGGTTACAGTCTCACCCCCTTAAATGGAATCTCGTCTTGAGATTCAGTCCGTGTTAGATGTTGAAAAATGTGGTTCCTTGTGTCAATTTGTTTACGAGATAACTAGTGAGGTATTTTCACTTGTCGTTGTGGAAAAATTTGTAGTTTGTCGTTATCCTGAATTTATTCTTCGAAGAGTTATGAGTGTTTTATCAGATAAATATTTCTCCTGATTTGATTTAGGTTAATCATGTAACTAGGTGAGCATGTTTGATTCTGGTTTCACTTGTGAAAATTTATAAGTTAGAATTTATTATTTTACATGAGAAAAAAAATACTATTCCGAAGGTTAAATAAACTTAGGAAAAATTCGTTTTGAATGAAGATTGTTATTTTATAAGGTTTATCATCTTTTGATGATTAGTCTTGAAAATAACATGGTTCCTAATTACTTGTTTTGTGAAAATCAAATTATTGATGTCGAAAACTGTTTTTAACAATGAAGATATCATATGAGAATTTGATAAATGTAGAGAAAGTTGTTGAACTTCAGCTTTTGTAGATGATGAACCAGTTTGTTCCTTAGTAATTTTTTTATATGAACAGTAATTTCAAACGGTCATGAACAGTAACCCAACGGCTATGAACAGTAGCCCAATGGCTACTTTTCTTTTTATAAATACCCCATTTTAATTTTCATTCTTCCACCACCCATATTTCTCACTTATTTTTCAAAATGACGCATGTTGTTACCATTCTTGCGATTGTGTATGTTGTTGCCACTGTCATCTACTTGGCCTACGTTCCAGAAGAAGATTATGAATTTTTGGCCGTGGTGTTAGCGCTTCTCGTGCCACTCGTGGTTCTAGCCATCGGCGTGGATAAAATTTGGGGGTAATAGTATTGTGTTAGGAATGTTGAAATAAGTCTTTGTTGTGTTTTCATGTAATATTTAATGAATGTGTAATAAGATTTGTTTGTTTTTATGCATAAGACCATGTCTTTTGATACCGCGTTAATGATTTGTTTGTATTTATCGTACAGAATATTCAAGGTGTTACATCCAGTCGTGGTTCTCGCTCTCGTTGGTATATTGGTGTTTTTCATTAGCTTGGCGGATCAACCAATTGGCGATACTATACCTTACTTAGTGATCTTTGTAAAATTAGCACTACCGATGCTAATTATATCGTTATGTATTAATATTCATGGATTTTAATGTAATAAAAAATTACGTTTTGTGTCTTATGATTTCCAGTGATCCTCGGGTTCATACTCATGTTATTTCAGATACAAATAAGCCCACTCATTTATAATTCATTACTTACATAGAGAGGCGTCCCAAACAATGTAAATAAAGGAGTATAAACTTATGGTTCGGTGATTCATAATTTCTTTATTTAAATAAAAAGGCGTCCTAATCCATTCAAATAAAGACATTGAAAATCATCCTACTTAAGAATTTCTGACACAACACTCATACTTAATTGACAAGGTAACTTAGTGTGTAGGTGTTTCGAGAGTACGGAAGGAGTATTTGCACTCATCTTTAGAGATAGGAGTAAGATAATAAGGAAAGTTGACATAGTACTCAAATTAGTTGGTGAGTATGTAAATAAGGTAAGAATTTGTGCAACCCACAATGATCGGGGAAATGTGATTGAGCCATAATGCCTTAGAATTGGCATATGTAGATATGATTATTCCGTTGTTTGTATAAAGTGATTGAAAGTATGTCGAGTGTGTATATGTCAATATACTAATATGTTTGTGTAGCAAAAATTACCTAGAAGTCACATAATCGTCTGGAGGATGGAAGACACGGAGAGCGTAAGGCTATAAAACGTATTGTTTGTAAAAGTGGTTATAGTTCATGTCTCAATTAGACCCGTTTCTCTATAACTATAGCTCTGATACCAATCTGTAACACCCCCAATTTCGTGATACGCAGCGGAATTCAAACTGGGTGTTACTCGACGGCACAACAGTTATAATAATAGAAAACGATCTCTAATTGAGTCGTTTTAAAAGTTTTATCATTCGAATATCAGAATTTACAAAATGAGGTGCCAGTAGTTTTACAGTTTGTTAAATAAGTTTCTAATGATAATAAGATTTTAGCCTCCTATCAGTATCCGTGCCCTTCCGTGCCATCCTCGTTCATTATGGACCTGAGATAAACATGCTAAAAGTGTCAACACAAAGGTTGGTGAGTTCATAGAGTTTATAAGTAAAATAGTTAATTTCAATAGTTTCAAGTTTTGGCGATAATTGTAATGATTACAAATATCAATAAAATGAATAGTGGGCTACGTTGTTTTACACCCATAGTGTTTGTATAATAATCCGTTTAACATAAGTTTCAAGTTGGATAATTGTATATAAATACAATTATAGTAAAACAGTAGTATTGCAGAACAGTATATTGCTCTAAGTCTCATGACACGCAAACCTTAACAGATGGACATCATAATAATGACGTAAGTTACTGACATTATAAAAATGTAAGTAACAAGGCCCTCGGGCAGGAGCTTGCCAACTTCCTGTTTAATCTCAAATAAAGTGCATTTGGCTATTTATCCAGCAACACAAATGGGGCATCAACTGCCAATAGATCTATTCACTATATTCGCGTTCACTCGCAAGAAATTAATGGCTCATGATATGAGGGACTTTTAGTAGCAATAGTGTGTAACTTAGGCAATATTAATCAGGATAGCATGCAGAAAATACTTTTGTTCAAGTTTGTAACATGTAATATGTTTCAATAAACAAATAGAGTGTTTCATCAACTGAGTAAATTATTTATGATAAACGAGTAAAATTCGTAAGTAAAATAAGCATGTATCTCCCCCAAAGAGTTCAAAATAAGAAAAGGATGGGCTATGACTCACAATAATATGTAGAAGTTTAGAGTACTTGTGAAAGTAAATGAAAATAGTTGAGCATGTATCTCCCCCAAAAATAATTCAAAACGTATAAAAGTAGGGGCTATGAAACTCACGATAATCCGTAAAAGTTTAGAGTACTTATGAAAGTAAAATCAAGTAGTTAAGCATGTATCTCCCCCAAAATAATTCAAAATACGTAAAAGAGGGGTTATGACTCAGAGTAATATGTAGAAGTTAAGAGTACTTGTGAAAGTAAATGAAAATAGTTGAGCATGTATCTCTCCCAAAAATAATTTAAAACGTATAAAAGTAGGGGCTATGAAACTCACCTTGAACTAATGATATCAAAACGTATAACGGAATCGATGGATAGGCCGGGGAAACCTGTACGCGCAACCTAGAATATGATGTTATGTCTTAGGTTCAAAAACAACGAAGTGAGTATATAAACATGCCTTATATAGTTATTACATTAATTATGCTTGGATACTTAATGTTTGTAAAGTTGTATAAGTGTTTAAGTCTACTTTGGGATTTTCGTTTATTTAAGTTTTCCCGTCTAAATCTACCCGTTATTTCTAAACCGTAAATGATCACGACTCGGTTTTTACGTCTTCGAAAAGGTATTTAAATTAACTTTACAGATTTTTGGGTCCCACTGCCCCTAAAGTTACTTAACTAAGGTCAAATTACTAATTTACCCTCTTATATACGACTCCGTTCTACGCCCAGTTTTCGGCCACGTTTAAGTTAGGATGTTAGCTAAAACTTTTATGTTTTGATTAACAGGGGGTTCTAGTCTAGGTTTATGAGTTTTACCCGATTGAACTATGTTACTCAGATTTTGACACTTGTTACCGTTTTGGCTCTAATTTATTCATACGGATGAGTTACGGGGTGAGCCAAGCGGCAAAATGACCACAAGACAAAGCACTATAATCCTATATTTTTACTTATGATCTAAGGTTCACTGATCTAGCCCAGATTTCCCATTTACAGCCCCCTGTCCAGAAACTGTTTTGCGTTTAAAGTCCTTACGATGTTTCTAGCTTTTTAATCCAATTTACCAAGCATAATCAAATATAATAAGCATATAGAACGTATTAAATACATGAAATACTAATATTTACAGTAATCAAAGGTAAATCTAGGAGTTTACTTACAATCCTTGTGAAGAACTAAATAAGAAACAAGGAACTAGAACACTAAACTAAATCCTTCAATCGAAAACCCTAGCTTCCAATCCTTCAACAAAACTCTTGCAAACCTTTTCTAGCCTTGATATAACCCTTGTAAAAGCCTTTTAATCTTAGCCCTAATCACCTTGTATAGCTCTTAATCCAACCATGGAATCATCAAAGTAACACTAGTTTTATGTAGAGAATAACTAGGCCTTCATCTTCTATGTATAACTTGGAACTTAGAAATCAAATGAAGAGTGTTTGATGTTGTTGGTGAAGTGAACGACTAAGAGAGGGGAGGATGGCATTAATAGGGCCTTGAGGAGGTTAGTTTATACTAAGGTATGGTCTATAATGAACCACATGATGCATACTTGGTTTATATTTAGCCTTAAGACTTTCTATGGCTCCTAATGTAACACATGATGCTCTAAATGTTCCATGGCTCTCACCAAGCCACCAAGGCCTTGGTGAATTACTATATACACGTTCATACTTAAGTGGGAGGGACTAGGTGGATAAACTATGTATTATATAAGTTAGAGAGTGAGTTTTGGTCCCGTTAATCGCTAACTGTAAGCCATTAAGTCACGAACTTAAAATCGGGTATCCTAAAAATATGAAACTTCTAAGAAATGTTAAAACATATCAATATACTCTAAAAAGTATATTAAATGAGTGATAAGTTTTTTCGGGGTGCTTAATTGTTGTAAAAACCTAAAACCGTAGGCTTAAAATGCATAAAACGCAAAACCGGAAAATGTAATTTTCCAAAACTCTTGAAAATGTTGTAGGAGTTAAGGAACAAGGTGATATGGTGTAAATTTGTTTGATCCATAGCCACAAGGTTAGGGTTTGGTTCGAATGGTTAAAAAGAGAACACCTATGTGTATACTTGTTCGAATTTTAGCCTTTCGGTTTGAGTGGTTTTAAAAGAAACGATGTGTATAGCTTGATAAAATGGACCAAGGTGTAGAAAATCAAAGGGACATGGTAATGTGGCTACATCCCTACATTTGCTTAGTTGATGTTCTAGTTTGATTAGAAACTAGTTAGGGTTAGTTTGGTTATGTTTTGGTTCCATTTGAACTAAAAAGGATCAAGGGTGGCGTTTTAGGCTTAAGATACTTGTACCTAGGCTATAATATGTTGTACTTGAGGTTTAGAACTGTAGTAACCTTAGTTGGAGTCCTTTAGTTAGGTTTAGTTATGTTTAGTTAGGTTTAGAATAATAAAAGTATAGATTTAGGTTTCATGCTTTAAGCACTTGTACTACAAGCATTAGGGACTTGTACTTTAAGTTTGTAAATTATAAGAAAACCCAATTTAAGGCTTGTGCATTAAGGAATTGCATTATGCGCTTTACAATAGGTACACTAAGGTTTATAATAAGATTTATACTAATATTAAGTTTTTATGCATTAAGGACTTGTACATTTCTATTTTTTTTTTATAAAAATCAAGTACATATTAATTAAGGTGTGTGATTTTATTTACATAAAATCATAGAATTGTAAATTAGGGCTTGTAACGGGAAGTAAAGTTAGTTTTCCGTGCTTTAGAAGCTTGTACACTTGCTTTAAAGTATTGCACTTTAGGGTTTATGATTTAGTTACGAAAAATCATAGTTATAGTAAATTAGGGTTTCATGAAAACTCTAATATATAGCAAACGTTTGGTTTGAACGTTTAATAGTCGTACGTTCACGAAATAAGGTAAAGTGGTAAATAAAAGTTGAAATTTTTTATACTTAACATATAAAGAATGTTTATTTGAAACGAACTTAAGACACGTTGGTGTTGGTGAGCACGTTTATTAAGATTGTGAGTTATTTCAAATTAGTTTTTTGTTGTGATAAAATAAACTTATAACGTTTAATCTTTAAAAAAAAATTAAGACGTAGAAAATGGATAAGTATTCTTTATTTAGAATGTTGTATTTAGTTTAGTACAAGGTGAAATTTACCGGTGGTTACACATTCCAAATGAATCTCGGATGATTTCTGCACCCGAATGGGGTGTTCTAATACCCGAAGATCGAGGAAGGAACAAATGCTCTCAGATTGTTTCTTTGTCAACTAAAGGTGTTTGGTATGGAGGAGTATGATCAACGATTGTGTCAAGACTTGTGAGGGACCATTTATCCGAGTAAAGACATGTACCTTGACAAGGAAGTCCAAGGACTTCGGCAAATTGACGGAGAGGTATGTGAAACTCATTTTGGTTTGCTTTGAATTGAATTGTCATGAGACCATCATCTTCGGTTGTGAGAACTATGCTAGCATAGAACTCGAGGACGAATCTAGGAAAAAAAAATTCGTCGATGTTTAGGAGACAATCAAAGTTGATTGTTGCAAGTTCTTGAGGAATGTTTATGGCTTCTAAAAAGGATGGGTGTATGGTTCTACCCTCAGGAAAGTAACGCTTTTCTAGAGCTTTAAAGATTTCGACTTGTGTCTTAGTAAGTCCCTTAGTCTTATGATGAGTGGGTACGTAGTCAAGAGTGCCTTTGTGGTCATAAGCGGTTGCGGGAGGCATGTTTGATCCTAAAGACAAATATTTCACATTTTGGTCGAAACTAATGAGAATTTTGATATAATGTTCTAGTGTGTGCCTATATGTAGACAATGTGGAGGTGTGATTATCTCGACTCTTTTAATGCATAAAAAGGAATTCTTTAGTAATTTTGTAACAAAACGAGAGATAACCCAAATGTTCCTAATTCAATGTAGATTCGATTGAATGTACCCGAAAATACATATTAATTATGTACTTCCTTTAGCATTCAAGAGACATTATGCAAGTGATGTTTAAACATAACGTTTTTATTTGTATGAACAACGTGAAAAATTGTTTGTCGTAATTGTGAGAAGCTTTTTACAAAAATTTGACATGTGATTTTTAGTAAATCGATTTTATTTACATCATGTTGCAATTCCTAACTTAGCAAAACATGATTAGTTATATAATTTACAAATATACTTCATGATCTATTTTAGATAATGCATAATCCCCAAGTTTGGTTTTGTGCATAAATTATAAACCCTAGACTCAAAATTGAGAGAAGAAAGAGATGAATGTACTTACAATGTTCATCGAAGCAAAGATTAGTTGAAGGAAAATCTCTAATTGTGAGTTGAGTGGGATGTGGAAAGTGTTTGAGTCGTTATGTGTTTTTGGTTTCTGAGGAAAGGGGTGTTTGTTTAAACTATTTGGAAACTGACCCAGGTACCTACGGTTTGGGCGGTACCAAAATTTTGGTTCCGTCCGTGTAGTCGAAAGGTACCTTTGGACCAGAATTTGATTTTGTCAAGTTTTTTTGTTTTGGTTAAACGAATGTTTCAAGATCAAAATCTACAAATTAGGTTCCATTAATCCTAGTCCAAGTCTTAGAAGATTAAATGGTTCTCGTTTAAGGGGTTTGGTTAAAATGTCGGCAATGTTATCTTCTGAGTATACTTTCTCAATTGAGAAGTTTCCTTTTTGAACATTTTCGCGAAGGAAATGATGTCGGATTTCAATGTGTTTAGTTCGAGCATGTTGAACTGGATTTTTACTGAGGTCGATAGCTCTGTCGCAAAGAATAGAAATGTCGTTAAGTTGAATTTCGTAGTCGACAAGAGCTTGCTTCATCCATAAAGCTTATTGACATGCTTTTCCTGCTGATACGTATTCGGCTTCGGCTGTTGAGATGGCGAGAGCCGTTTGTTTCTTTGAAAACCATGAGGTGAGACAATGTCCAACAAAAGTACAAATACCACTTGTACTTTTTCTATCAACATAGTCACCGACATGGTCTGAGTCATCATACACTATGGTTTCAACGCCCGTTCCTTTGGGATACCATAATCCTAGGTG
This sequence comes from Artemisia tridentata subsp. tridentata, assembly GCA_021014915.2. Lineage (NCBI taxonomy): Eukaryota > Viridiplantae > Streptophyta > Magnoliopsida > Asterales > Asteraceae > Artemisia > Artemisia tridentata. Next base: position 197,779,130 of record CP139503.1, read on the forward strand.
TGTGGTGCCTTTTATGTATCTAAAGATTCATTTTACAGCTTCAATATGTGATGCTTTAGGATCTTCTTGAAAGCGAGCACATAGACAAACACTAAACATAATGTCGGGTCTACTAGCCGTGAGATAAAGTAGACTACCAATCATTCCTCTATATTTAGTATTATCTACTGATTCACCTTCTTCATCCTTGGTAAGTTTGGTTTCTGAAGACATAGGTGTTTTAATGGGTTTAGAATCTTCAAGACCAAATGTCTTAAGCATGTCTTTTATGTATTTAGATTGGTTGAAGAATATCCCGTCTTATAATTGTTAGATTTGAAGTATTGAGAAAAAGTTTAGTTCTCCCATCATACTCATCTCAAACTCGTTGTGCATGATTTTTGAAAAATCAGCACATAGCTCTTGACAAGTTGATCCGAATATGATGTCATCCACATATATTTGACAAGTCCCATGGTATACTTATGTTCAACTAAGAATGTTTTAAGTCGATCATACCATGTTTTTGGTGCTTGCTTAATTCCTTATAAAGCCTTTTTAAGTTTATAAACATGATTTGGTTTTTCAAAATCGGTGAAGCCCGGATTTTGTGCGACATACACTTCCTCATTTATAAAACCATTCAAAAATGCACTTTTGGCATCCATTTAAAAAAGTTTAAAGTCATGTGCACATGCATATGCAAGTAAGATTCTAATTGACTCGAGCCTAGCAACCGGAGCAAAAGTTTCATCGTAGTCAATGCCTTCTTTTTGATTATAGCCTTGTGCTACTAGCCTAGCTTTGTTTCTAGATGTAACACCCCCTAAATTATGTTAAAGCAGCGAAAAGTAATTGGGGTATTACGTTGAGGATCGAAGTCATAATCACAGAAAATGGCTCGAAAGAGGCGTTTTGAAAGTTATTTGTCATTCACATAATACTTTTGATACAAAGGTGAAATATCTAATTCAAAAATCTCATTAAAGAGTATTGTAGTTTGAAAAAATGACATATTTGATTTTTACACCATTTAATTTATCAGAGTATATAATGCCCGCTCCGTGTCTTGTCCTGCTCTGTTAATTACCTGAGATAAACATGCTTAAAAGTGTCAACACAAAGGTTGGTGAGTTTATAGAGTTTAATGGAAAACCATTTATTTCACTGAATTCAGGAGTGTACAGTGATATTTGAATTTGTACAAGTATGAGTAAACAGTCAGTTTTCAATAATTTCAAAGGTGAAATGATATTCGAAATAAGTTTCAAGTACTGATAAACAATTCATTTCAATGATTTCAAGAGCGAGGTAATAACTGTAATAAATGCTAACAGTGATGAGACAAGTAATAAGTGGTGTTGGTTATAACCACAAGTAAATCATATATGAATTCAGTTAAGTTCAAGTATAGGATCATAATCCTAGCAAGGAGTGAAAACAATGATGTTATGCCTGAATCTATAATCAAGGTCTGGTGAAATACTAATACAGCTGTATCTAGATATATGTGAAGACACATAATATCTTATGGATATTGCCCCAAGCCTCATGACACGCAAACGTTAACAAAGAACCGTAAAAACGGAGGAGTCACATCAAGTTAATGATGGAAATATGCCCTCGAGTAATAGGTGATTTGCCAATTCCTATTTTTCTCAAATATAGTGCATCGCGACTAATACGACTAGCCACAAAGGCATTCCGTCAAGTAATTAGTGGGATAGGATGTCAAGCCTCTAACAGGTTTCGAAGCTGTCCACTATATTCGCGTTCACTACTAGTGATTAATGGCTCATGATAAAGGGACTTTCTGGCAGTAAGGGTGCTTAGGCAATATCAAGGTAATGGTGTACCTAAAATACGTATGCTCTTTTCTAGCAAGTATTCCCATTGAAGTTTGGAATTAACATATAACAGCGGGATGTACATTCATGATGTTACTTGAATGTGTATCTTAAAAACCAATATCATGTTACAACAAGCAGTTTGAAAATGCTATCTTCTGAGTTTAGTATTCAAGCTAAGCAAGCAATTTGCAAGTAAAACAAGCATATATGTTGAAGAATCTTTTAACCCTATCTAGGATGTGTTTTACAAATATTATTGACACATACAGCGGAATTAACAAACATCAATAATGTTAAACAAGGTTGTAATTTATTTAATGAACGCGTTCATCTTTATTGAATAATAAACCTACTACTACTAACAAATGTGTACAATCACACGTTGCTAATCAACTCTCATTGGAGAGATCTACATTTTTCTATATCTAACATACTGCCGCCTACACCCTTTATAAATAGGGTTTACACAAGAAAACCTAGCTTACAAAGAAAGCTAATTAATTTAACATTAGGTCCCTATAGTTTTGTAATCATCAAATTATATTTCCCAACAATATATCTCTCCCAAGGAGTAAATCAACGTAAACAGTTATAATTCTAAGTAAAACATGTGAGTTTTCAGAGTATATCTCTCCCAAGGAGAAAGTCAACGTAAACAGTTTGAGCAAGTATCTCCCCCAAAGAGTTCATAAAGTAATTTAAACGAGTAAAACTGGGGCTACGACTCACCTTGAGCGTATCTAACAAGGTGGAATTATGAAATCAAGTAAGATTATGGGAACGACTTCAAAACAAAACCTGGTAAATAGGAAAGTCTGAGAATCTGACCAAATAGGAATGGTGGAAGTGATTATGAGAACGAATAACGACTTGATCGTTAAAGTGAGGGTGTGATATGCTTAAAATGCCTAAAGTTTAAAAATAATATATTTCATAATATTATCTTGTTTTTATGTCTTTGAAACCAATAAAAACGTTTCTTCGAAAGTGGGGAAATGAATCGTTAAGTTAAATCGTTCAAAATCTCGTTATATATAATTAACGTAACGTTAAATTATAAGTAAATGAAATACACAAAAATGCACGTGACGTGATGGGAAATCATAAAATAGAAAATAGAAATAAGAATTTCAAATATAATCTGTTGGTCCTTGTCCTTTTCTAGTTTTTACACTTTTTATTCTAACGGCGTTAGCGTTGCACTGTTAGTCCTTAATTATATATAAGTTTCATTTATGGTCCACTACATGTCCAAAATAACTTTATGAGCTTGAAATATGAAATAATATCAATTTATATCCTAAACTTTCTGTTTTGACAGTTTCAGTCCAAGTTTTAAAGGTTTGGCAGTTTTAGTCCTTTAGGGTGAAACTAGTTTGCATTTTTAGTTCAAACGTACTAAAATTATGGGAAAAAGTATCTGAATTTTTCTGGAGCTTATTGAAGCTTATTAAAACTTATTTCAACAGCTTATATGACAAAAAGCTTATTTTTCTTTAATTGGGCTTTTAACGAGCCACTTTCAAAGCCCAATAGCATTTTAAAAACCGTAAGCTTTGAGACGAGTTGAGCTCATCAAAAATCTCATTTTTAATGTTCTATTTTGATATCTAAAAGTCCCTATAAGCTAGCTTATCTCATTTGCTTAAAATAAGCTTAATGGGCTTAACAGCCCATGTCGCACTTTTATTAATAGTTTCTGAATGATTCTTGCGTTTTACTTTGCTCGATTTTGAAGGTCAAAACGTGCTCGTTTTTACAAGTTATTTACATGAAAGTTGTAGCTAGTAATGGTGTCTATAGGATCGTGTGAAAATAAAGTATGATCGTTAAGTCGAATTTTGAGATATAGGACCATTTTTAGGGCGAGATGGAACAAGTTTTATGAGTAAAACACTTAGAAAAATTCTAAGTGTTTATGTTATATATATACGATATGATGCATGGTCCAAACGAATGCGAAAGATGCATGTAGCGTAAATATGAAGGTGAAAGGGGTGTGATTCGTGACTCCTAGGCCTTCCACGATGGAGGCTTGTCACTTTTGGTGTTCTATATATAAGTGTGTACGTAAATAAATAGTTAGAATGATATACGTTCGAGTAAGAGTAAAACATGATGCATGGTTATGAAATATACGTATAAGATGAAATCAAAAGAGTTTATAACGACTTACTACACCTCTAGGGTGGTAGAGAGTCGCGTGAAAATGAATGGAACACAAGAACTTTAACCCACGTTCGCTATAATCACTTATACGTTTATATATATATAACCCGTTTTCTTGACACGCTTTCAAACAAAACAATACCTCCTGGTCTTCCAGAGGAGTTTTTGAGAGTGAAATAGAGTTGGAATGATGATATTGAACAAGTGATAGAAGGTGGTGAGCTAGGAGAAAAGTATACGTTCATATATAATACGTATTAGTGTTATATTGAATTTTTAATCAAACCCAACTTGCTCTTACTATTGAGTGTCAGGAATGTTGGGATATCATGAGGGATTCTACTGACATTTTAAAGACTTTAAGAATGTGAGGAGAAAATGAGTGTGTCGACATATATACTAATATGTCGACTAGCACATTTTTAGTGTACAATAATTGAAATTAACGTGCCACATTAAGATCTTGGGTGATAAATACTTTCAATGATATGTATTCAAGCTAAGAGAAAGGATAGAACCCAGTAGAAACAAGCGCGGGTCAAAACGGTTGAGTTGGTGAATTTCTATATGTGTCGAATGGGTGCAATATGGCCAATCACTTTGGCTATCAAAAACTTACCAAACATTGACAATATGAACTGAGATTTGACATCCTAATAATATGGTGGGAGGTGAATGAGATGATGTAAAAACATACACATGTCGCGTTTAGAATTTGGAAGAACAAGGAGCGTTTTGGAGAGGGTTTTGGGCTGAGTTATTCTTGGCCCGATTAGGTGTTATAAGTGTGTAATTAAATTTAGTAATACGCGTTGAACTCGTCCCGTCATTTGGTGAATTATGTGATAACGTAATCACGTTAAAATAATATAATAAGAAAAATTTAAATTTCCCGTAAAAATGGTGATTAAAAATAGTGACGGAGATTAATATATAATTAATCGTTGTTAATTATAGGAAATTTTGCAGTTTGCTACACTAGACACTACACCATTTTCATCCATTTTATTTCAAAAGACCCATTTTGTTCCAATTATAGTTTGACTTTTTGGTTGAGGTACTAATGTCCAAACGCATTTCTAACAAATTGATTTAATTCTTCTTGCATAGCTATGGCCCAAGATTCGTCTTTTATAGCTTCATTTATATTTTTGGGTTCAACGGTTGATACAAAACAAAAGTAGTTACTTTGATTTTTGACATTTGATCTTAAGGTTCTTTTATTGATTTATCCTATGACACTATCTAATGGATAATTTTTAGATTCTTTGATATTGACAATTTCTTTATTTAATAGTTCATCTTCCTTGTCATTATCTAGATTATCTTGATTTTCAATAAGTTGACTTTCAACTAAGTCATCATCTACCAAAGGTGATGTCTTAGAGGGAGGTGGACTTTCGTCAAATGTTACGTTTAACGATTCCTCGACTCTCAAAGTTTCTTTGTTTAAAACAATGTAAGCTTTGCTATTTTGTGAATATCAAAGGAATACACCTTCATAAGACTTTGGGTCAAATTTGGTGAGGTACTCCTTTTTGTTTAGAATAAAACATTTACTTCCAAAAACCTTAAAGTATCCTAGCGTAGGCTTTTTGCCTCTATATAGTTCATATGGGGTTTTGTTCAGAAATGGTCTATTTAAAACTCTATTTAAAATATAGGTTGATGTGTCAACGGAATTACACCAAAAATTTTGTGGTATGTTTTGTTCATTAAGCATTGTTCAACTCATCTCTTGAAGAGTCCGGTTTTTACGTTCTACTACACCGTTTGACTGAGGAGTACGGGGAGCTAAAAAGTTATGTGTTATGCCATTAGCATCACAGAAAGCGCCAAATTGTATTTCATCATCAAATTCACGATCGTGATCCGTCCTAATTGACACAATGTGACTTCCTAGTTGGTTTTGAATTTTCTTACTAACAATTTAAAATTTATCAAAAGCTTCGTCTTTACTTTTCAAAAATTTTGTCCAAGTATATCTTGAATAATCATCTACTATGACCAAAGTGTAGAAGTTACCTCCATAACTTTGTATAGCGGATGGACCAAATAAATCCATATGCAAAAGTTCTAGACACCTAGATGTAGACACCATATTTTTAGCCTTATGGCTACTATGAACTTGTTTTCCAATTTTGCAAGCATCACAAAATTGTTGGTCATATTTCAACTTGGGTAAGTTCCTAACGAGTTCTTTTGATGATAGAGATTGGATGAGTCTCATATTAGCGTGGCCAAGACGTCTATGCCAAAGAGTTGAGGTATCATCTAAAGAGGTGAGGCAAAGTTTATCTCTAGATGTTTTATCAATTTTCATGACGAATATGTTATTCTTCCTAACTCCTTTAGCTATGGTTATTCCATCTTTTAGTATTTTACTTTCATTTTTGCTAAATAGTACGCTATACTACTTATCACATAGTTGACTAATGCTAAGAAGATTAAACCCTAGATTATCCACATGAGCAACATTTTCAATAGTGAGAGAGTCATGAGAGATTGTACCTTTTCCGATGATTTTGCTTTTCAATTTGCTACCAAAAGTTACATTACGTCCGTCATACTCTTGGTATGTTGAGAAGAGGCTTTTATCTCCCGTCATGTGTCTTGAGCAACCACTATCTTTGATCCACTCGTCTAGTTCCAACCCGACTTTGAAGCATACCTAAGTCACATAAAAACTCAAGCATTTGGTCCCCAATATCCCATGGGTCCATTTTGGTTAAACATCCCATTTACTTGGTTCATGTATGAGAATGGTGGATATGAGTTCCATGGCATGTAGTTAGGAGTTTGATAATGCCTAGGAAAGTTTTGATTCCAACCATTATGTTGATAGTTGGGTTGTGCTTTGTAGTTGCTTTTTGGAAAGGGGCGTTTGGGAATAGGTGTTTTAGGCCTCTGTTGAGTAGTTTTGGATTTATACTCATTTTTAGCAAGTCCTCATCCTATTGTAACAGCTGTTTTTTGTTTAGTTTCATTTGTAACAACGTTAGATTTCTTTGTGACTTTAACAAACTCAGTACGAGCCGATTTACAAGCTTTATGTTCTTCTTAGGTACCCACGGAACCAAATTTTTCCACAGGCAGAACCAAAATTTTGGTTCCGTCTGATCCGTGGGTTCCTGAGGTAGTTGGAACATTTTCTTGTAGTTTTTCGGCTTGCTTCGTTTGACTATTTAAATCTCTTAATTTCATAAATCCTAGTCCAGTTTTATCGTACAGTAATTTTTGATTTTCATTATTTCATCCGCACAACAAATATTTTTATCAAACTTTTTGAACTTAGAATTTTGTTTAATGAGTGCATCCTGTGTGATTTTAAGTTTCTCAATTTCAAGTCCAAGTTCTTGACATGATGTAAATAGCTCATCAATGGCTTTACTCTTTTCTAAACGTTTTGCTTTTTCTTTTAGCTCATAAATTCATTTTCTAAAAATTCCTTTTTGGTTTTCAAAAACATGTTCTTGTTTTTTATTTTTAAGCTAAGTTTACACAGTTTGTTATATTCTTTTTGCAAGTTGTCATCATCAATATAAGAATAAGATGAGTCAGAGTGTACCTCGTTTGAGTCTTGAGCCATGAGAGCAATTTCGTCATTCTTTGGCTCCTCGTCATCATCTTCACTTCCACTCCAACCACCACTTACAAATGCCCTTTGATTCTTCTTTTTGGGTGGCTTGGGACAATCTCCTATTAGATGGCTTGTATCTCAACATCTAAAACATTTTCTTTCGCCTTTTCCTTTCTTGTCATCACGATCTTTCCGAAAGGATTTCTTGTCTTCTTGAGGTTGTCTTATGAACTTTCCTCGTCTTCTAAAGAACTTTTTGAATTTTCTTACGGCCATGGCATATTCTTCATCTTCACTATCCGAGCTAGATTCTTCGTCATCACTTGAGTCCACTTTAGCTTTAAAGGCAATGTATTTGACTTTTCCCCTTTTCCTTTAACGATCTCTGAATCTTTTTCCATTACCATTTCATGGACTTTGAGGTTTCCAATTAGCTCGTCAAGTGACATACTTGAAAGATCTTTAGATTCTTCAATGGCCGTCACTTTTGCTCTCCATTTGGGATGGAGTGCTCTAAGGAATTTCTTGACAAAGTTCTTACTAGAAAAAGATTCATCAAGTGCTTATGGGAAGTAATGATAGTATTGAACCTAGCAAATGCACTATCAATGATTTCATCTTCAGGAATAACAAATTGTTCATATTGTTGAATAAGAAGGTCAATTTTGTTACCCTTGACTTGTGAATTCCCTTGATCAGTGATTATTAAAGATTGCCATTTTTTTTAGCGGTTTTGCATAAAAAGACTCTTTCGTACTCTTTTTTAGGTAGAGCATTGTAAATCATCATTTTTGCCTCATTATTTTTAGCAATCAACTTCTTTGGCTCATCACTATGACGAGCAAGTGAAGTAACCTCATCCCGACCACTTGTGATATCTTTTATTATGGCTTTGTTATCACCTTCTATAATTTTATACCATAGATCTATGTCTTTTGATTTCACATAAGTTTCAAAGCGGTTTTTCCAATAGATAAAACCATTTGGTTCAAATAGTGGTGGGTCTTTGCATAGATTGCCCTTCTTTGAAATTTTCAAAATCCATGGATCGTTCAAAGTTTTAAAATACAATATATTTTAAAAATCTTGAGTAACGTAGCTCTTGATGCCAATTGTGGAAAACTAGAAGGGGTGGTTGAATAGTTTTACCGTTTTAAAATTAGTTTTCTTTAAAACTTTATGTGAATTCATATAATCACATAACAATCACTGACACAACCTGAGGTGCACGGTAAATCCTATCACTTAAACGCATTAAGTCTTTCACGGACATATATCACATACACGATAGCACATGAAACACATTCATAATGTATCATCATTTAACTCATATAACAATCACATGATCCATCTCATAACTTAACAATCACATCCGATAATTTAACCAACTATTTGCCCGTATTACTTAACCTTACATCCAACGCATCTACTAGTGGTTTAAGTCTAGGAAATCTTAAAGAAAACCTAATTCACTTAAACCGAAGCTCAGATACCAAGTTGTTACACCCCGTGCTCGCTTAGACCAAAAATTAAAACTTTTAGAGTGGAAACGCTTGACTTTTACGGACATCCTGTTACTCTTTCGATCATTTATAAAAATATATAACTATTCAGACCTTGAAACTATTTTTAATTGAAACTAGACTCAATTACCTTCAAAACGACGGGTGGCGTGACCCGTAACGACTTACAGTTTAAAAGATATGATTTTTCGAAAATCGCCAAAAACTGAAAATCATTCCCAACCGCCGGTTGGGCCCCTCAGAAGGTCCCAACCGCCCAGGTTGAGATCCCAGCCGCCGGTTGGGGTCTGCAACTTCAAAATACTTTTCGTTTCTAGCCCGTTTTCACTATATACAACCCATACGACTTCCGCAACACCTCAAACTTAACCAAAATTATTACTTTAACATACTAAACATGTTCCAAAGACACTTGACCCGTTTACAACCCAAAATGGGTAATTTCATACATAAACCAAACGCTCCTTAAACTTTACCCATTAACCCATAAAACGTACTTTGACACACCATTAGACCCCCAAATCGTTATGACCTCTTTAACATACATTTTGACACTTGACTTTACTCTACAAATCAATAAAAGACCAACGGGGGTACAAACTTTATACTTGAGCTCGGTATTTTACCTACGCTCCTAAACGCGTACTACCTTCCAATCCGCTTCCAATTCCTTAAGCCATAACTCAAGTCAAGTTATCTTCAACGCAACTAACCTACAAAGCATTAACAACTAAAAGGGTAAGCTTACGCTTAGTAAGTAACTAGATTAACATTTGGTTAACACATTAATCCACATATATGCATTACAACACTTAACCATTAAACACATAAGGCCATAATCACATTAACACATAAACATCACAAAACATACCTTAGCCATTTCATAATCATACTCCATCATTTGAGACGACTAACTAAGCATGTCTCCTATCAATTCCATACTCACTAATCCAAGGCTATCAACTATGACGTTCATACTCATAATCACATAATATGCAAACGGCCGTATTAAGCACATATTAACCGAGTTACTTACCTTAGCTTCCAAAGCTAAGCTACAATCATAATACCACCATCATCATCATGTTCATCATCATCACCATCATCACCAACATCATTACCATCATCATCCTAGTTAAACATCATCATAAACACTTAAAACACATAACATAATAACTATAACAATGGTTTATGCAACCATCAACTTACTTCTAACCACCTCTAATCATCATATAATCATGTATTGATTACATGATCATCAATCCCATCATTTACTAACTTAATCCCATTATCAACACATCACATAATCATCATTACCTCTTAATTATACTTAGAACACCATTTGCCCATTTTCCCCAAATTGGGTACATAAACCCTAACTCTTGAATTAACCAATTAAACACTAATTAGAGGTTACTTACTTCCAAGGATCATTGTTAGAACTTAAATCTTGAGGTTAAATCCTTATCTTTTCTTCTTTGATCACCCAACTTCATTTCCCTCTCTTTTTCTTCTTCTAAGAACAGGACCAAACCCACACCCTTTTAATTATTGAGAATTGCCTGAAACTTTCTAGGCATAAGATATTTGTGGAGGAAAGTTTGCCCATTTGGCAAGTATGGTCCCTCTAGTCCTTATTCTTCTACTTTGGCTACAACCAACTTATAACACATTTAATCTATTACAACTTTAGTCCCTTAAGTCTATTCCTTTCTCTTTGCGACACAACATATTTATATAGCCATATTATACATACTTTGACTATCGGGTTTGACCGCTACACAACTTCCGTTGACTAACCAATTACAACAAGCCTTATTCAACTCATCTAGAGTGGGGCCTACTTGTATACGGGAAACGGGTCTAACAATTCTACCCCCTTATTTAGATTTCGTCCCCGAAATCTATCGTCTAATACTAACAAAAACTTAGTCACATAATGCACCTCATTCCTAGCACCTTCAATTCTTAGTTTATTTGGTTGCAACGATCTAAGTGATCTTGCAACTCTATGCATACTGTATCATATCACATGTCCTTAATCCTCATTACTTCCCGCTTACTTCTATAATCATACAACTCTTACTTAGATTATTACATAATACGAGACATCCTCACTATAATTAGTTACCATTCTAATCCATTTTATTACCGTTACATCACATTCTCACTTGTTTTATCCTATATTCTCATCCTTTAACTACAAGCTACTTGAGAAAATTGTACTATTTGACTTTACATAATCACATTTGGCTAATACTTTCACATCCTATCAACACCACTTAACCATTTCCTTTACGCCTCCACAATTACCTCATTTCTTCTACTTCTTTTTTCATGACATTTTCGCTTATCTTTGTAAGTCTCAAGAAATATTACATGAATTAACTTCATAACATCATACTTTAACATTTGGCGTCATATTACACATGACAATTGGCTTCAATTACTTTCCATTACTCATATTTTTATACCACGCCACAATTGCGTATTATGACATTTTTAAGCATCATTACAATTATTTAATTCCTTCAACTTATACTTAACACTCAAAACATAGGTTTCTCTTAAGTCTCCCTAAAAGACGTACTCTAATTTTAACTCTCCTATCTTAGTCCTTATAATTTCTAACTAATTCTAAACTTTCGCTTTCTACTTCTCTAACCCTACTCGTGTCATGTCGGTAACACATAAGCCCACTCATTCATGCTTCCTCATTTACATGGAAAAGCGTCCCAATTGATGTAAATCAAGAAACATAAATTCATGGTTATATATATTTCCAACACAACACAAGTACTCCTATTTCCAAATTTTACTTTTACTCTCTCATCCTTTTTATACTTCACGTTTCCTTTTTAGACTTGGATCCATATCATTAACACATTCATTATGAAGATATTTTTATAGCCAAAGATATAGGCAACCCCATTGCCGATAAAGGCAACACGTCTTATCCCGAAGGATCTTTAACATATCCCGAAGGATTCCTTAACATTCATTGACTTGGTCAATCCCGAAGGATACCACCTTTAACATTCGTCTCGAAGGATACCATCTTTAACGTTCATCCTGAAGGATCATTAACATTCATCACTTTATCACTTTCACATTTTAACATCGGATCCAAGCCATTAATATTTTATCATACACACATTATCTCATCCATTTTATTTAGTGAAGGCAAGCTCATAGAGCATATGAACCTGCTTATTAAAATTACACATTTCTATGTGTTTATCATCTTACATTCTAAATCCTCATTAATCATTTTCACCTTCTTACTTTACCCTTTAGTCTACCCGACTCTTTCCACTTTTAACCTTGCATAGGTTAATTTCCATTCATTCATTAGCATCCTTATTTTTTCTTGCACATTTTAAGTCACTTTCACATTCTTATCATGTTTTCGTTTTCACAACGCATCATTGCATTCTTACTCGCACACTTAATTTACCACAACTCTCATTCTCATTCCTTAACTCATTTCTTTAATCATTTATGTATTTAAGCAATATCATTCTATCTCGCCTTTTATAATATATATATATACCTTTCATAGATCTTTAACTATAACACCTTCATTAGCGTTACCTTTTCTTCACACATATCCTATTTACATAAGCTCGTTACGTTTATCACACAATATCTCGTTATATGCTTGCTCACACACTTAACTTGTCTCATTCACTCGTTAGCGTTTAAACTATCCCATTTATCTCGTCATTACCTTATCAACGCACCTTACTTTAATCCTATAAATTTTACATCATATTAAACAGTCAAGGTACTCATTTAACCTTGCTTTCATCATAACCTACCATAACATCATTTTTATTATTATACATTCATGTACAAACTCAATCCTCCTACCTACTCATCTCATTCTCATTTACATTTTTAGCTTATCGCATTCAACTTTTAGCATTCAAACTTTTTCGTTTAATTTTCATCCTTTATATACCAACACGTTTTATCACAACCTTACGTTCACACTTAAACCTCAAGTACTTTACCTTATCGTCGCCCCGTCTCTATACCATTTTAACTTTAGTCTCTAATCACTAAATATGATGAGACCATATGTTGGTCACATTTCATGCCATCCTTTCATATCCTCATTCTTTAACCCTCAAGTCATCAACCACTTAATCATTAATTCGTTAGTTTCATCTTGCCTTTTCACGCTTTACTTTAGTACACTCAATATCATTACGATCTGCACTTAAAGCGTCATTACTTAATCTCATTCATTTTCTTTATGTCAACAAACTCTTAACAATTAGCGTGTTAATTCCATCTTATCATTACAAATTATAATTTAGCACATTTTTCATCACCCCGATCCATTATTTAAGCGTTATTACCTTAAGTTACTTATTAACCCATCTCTAATACCATTTAGCATCTCTATTCGCATCTTGCTATTGTTATTCTTCTATAACACACAATCTCGTATCATTTACCATTACGTTGATCCATTTACTTACACATCTATAATCCCATCATGAACTTATTCTTACATTCGTCAACAACTCACTACATGTCATCACCAATCAATCGATTCTAATTTACTAATTATATGTTCACTAATCATTCATTATTCAAGCATTTCTTAGACTAACACTTTTCCGTTTTCTTTTCTCCTTGCCTTGCACATTTTTTAATTACTCACCTATCACTTTTCATTACTTTGACACCATCTTAGCAATACTCATCTTTTTCATACTTTCGAACATATGAATATACACATTATATTTTATCTGAGTTATCGCATTACACTTATCGTTTTCTTGTCAACTTCACGTTATTCTCTTACTCCATTTTACACATGTTCATTCTTTTAATGTTATCTATTTCAATCCCGATTGATTCATCTTAATCTTGACACCACTTAAACCAACATTAAACGTGAATTATTTTCTAGACCATATATTGGTCTTACGTTGTAATCTAAAACTCGTTTATCTACTCAGCTTCTAACACATTCATTTCACGACAAGAATTCTAGTCATAACTCTTTTAATTCAGGTTCCCTTGTAGTTTACTTCTTCAACTTACTCTATACCTCACATTATAACACACATTCATAATTACCTTTCACATAAATGACGAACACATTAGTACATACTTAATCTCCTTCATTCTTAAGGATAAACATCACTAATCACCCATACTTCATTAGTCTATTATCAAATTACGATTTAAAATGTTTGAACATATCTATGTCATACCATTTGTCTATTATCATAGAGGTACTTACTACTTTATTTATCAATTTATACAAAGGCTACTTCATTTATCATTCATTACTCATACATCTCTTTAATATCTTGTAATTACACATCTTAACAATTCGCCTTACTTAAATGTCTAAATCCTCGTTACGTACCCATCCTCATACATCATCTCATTTCCATCTATAACTCCTCCCTATAACGACATTCTATTTTCGTCTTTCCTTAACAAGCATACCACTTAACCTTTCTATACATATCCTTCTATTAATTCTATAATACGCATTCATATAATCACATAACAATCACCGACACAACCCGAGGTGCACGATAATTCCTATCACTTAAACGCATTAAGTCTTTCACAGACATATATCACATACACGATAGCATATAAAACACATTCATAATGTATCATCATTTAACTCATATAGCAATTACATGATCCATCTCATAACTCAATATCACATCTTATAATTTAACCAAATATTTGCCCGTATTACTTAACCTTACATCCAACGCATATACTAGTGGTTTAAGTCTAGGAAATTCTAAAGAAAATCTAATTCACTTAAACAGAAGCTCTGATACCAAGTTGTTACACACCGTGCCCGCTTAGACCAAAAATTAAAACTTTTAGAGTGGAAACGCTTGAATTTTACGGACATCCTGTTACTCTTTCGATCATTTATAAAAATTTATAACTATTCAGACCTTGAAACTATTTTTAATTGAAACTAGACTCAATTACCTTCAAAACGACGGGTGGCGTGACCCGTAACGACTTACGGTTTAAAAGATATGATTTTTCGAAAATCGCCAAAAAAACTGAAAATCACTCCCAACCGCCGGTTGGGCCCCTCAGAAGGTCCCAACCGCCGGTTGGGCCTCTCAGAAGGTCCCAACCGCCCCGGTTGAGATCCCAGCCGCCGGTTGGGGTCTGCAACTTCAAAATACTTTTCATTTCTAGCCCGTTTTCAATATATACAACCCATACGACTTCCGCAACACCTCAAACTTAACCAAAATCATTACTTTAACATACTAAACATGTTCCAAAGACACTTGACCCGTTTACAACCCAAAATGGGTAATTTCATACATAAACCAAACACTCCTTAAACTTTAACCATTATCCCATAAACGTACTTTGACACACCATTTGACCCCCAAATCGTTATGACCTCTTTAACATACATTTTGACACTTGACTTTACTCTACAAATCAATAAAAGATCAACGGGGGTACAAACTTTATACTTGAGCTCGGTATTTCACCTACGCTCCTAAACGTGTACTACCTTCCAATCCGCTTCCAATTCCTTAAGCCATAACTCAAGTCAAGTTATCTTCAACGCAACTAACCTACAAAACATTAACAACTAAAAGGGTAAGCTTACGCTTAGTAAGTAACTAGATTAACATTTGGTTAACACATTAATCCACATATATGCATTACAACACTTAACCATTAAACACATAAGGCCATAATCACATTAACACATAAACATCACAAAACATACCTTAACCATTTCATAATCATACTCCATCATTTGAGACGACTAACTAAGCATGTCTCCTATCAATTCCATACTCACTAATCCAAGGCTATCAACTATGACGTTCATACTCATAATCACATAATATGCAAACGGCCGTATTAAGCACATATTAACCGAGTTACTTACCTTAGCTTCCAAAGCTAAGCTACAACCATAATACCACCATCATCATCATGTTCATCATCATCACCATTATCACCAACATCATCACCATCATCATCCTAGTTAAACATCATCATAAACACTTAAAACACATAACATAATAACTATAACAATGGTTTATGCAACCATCAACTTACTTCTAACCACCTCTAATCATCATATAATCATGTATAGATTACATGATCATCAATCCCATCATTTACTAACCTTAATCCCATTATCAACACATCACATAATCATCATTACCTCTTAATTATACTTAGAACACCATTTACCCATTTTCCCCAAATTGGGTACATAAACCCTAACTCTTGAATTAACCAATTAAACACTAATTAGAGGTTACTTACTTGCAAGGATCATTGTTAGAACTTAAATCTTGAGGTGAAATCCTTATCTTTTCTTCTTTGATCACCCAACTTCATTTCCCTCTCTTTTTCTTCTTCTAAGAACCGGACCAAACCCACACCCTTTTAATTATTGAGAATTGCCTGGAACTTTCTAGGCATAAGATATTTGTGCAGGAAAGTTTGCCCATTTGGCAAGTATGGTCCCTCTAGTACTTATTCTTCTACTTTGGCCACAACCAACTTATAACACATTTAATCTATTACAACTTTAGTCCCTTAAGTCTATTCCTTTCTCTTTGCGACACAACATATTTATATAGCCATATTATACATACTTTGACTATCAGGTTTGACCGCTACACAACTTCTGTTGACTAACCAATTACAACAAGCCTTATCCAACTCATCTAGAGTGGGGCCTACTTGTATACGGAAAACGGGTCTAACATGACTAAATTTATTCTTTGCTAAAATAAAGTTTATAATTGTCGTTAACAAAATATAGCAAAGATCGTAAAATATAAATAACGTTTTTTAGACGGTATTTGTATTAACATGGTGGTTTTCTCCCTCTCGCCGTTGTGACATGGCAGCCACGTACATTATATAGAGATTACATGAGTAAACCCTGATGGACCCTAAGCCCACAGACCGGGCTTGGGCCTCTAATACTTTGTTCCACTTTGCAGCTCGCCACCATACCCACATGCCTCGCTGTTTGGTCTTCGAGGTATCCACTTTGTTGCACTGGTAGATGACAAACAAAATTTGTAGCCTTTTTTTTTAGTATACAAATAGTGTAAGAAATAAATAAAATTGTGGGTGGGTGGGTGGGGACCAAATGAAAATTTTGTTTTGTGTTATGAGGGAGGGGTATTTTGAAGTGGTTGTGTTGTTATGATGTGGCACAAGTGGGAGCCAAATGAAGAAGATATGGAGTTCACCATACTCTTGCTCTTATTAGTGATATGACAAATGAAAACTCTAACTTAGAGCATCGGGTACCAAGGCTTGAGCCAGGCTCCAAGCCTACGTGGCTGACGTTATGGCGACACCATGGCACCGGTCCGAGTCGCGACACCAACGACTGCCATCACCTTGGCGTACGCCAAAACGAGTTTTTCCCTTTTTTTTCTTATAAGATTTAAATGCTTTTTATGGCGGGTTTATGTTGTGTTTGTGTAGTGTTTATGTTCGGTGTGTGTTTTTGGTGTTTAATGTGTGTGGAAGTGTGTGTGTGTTTGTACAAGTGACATGTTGAAGAATATATATATATATATATATATATATATATATATATATATTATATATATATATATATATATAAAAAAGTGAGACTTTCTTGCGAGAACCATCTTATCTGCGAGAACTGACAGAACCACCAAAAACATACATGCACGCCTTCAATAATTTTATTTTTGCACATATGTTCTTAAAACAACATATATGTTTTAAAAAAAACATGGTTGTTCTAAAGAATTTGATAAGAAATTGGAAATACAAAAGTTTTCTTTGAAGGTGTGCATGTATGTTCTTATAAGGCGTGCAATGACAATATTGCGGCCGTGTGTAAGGTTTTTGTGAAATAAAGAGGATGAGTTCATGATGATATTGAAGAACATAGGTGGATACTTACGATTATTGATGATTTGCATGTATTTTTATTTTATTTTAAAAGGCGTGCATGTATGTTTTTGGTGGTTCTGTCAGTTCTCGCAAGAAAGTCTCCCTATATATATGTGTGTGTGTGTGTGTGTGGTGTGTGTGTAGGGGTGTCATAAAACCCACCGACCACGAACCCGACCGGGTTCGGGTCACTATCTAACTCGGGTCAAAAATCATATTCGGGTCAATCGGGTCAACCCGAATTGACCCGACTTCTAAACAAGGTCGGGTTCGGGTATGTTTTTTTAGCCTTGACCCGACCCGAACCCGACCCGAACCCGAGTTGACCCGACAAAACTAACATTTTACAATGCAAAAAACTCGGGTTGACCCCAAACCTGAGTTGACCACCGAACCCGAAATTGACCCGACCCGAGTTGACCCGAGTTCTAAACAGGGTCGGGTTCGGGTATGTTTTTAGGAGGCTTGACCCGAGTTGACCCGACCCGAGTTGACCCGAACCCGGCCGGGTCAACCCGAATGACAGCCTTATGTGTGTGTATGTGTGTGTGTGTGTGTATGTGTGTGTATTTTTTAATGTTGTTAATAACTAAATTTGTAATGCTAGTCCATGCAAATACAACATTGACATTTTTGGTCCATGTGTGTATTGGTTTTGCTTAACTTTTACCACTTCTTAGTAATTTTTTTTATTTTTTGGTGGTGTAAGTGATGTTGTTATTAAATATGATGTGGCATGAATGACTTGGCCATTCTCGTCGTCCTTTAGAATTTTAGATTATCTTACCGTGATTCCAAACTCAATGGTTATAAGTAAAACACATGGGTTACACTCATGACGGTACTTCACCTATACTTAGATCATGAGTTGTGACAACCTTGCACAATGTCCGTGTTTTATTTCAAAGGGGAATCATAGCAAAAGTAAAACCTAAAAGGTTTAAATCTTGTTAAAATATCAACTTTCTTTTTGGTTTTGTTTGAACTAAGCCTTGCACTCCTATACATGACTAATATGCTTTTGAGTTTTTTATACGATTCCTAGAGTTCCTTGGTTTGAGACAAAAGGTGGAGGCCACCTGTTGGCGTATGTGTCTGGACGGCCCGTCTTGTTTAGACGACATGACACCTTTCGGAAGGCAGGGCCGAAGGCACAAAACCGAATGAGGTTGGCAGCTCATCCTTTTGTCCAGAACAACCTTTATCCTTTGGACAAGTGGCAATCACAGTCAGAGCGCCGCCACCCTAGATTTTACGGGATTATGTCCCGTGCGTATCCTAACAGTCAGAGCGCCGCCACTACAGGTATCGAGGTTGGGTAGTATAAATACCCCCACCTCATTTACGATTCATAACTAACCTTTACTATTAGCATTTACTCTCAATTATGGTCTTACCCTCCGGATTACCACAAATACTTACTCTCACGCCGATACTTGGTCTCGGGATAAAACCTAAGGCGAGCCTAACGTGCATGTTTCTTGTAAGTAGGTGCTTTGGGACATTGGCAAGACCTCATCCGAAGGATCTAGCTTCAGTTCTGACCGACCCACAGGTTTTTACTTCAAGAAATTGGCGCCATCTGTGGGACCCGTTATTCATTCTACCAGAGTTGAAAAATGACGGGTCCTACTTGGGAAACACTAGTTCACCACGCAGAAGGAAGTGGAAAGAGCAGCTACAATAACAACCCTAATAGTTTAGAAGAGCAAATCCTAAGTCAGGTAACAGCACTCAAAGCCCTAATAAAAGAGTACAACACAAAAGGGGGAAGCCCAATCAAACCAATCCGAATCGACTTCGATGAGGAAGACCCTAAGGAGACCGAAACCAAAGGTGCCGGAAGAGAACGAGAAGACGACCTAGCTAAACCGTACAAAGAAGTATCAAGATGTCCTTTCACTCGAAGAATCATAGAGTTCTCTGGGCCAAAGCATGTAATGCCCACCAACATAAAACTTTACGACGGATCTACAGATCCGGATGATCATATCACTAGATTTTGTGGTGCAGCTAATCACAGTGAGTGGCCCATGCCGGTATGGTGTAGGATGTTTCAACAAACACTGGATGGTTCAGCAAGAGGATGGTTTGACCGTTTGCCCAACGGTAGCATCGAAAATTAGGAAACCCTTCGTGAAAATTTGTAACGAGATTCGCTCTCAGAAGAAAGTGCATCAAAGATCCGATGGAAATCACAAAGATCATACGGCAGGCAAATGAAACTCTGCCTGAATTTAAAGAGCGATGGACTGATGAGGCCAGCTATATCTCTGGCGTACCGGAACTCATGCAAATCTCATCTTTTATCAACGGTAGCAAATGCCCTGAATTGGCCAAATGTTTCTCGGATCGGATACCTCAGACAGTAACGGAAATGATGATAAGGGTGGATGATTTTGTCCGCTCAGAGGTAGTGTATCGGGCAACTGAACTGCCGAGAGGCGAGAAGATAGATGCTTACAAGAAGGAGTATTACCCCAACCCTTACAACAACAGGAATGATTATTATGCTCCAAAAGCTCCCTTCGGGGGGGGGGATCGTCGTCGGAACAATCACATAAATGAATACATGCCTCGCAGGAATGATCATTATGCTCCCTATGCTCCTGCTAGATATGACAACACTAGTCAAGCAGACCCTCGTCGTAATGACGTTCGTAGATACGACGCCAGGCCAATAGACTTGAACTCTCTAACAAAGGCTCCGAAAGAAATCCTTACAACTGAGCATCAACTGAGACTACCACAGCCCCTACCATTAAAAGGAAAACCCCTAAGGGAAAATCTAGACAAGTATGGATATAGGCAAAAGGGACACCTCACCAATGACTGCTGGCACTTCAAGGAACAGCAGAGAATAGTCGTGGAAACGGGTAAATTGGGCCACCTCTTGAAAGAAGTTCGACAAAGAGGATGGGGGCTACCAAGGGGAGACAACCATGCCAATAAGGGAAAAGTCATCAACATGATCCGAAGCCAAAGAGCCGCAAGGAAACGCAAGATCACAGATTCGGAAGAATATTAGATGAGTGCTCCGATCAGCTTCCCTCGTATCCTTCCGGGGGATGTTTCTGATGAACCTTTAATAGTTAAGGCCGAAGTGGAAGGTTATACGATACGAATGGTGTATGTGGATCAAGGCGCTTCGATGGAAGTAATGTACGAGCACTGCTTTGCGCATTTATGTCCTTCCACCAAAGCCAGGCTGAAGGAAACCATCACACCTTTGGTAGGATTCGCGAGGGAATCCATCAAGCCGTTGGGAAAGATAGAATTAGAAGTTTGTTTCGAAAGTCAAGGGTTGTTTCACAAAACTGTTATGAAGTTTGCCGTGGTAAAGTCCCCCTCTCCATACAACATCATATTAGGCCATTCTAGACTAAAAAAACTATGGGTTATTCCATCAACCATCCACTCGATGCTAAAATTTCCTATTTCGAGGGGAGTAGCAACATTGGTCACTCGATCGGTCATCATCTCAGAATGCCGCAAGCTGGAAGAAAAATAGATGTTAGAAAAAGAGGCAAAGACTGAATCTTAGAATGCCGAGATAACTGAAGAGCTAGCTGGGAAGACAGAGGAAGTTATGGTACACCCGGCGTATCTGGATCAGGTGGTAACCATCGGAGGGAATTTCTCCAAAGAATGTAGGAGACAGTTAATCACGTTGCTCAAAAATAGTCAAGACATATTCGCTTGGGAACCAACAGACATGACAGGAATACCACGGCGAATCACAGAGCACGAACTCAACGTGAATGTCCAAGACAAACCGATAGCCCAGAAGAAAAGAACCTTCTTAGTAGAAAAGAACCAGGCCATAACCAAAGAAGTAGAAGAATGGGTGAAAGCTGGAATAGTTCGGTCGGTGCGGTACCCAACATGAATCTCCAACTTGGTACTTGTGAAAAAGTCGGATGGTAGTTGGAGGATGAGACGATTTGTAATACACTTGGTAGGATGTTAATCCTTTATAACGTGTGTACATGATACTTTGAGTGAATATGATTAAGTATGCGGAAT
The DNA here is from genome assembly GCA_021014915.2 of Artemisia tridentata subsp. tridentata. NCBI lineage: Eukaryota > Viridiplantae > Streptophyta > Magnoliopsida > Asterales > Asteraceae > Artemisia > Artemisia tridentata. Next base: position 197,801,194 of record CP139503.1, read on the forward strand.
CTACTTAACCACACTTAGATGGATATTGGTTATGGAAATGGAATAGTGATGCTTGTATGATGAACAATGAACATAGAAAATATAACACCAAACGATTCAATATTATTGAAAATAATACGAGTGATCTTCACTATCACTAGGGTTACAAAACCTTGAATCTATATTACAAAGATAAAAATTTCTGTTATGTTAAACTAACTTAGTTAATATCTAATAGTTACACATTAAGCACACACTTTCTAACTAATGTCTAACTCTCTCTATATATGTAAATATCTAAGCACATGCACACTCGAGTATTCAACTACTTGCTAGCTTGTGTGTGTCAGTAGCTTAAGATACAACTTGTCCTGAGTTTACAACATGTTGACTGAACACATATCTAAGATATTATCTACCGTATATATTTGACTTTTATACACAAATATCTTTCTCATACTTATCCAGTCAGCAGTAGAATATGCGACACTTATCCATTCAGCAGTAGGATCTTTTACTCTAGCAGCAATAACTTACAGCAGTAGTATCTCCAATACTAGCCATAGAATCAACACTTAGTGAATTTCCTTGAGCAGTACTAACCTTTTGAACATTTAATTTCCAATACTAATCTTCAGAATATTTAATTCCCAGCAATCCTCCCCTAAACATGTGATTTATCCCAAATCATCATGTTTCTTTTGAATTAAATGCGGATTGTGAAGATCTTTCAAACACTCCATAGTCATACTCTTGCTCTGAGCTTTCCTTTGTTCTGTAAGATTAAGTATCTTTCTGACCACCTCATCTTCCATTTTATTTGTCTTTAACTCTAGTAGAACCAATCTTCCTTGAAGTCAAGTCATTTCTCAGCAAGCTATGCAAGTGATGAACAAACGTAGTGAACTGAAAGAACTTTTAGAAAGAACTTTCTCCATTTGAATTGCTTCATCCATTCTGAATATACATAATACTCCAGAGCTTTATCATTTTAAGTCAAAGATGTTCGAACATGAAGAAGAGAGATGAAAGCGCTTATTTCCAGCATCCATCAACTGAAATTGAAGCTTCTTCTTATTATTGGCTGAATAAAAAGACTTGTTTGTGATGATTCTAAAGGCGAAGCTTCCATTGTAGATACAACAACTGCTGCTGGGCCAAGAGTGGGAAAAGACAAGAGCATACAATGATGATGCTTTTACTAGACTCATGCACTGTTTGATCAATTTAAACTTCCTCCCCTTAATACATGCCATGTACCACAATATTTCCTCCCCTTAAGCTCTTCCTCCCCTGTTTGGAAGATCTCTCACCATCATCTGAACTTTTGCTTTTAAAAATTTCTTTAGTTCATCTTCCATTTAGAACAGCTTATCAGACAATGTTGTACATGTAGCCATCAATTCCTTAAGAGTTTATTTGCTGCCCTCATCACTTCCTGGTGTGTTAACTCCTGTGAGAGGTGAATCATGGGGCATTGACTCATAATCCATCATTTGATGATTTTCTGAGCCACTTTGAAAATCCTTTTTAAGAAACTTTTGACTTAGCAGTATAAACTTGATTTTGTTATAATGAAAAATCATACTGCTTACAGCCATTTTGAAGGGATTAAGTGTAGTAATAGACACGTAATCAAGATTTCGGTTTAATTTAACCTCTGGTTGTGTGAGAACCAATGTTTTCAGTTATAAATAACTGCTTGTGGACAGATAAACCTTGAAAGGGCTTTCTTGACAGGGTTTCTAGCTCGTGGCAATTGTTGCCTCTAACACAAGTGTTAGATTCACTTTTGCTCGCTGTTCTATCTATCAGATGTCCTTAGACTTGCTCATTATACTAATTAAAGTATAAAATGATAGAAAGTGAGTTGTGTCAGTTACTATCTGACCAACTGAGCCATCAAGTCAATGTGAAACATCATAATCAGGTTTCAAGAAAGAAGTTTTAAAGAATCAATTAACTTAGGTGTAAACCTTTGTTAATGAATTCCCAAACTCTGTCCATCGTGAACCTATTATGTCAGCAACTTGTATCATTATTCTGCTGCTCATAAATTTCACTTGAAACTTCCTTTGTGCTCAAATGTTCATACCTGAAATTGTTAGTCCAAAACCAAGAAAACAAAATGCAAAGCATTTGTCTTATAGCAGTAGAATTATATGACTAACAGTATGAACAAAACAATCAAAATTTGTACGGGCAGTACAAACTTTTCAATAACAGTACCAATTTGCAAAGCTAGCAGTACAAACTTAATTTATATACAAAAACACAGAGTTTTAAATCATTGAGGATTAAGCATCCCAATACTTGCTACCAAGTATTGAAACCTTCCAACATCAAAAGCTTTTGTGAGAAGATCTGCAAAGTTGTGATCAGAATCAATTTTAATAACTTGAATCAACTTTTTCTAATTGCAGTCTCTAATAAAATGATGTCTAATGTCAACGTGTTTTTTGTTTTTAGTGTTGTACTGGATTTTTAATGATGCAAATTGTACTACTATTATCAATATATATGACAGTGTTCATGAAATTGTACCCATAGTCAAGAAGTTGATTTTGAAGCCAAAGTACTTGACCACAGCAACTTGCAGCAGCTACATATTCAGCTTCAGTTGTTGAAGTAGCCACAATTGTTTGCTACTTACACTGCCATGAAATAAGTCTACATCCAAGGAATTGACATCCTCCAGTTGTTGACTTTCTATCCAAGCTTGCACCTGCATAATCACTGTCTGAATATGCTACCAAGTCAAAAGGTGATTCCCTAGAATACCATAGACCCAACCTAGGTTGACCCTTGAGATATCTAAAAATCCTCTTGACTGCTATTAAATGAGAAACCTTAGGAGTTACTTGAAATCTTGCACAAGCACAAATAGAGAACATGATATCAGGTCTTGATGATGTGAGATACATCAAAGAACCTATCATAGATCTGTATGTGTGTACATCCACATTTTCTCCATCTACATCTTTAAGAAGAGGCTTCTCAGAGTCCATTGGTGTGCTTGCTACTTTTGAATCAGCAAATTGAAATTTTCTTAGAATCTCTGCAACATATTTATCTTGGCTGATAAATATGCCTTCACTTGATTGCTTAACTTGCAGACCCAAAAAGAATGTAAGTTCCCCCATGGAACTCATCTGAAACTTATCATGCATAAGTTTCTCAAACTCTAAACACATCTCCTTCCTTGTAGATCCAAAGATGATATCATCCACATACACCTGAACTAGCAAAAGATCCTTCTTGTGCTTCTTGATGAATAATGTCTGATCAATCTTGCCTCTTTGAAATCCATTTTCAATTAAATAGGAAGCCAGTGTTTCATACCATGCCCTTGGTGCCTGATGAAGGCCATAAAGAGCCTTGACTACCTTGTACACCTTGTCTAGATGTTCTGGGTCAATAAAACCTGTAGGTTGTGAGACATACACCTCCTCTTCAATAGTACCATATAAGAAAGCACTCTTGACATCCATTTGATAAACTGTGAAGCCCATAAATGAAGCATAAGCTAAAAATAATCTAATGGCTTCAATTCTTGATACTGGAGCAAAAACCTCTTCATAGTCTATCCCTTCTTCTTGTGTGTACCCTTGGGCTACAAGTCTAGCCTTATTTCTTATCACTATGCCCCTTTCATCCCTTTTGTTCCTGAAAACCCATTTAGTACCAATTACCCTTACACCCTTGGGTAAATCTACTAGCACCCAAACCTTCTAAATTTTTAATTGGAGAAGCTTCTCTTGCGTAGCTTCTACCCAGCTTGAATCATCTAAGGCTTTGAGAACATTTTTGGGTTCTGCTTGTGAGAGAAAACATACAAATAAGCAAGAGTTTGCATACTCATGCTGCTTTGATGCATAAAGAGCATCAAGAAGCCCTTGTTGGTCTGAAGACATAATTTGCTTCCTTGTCTTCACCCCTGATTATACATCTCCAATCACATTGTCCAGGGAGTGGACTTTGTGAATCCTTGTGTGTGGTTTAGAAGGAACATGATAGTCGGGTGGGAGGTTGTTGAAATCCACTACATCTTCTGAGAAATCTGCTTCATTTGAGTCTGATGGGCCAGCAGTAGAAACATTTGGCCTAGAAGTAGAAACATTTAGCCTAGCAGTAGCTTGCTTTGTCTCAGCAGTACTATCATCAGTAGAAACATTCTCTTATTCCTTAGTTCCATCTTCCTTGTGTTCATCTTCAATCCCTTCTTTAGCTTCATCAGAAGAAGGTTCATCATTTATTGAAGTTGAGTCCACACTGGTCCATATTGGCATCATCACATAATCTTGATCTTTCTCTTTTTCTAACCTTGCCTCATTTGTTGCATCATGTGCTTCTAAACTTGAAAATTCATTAGTTTCTGCAACAACAGGCACATAATTCATTGATTTGGTTAGTGTATCAAGATCAAATAGCCATTTGGGACCTTCACCTGCTACATTGGATTTGTTCTCTAAAAATTCCACATGCAGGTTTTCCTCTACTCTCCTAGTTCTTGAGTTGTATACTCTTAATGCTTTGCTATTAAGAGAATATCCAACCAAGAATCCTTCATCTGCTTTACCATCAAATTTTCCTAGATGGTCTAAGGTATTCAAAATTGTCACATGACATTCAAAAGGTCTAAGAAATCCTATTGCAGGAGTTCTACCTCTAAAAAGCTCATATGATGTCTTATTGTGAGACTTAACTACTAAAACTCTGTTCTGGACATAGCAAGCAGTATTAACCGCTTCAGCCCAAAAAGTGATAGGAAACTTAGAGTCAGCTAACATGGTTCTAGCAGCCTCTATGAGTGTCCTATTTCTTCTCTCAGCTACTCCATTCTACTGAGGAGTTCTAGCAACACTAAATTCTCTCCTAATACCCTTTTCTTTGCAGAAATCATCCATAACTCTATTCTTGAACTCTGTCCCATTATCACATCTAATGACTTTTACTTTCTTGTCTACTAGGTTTTCTATCTCTGTAATGAATGTCTTAAGAATGCTAGAAGTCTCATCCTTAGAACCTAAAAAGAAAACCCATGTAAATCTGCTATAGTCATCAGTAACAACTAGACAAAATCTCTTATGCTTTATACTACTCACATTTGTAGGTCCAAATAAGTCCATATGAAGCATAAACAATGATTGATCAATAGAGTTAAAAATCTTGGGCTTACAAGTGGCTTTATGTTGTTTGCCTTTAAGACAAGCAATGCATGTTTGGTCATTTTCAAATCTTTTCTGAGGTAAACCTCTTACCAAACCATCTTTGACAATTTTATTTATGGTTTTGAAATTAATTTGACCAAGCCTCCTATGCCATTTCATAGATTCATCCAATGTGGTCTTTGCTACAAGACAAGTAAGTGCCTCTTTAGGAACAATATTCTTCATATCAACACTATACATGTTGCCCTTTCTTGGAATTTTAAGAAGTACTTGACTTTCATCAGGCATCCTAAAATCAGAAGAAAGCACAAGACATTCAGTGTCAGTAAAAAGAACTTTGTTCTTTTTGTCACACGTTTGTGAGACACTAAAAAGATTATACTTAAGCTCTTGCACACAGTACACATCTTCAAAATCTAATTTATCGGTTTTAAGTGTACCTTTACCAGTAATTTTTCCTCCAATTCCCTCTCCAAAGGTAAAATATCCTCCGTCTAATGATTGAAAGTCTGAAAGATAAGAAATGTTGCCTGTCATGTGCCTTGAACACCCACTATCTGAATATCCTTGATCTTCATCATCTGCATGTGAATGTCCCTGCACATAAATAATGGAATTAGTTTCCTTGGGGAACCCAAGCCATTACTGACTTGGATTTGCCACGTGCATCAATGTAGTTAATTCTTTTGAGAATAGTTGATGCACCATTGGATTTAAGAGGTCTCCAAATCCAACATGTTGAGGCCTTAACATCATTAGCCCTCATTTCCCTAGCAGCAGTATGAACTGCTTGCCTAGCAGTAGAAACTCATGGCATTGCAGTTGTACCCTTTAGTTTCCAAATTTTCTTTTGGATCACTGCTTTTGATTGAAAAGGCTTTTGAGCAGTTTTAGATGCATATTTGTAAGTTTTTTTTGCATTTTTAACTGCTGGTTGAGGGTAAACAGTCTTTAATGGTCTAGCAGTAGGAACTTGTTTTGGGCCAGACTTTAATGAAACTGCTCTGGGTGTTGTTCGAGTAAAATTAGAGTGACTTTTAGTTGTATGCCTTTTTAAAATCACCCTATTGTTTAAATACCCAAATACCCTTTGGTTGCAGAAGGCTGCAAGATGGTCAAATTCTCTACAAATGAAACAAGCTTTGTTATAGAATTTAAATTCATCACCTAGTTGGTGAGACTTGAGGCCATTCCAATTCCTTTGGTTACCTCTGGGCTTTTTTGTGTTTCTATATTGCTCACAATATCTTACTGGTTGCCTAACATGTTTAACATTTGTTTTAGGCCTAACAGTATCATTTTTGACGAACTTAGGAACACTTGTTCCTGCTTTCTTAACAACATCAGGTTTAGACATAACCTGTTCTTCCTTTTCATCATCAGATGTCCAGTCCTCAATGATTGGACCACCTGATTTCCTATCAGAGGACACCTTGTCCTCAGGAAGTGAAGTGTTACTTACACTCTCAATTACTTTTATAGGTTCATCAACAAATATATCTTCTTTTGGATTAACACCATATTCTAATGTAGGTTGTTGAAGGTCAGACAAGCCTATGTGTTCTAGGTCTATCCCTTGGGGTGCAGGGATGCCTCTGTAAGGAGGTGGGACATTCTTATATCCTAACCTAGATTTGGCTTTGTTAACCACTTGACATTCAATTATTTTGCTTACCCCCTTAGAGGCATAGTCTAATGTTTCTACACTTAATTGAATGTTTTCACTCTTCTTTTTAAGCCTATCATACTATGTTCTTAAAAAGCTAATTTCAGCATCTTTAAAAAATATGTCTTGTTTAAGAAGAGCTTTGTTATCAGAAAAAGCAAATTCATTGTCTTTATAGTGTATGATCTGCTTCTCTAGGGTAGCTAAACCTACCTTATAATCTGTGAGGTTTTGATGAGTTTTGTTTAGTTCTATTCTTTGATTATCATAATGTTTTCTTAAAGTTTCAAGTTCTTTATGAGCAGAGCAAGTATTAGTACAAACTTTATCATTTTGTACCTCAGTAGCAGAGAAGGCCATGAGTGTCATCTGAGTAGAAGCTTCTTCTTCATCTGCCATGAAACTCCAATCAAAACCTAAGCCATCAATAGCTACCATAGCTTTTGTGTTTGGCTCAGTAACCTCCCCTATTTTGGACTTGCTACCAAAACCTTTGCTTTTGCCATCTTGATGCCTTGGTCTTCTACATTCCCTTGAGAAGTGTCCCATCATGTGGCAGTTGTAGCATTCTATCTTTGACTTGTCAAAACCAGCAGTATCATTGCTGCTGATAGTGATTCTCTTCCCTGTCCTTTGATAGAATTTCTTAGCCCTCATGCTAAGAAGAGAAATTTGCCATTTTAGGTCCATCTCCTCCAAATCATCATCATTGATTTCCTGGAGGTCTTCATGAGTGAGCATAGACCCATCATTCTGGCTTGTGAGAAAAGCACAACATGTTTTCTTATCCATAATACCAATAGTACTGCTTGATGAACTAGCAGTACCAACTCCCATATCAACCTTCACATCTTCAACTGGATTTGAGGTACTAGGAGATGACACAAATGCCATGTTCCCAGTGCTTGAACTAGCACTTCCAGCTTTCTTCACATCTTGTTCAACAATTTTGAAGTTGTTGTACAAGTCATTCAGACTCATTGAATCAATATCTGGCTTGTTTTTCCAGACAACCACATGCATAGCCCACTCTTCTGGTAGACTTCTTAAGAACTTGGAGTTTAAATCTTCTTGAGGTATCTCTACACCAAGAACAACAAGTTGACTCACAATCTTCTGAAGCCTGTTAAACATGTGATCCAGTGATTCATTGGTTGTTGAGGAGAAGTTCTCAAAGTTCTGTTTGAGAAAAGTCTTCTGGGTCTTCTTGGTGGCTTCATTTCCACCATACCTTGCAACAATGGCCTCAAATTGTAACACCCCCATTTTTGATCTACGCAGCGGAATACAAGTTTGAGGTGTTACTTCAAGGTTCACAGTCATGAAAATAGAAAACGACTCGAAAAGAGACGTTTTAAATAAAATTGTTATCATTCATTTATCTATATCAGAGTTACATTATAGAGGTCCCAACGGGAGGTTTTGAAATACGTTATAAAAGTTACATTTTTAGCTGAATGATAACAAATAGACACTCTTTTTATAAAAGAAAATCCATGCCACTCCGTGCCAAATCGTACTTCCAGTTACCTGAGATAAACATGCTTAAAAAAAGTCAACACAAAGGTTGAGTGAATCCATAGCGTTAAAAGTTAAAACAGTTTGAACACAAGCTAAGTAGAACGTAAATCAGTAATATTGCAGTTCGTTATATATTGCTCTAAGTCTCATGAACTCAAACGTTAACACGATAAATAACGATTATGCCCCGAGTAGGAGTCTGCCTGAAACTCTTTATTAAACGTTTTCAAATAAAATGCATTGAGTCACTTATCCAGCAACACAAAGGGATTGTCAATCCAATAGATCTATTCATTATATTCGCGCTCACCCGAAAGTGATTAATGGTTCATGATAGAGGGTCTTTAAATAGGCAACAGTTAAACTTATGCAATATAAATCAGGAAAGCATACAGGAAAAATACTTGTGTTCGGTTTAGTAGCATGTATCTCCCCACAAGTTTAGAAAACGTATAAAGAAAAGTGGGACTATGAACTCACCTGGACAGTCTGGATGGAAAACAAAGTTATACAGAGTTGATAAACGTCTCCGGCACGCAACCTGGTTTGTTATGTCAAGTTTTCAATAATCGTTTCGGAATATATATATATATATATATATATATATATATATATATATATATATATATATATATATATATATATATATATATATATATATATATATATATATTTATATAATCGTATATATTCGGAATATATATATGTTTCCAATGTTCGTTTCGTAACGTTTTGGTTGTTGTTTAAACGTTAAATGTGAGACAACATGAAGTCTCTTCAAAAGTTATAAGATTTATCTTATTCCTTATTTTTATGTTTTCGTTCCGTTCGTTCGTTAATTAAATACCTCGTTCGCTTGTTAAATAGATCCTTCGTTCGTTCGTTATCGATTAAAACGTATTTTAAATTCTTATTACTAATAGGCATCTCTCCATTAACGTAAAGTGGTAAATGGAATCTCATAAAGTTTTAGGTCAAAGATATTTATATAGATAAACATTAATTCAGTTAAGGTTGGGTTGCGAGCGAGCACGTTTATCAGAGATGTGATCTACGTCACATAAGATAACAGTTATGAACATATAATAAATAAATAAATAAATAAATTTACGTGAAAAAAGGATAAGTATTCTGTAAGCTAGTTTATTTTAAATGTGGGATTTTATGAATGGTTACACAAATAATGACTTGGCATCTTTGAACTTGCTGAAGTTTAAAAGTTGATCATTTGGAATGATCATCATCAGCATACTTCTTGCCTTGAGGTCATTCTTCTTCTTTACTCTATCTTCTCCAGTTGTTGGGTTGGTATTCACAGTTGTTACTACCTTGTCATCAACTGTTGATGTAGTGGTTGTAGGCTTGAAAGAGTTTCCTTCTTCAATAATTTCCCAAAGTGTATAGTCTTGCACTTGGAAATACTGCTCTATCCTTAACCTCCACATATCAAACTCATTTTGCTTGAGCATTGGCAACTTTGCAGCAACATTCGTTTGAATAGACTCCATGTCCATTTCTTCTTCTTCTAAATCAAAGATATCACCTATCTCTGATACCAATTGATAGGATTTGTAATACACTTGGTAGGATGTTAATCATTTATAACGTGTGTATATGATACTTTGAGTGAATATGATTAAGTATGCAGAATCTACTTAACCACACTTAGAAGGATATTGGTTATGGAAATGGAACAGTGATGCTTGTGTGATGAACAATGAAAACAGAAAGTATAACACCAAACGATTCAATATTATTGAGAATAATACGAGTGATCTTCACTATCACTAGGGTTACAAAACCTTGAATCTATATTACAAAGATAACAATTTCTGTTATGTTCAACTAACTCAGTTAATATCTAATAGTTACACATTAAGCACACACTTTCTAACTAATGTCTAACTCTCTATATATGTAAATATCTAAGCACATGCACACTTGAGTATTCGACTACTTGCTAGCTTGTGTGTGTCAGTAGCTTAAGATACAACTTGTCCCGAGTTTACAACATGTTGACTGGACACATATCTAAGATATTGTCTACCGTATATATTTGACTTTTATACACAAATATCTTTCTCATACTTATCCAGTCAGTAGTAGAATACGCGACACTTATCCATTCAGCAGTAGGATCTTTTACTCTAGCAGCAGTATCTTCCAGCAGTAGTATCTCCAACACTAGCAGTAGAATCAACACTTAGTGAATTTCCTTGAGCAGTACTAACCTTTTGAACATTTAATTTCCAATACTAATCTTCAGAACATTTAATTCCCAACAGAGTATGTGCATCGATTTCAAGAATCTCAACTCATCTTGTTTGAAAGACTATTACCCATTGCCTGAAATCAATTGGAAGATAGAATCGGTCATGGTATTCCGGTACAAATGCTTTTTAGATGCCTATAAGGGGTACAAATGGCTAAGGAGGACGAAGAAAAGACATCTTTCTATACCGAATATGGGACTTATTGCTACACCAAAATGCCGTTTGGATTAAAAAATGCCGGAGCAATGTATCAGCGGCTGGTGGGCTCAGCTTTTCGGTCACAAATCGAGATAAATTTAGAAGCATATGTAGATGACATGGTAATGAAAAGCAAGACCGAGAAGGAATTGTTAGCCGACATAGCTGAAACATTCGACAACCTCCGAAGGATCAACATGAAATTGAACCCGAAGAAATGTTCCTTCGGTGTGGAAGAAGGAAAGTTCCTCGAATATATGGTGACATCCGAAGGGATCAGGGCAAATCCAAAGAAAACAAGGGTTATCGCAGATATGCAATCTCCAAAGACACTCAAGGAAATGCAAAGTCTAAGCGGCAAGTTAGCAGCTCTAAACCGTTTTTTGTCCAGATCAGCAGAAAGAGCACTTCCGTTTTTTGACACTTTGAAAAATATCACAAAGGAGAACCGGGATGAGTACCGATGGACGGCAAAGGCCGAATCAGCCTTCCAGGAGATGAGGAAGATGATCCTCGAACTCCCTTACTTGACAACCCCAAAGCCGAAGGAGGACTTATACGTATACCTGGCAGCGATAAAAGAAGCAATGAGTGGAGTACTATTGATAGAAAGAGAAAGGAGGCAAATCCCGGTACATTATGTAAGTCGTACGTTGCATGAAGCCGAAAGGAATTACGCTCGAATTGAAAAATTAGCCTTGGCTCTGCTACACCTGTCAAGAAGGCTAAGGAGATACTTTGAAGCCCATCCTATAAAAGTCATCACCGATCAACCCATTAAACAAATATTGAACAAACCGGAAGCATCGGGAAGATTAGCCAAATACAAAGTAGAGTTGGGAGCCTACAACATTACATACATACCCCGAAATGCTGTCAAAGGGCAGGTCCTAGCGGATTTCATAACAGAAATACCACTGAACCTGGCCGATAAAGTTCTGAAAGAGTGGGGCAAGGAGATATGCAACATCTCTGATCAAGAGGAACGGGTGTTGTACACTGAAGGAGCGTCTAGCAAATCAGGTGCCGGAGCAGGTTTGGTACTAATCAGTCCTGACCAAACGGAATACACATACGCCCTCCGGCTAAATTTCAAGAACACCAACAATGAGGCAGAATATGAAGCATTACTCGCAGGATTAAAAATTGCCAGAAAGATGAAGGTGCAAGCGTTGGATGTCAGGGTAGATTCAAATTTGGTGTCAAGCCAGATTAACGAGGACTTCGTAGCATACAAAGATAGCATGATATGATACCTAGCCAAGGCCAAAGAATATATCGCATGTTTCGATCAGTTCAAAATACGAAACATTCCAAGAGCACAAAACCAGAAAGCAGATATACTAAGCAAGCTGGCGTCCATGGCGTTTGATCACCTGACAAAGGAAATATTTGTTGAAGTCCTAGAAAATCCATCAACGGTGGAAGAAGTCATCAATGCAATTATGGAAGAAGAGGAAGAAAATTGGATGACTCAAATCGTTCGGTGTAAACAGGAAGGCATTTGGCCGGAAGACCAGAATGAGGCCAGAGCCCTCATGATGAAGATAAACCACTACACTATGATTGACGACGTGTTGTTCAAAAAATCCTAACTAGGCCCAATGTTGAGATGCGTTGGACCACTCCAGGCAAAATACATCATCCGGTAGGTGCACGAAGGAGCATGTGAGATGCATTCTGGACTACGATCAGTGGTAGCAAAACTAATGAGACAAGGTTATTATTGGCCAACCATGCACCGAGATGCTAGAAGAGTGATCCAAAAATGTGACTCTTGCCAAATACATGCACCCGTTCTGAAGCTCCCAAAAACCGTGATGACTTCAATCATGGCACCTTGGCCATTCTACCAGTGGGGCATGGACGTGTTAGGACCTCTACCAGAAGCTCCGGGGAAAATCAAGTTTGTCATCGTGACAATTGATTATTTCACAAAATGGATGGAAGCCAAACCATTAGCAAGAACAACGGGGAAAGACGTCAAGAAATTCGATTGGCAGAACGTTGTGTGCAGGTTCGGACTACCAAGAGTAATTGTAACGGACAATGGAAGTAACTTCATTCATGACCCGTTTAAAAGTTGGTGTGAGAGGTTGAATATAACCCAAGTAAACACTGCTGTGGCCCATCCTCAGGCTAACAGACTGGTAGAAAGAGCTAACAAGAGTCTGATGAAAGGATTCAAATCAAGGCTCGGCCGAGAAAGAACTGGGTGGGTGGATGAACTGCTGAATATCTTGTGGGCACACCATACATCCCTGAAAACAAGCAACGGAAAAACACCTTCAGCCTCACGTACGGAAGTGAAGCAATCATCCTGATAGAAATAGGAATGCCTACCTTTCGGACCATGATGATAAAAAAGAAAGAAAATGATGATGAAATCAGCCTGAACCTAGACCTGCTGCAATAGCGAAGAGAGATGGCTGCAATCCGAGAGGCAAAGTACAAAAAGAAGGTAGAATAGTACTATAACCGAAGAGTCCACCCCGAATCATTCAAGGTAGGCGACTTCGTGTATCGAAGGAACAAGGCGAGCAGGGTTGAAGATCAAAGAAAGTTGGGGCCCAATTGGGAAGGGCCATACCGAATCGTGGAAGCCTACCAGACCGGCTCGCATAAGCTGTAGACAATGGAGGAAAAGGAAGTGCCGCGAACATGGCACGCCATCAACCTTAGAAAATATTTTTTGTAAGCATAAGTCTAATGTATCGAATGTAAGGCCCGAAAGGGCCCATTATTATCTATTATGAATGACAAATGCAGCTATCCCACAGATGAAGGGAAGCAATTTTCACTACATACCGTGTTCTGAACATAAGTTCAAAATGATCCCTCTGGAAGGCTCGCGACCTCCGGAGATCAGTGGTCAATGTTCAAAGATGGCTCATACCCAAAAAGGGGTTGCCATACAACTAAGGAAAAATGGCAGAATGGCGCATGACGCCCTAAAATGGTTCATCCCAAAAAGGGGCTGCCATACAACTAAGGCAAAAAGGCCAAATGGCGCATGACGTCCTAAAATGGTTGATACCCAAAAAGGGGTTGCCATACGACTAAGGCAAAAAGTTCGAACAGCGCATGACGCCTGAAAGTAGCTCATACCCAAAAAGGGTTTGCCATGCAACTAAGGTTAAAAGGCCAAATGGCGCATGACACCCTAAAACGGTGCATACTCAAAAGGGATGCCACGAATAGCCAAGGCATAAAGGACGAATGGCCGTAAACGTCTCAAACTGTCCGAACGACATGAAATAAAATAATCATGTCAACTTAAGGACCGAATCATTGCAAAACGTAAAGTATACAAAGTAAAAAACGATGCAGAAATAAATACATATGCAACACATTTTATAACTAATGAAACAACCATTATTGATAAAGGCTAAATAATATACAAATAACACATGGTCCTATCGGTTTCAAAATTATTACTTTCATCCAAGTTTTAAATTGTTCACAAACTATTCTAACGGCCCCAAAGGCCTTACATCAAACCACCAAAATTGTTTCTAAAACATCATAACAAGAATAAATGAGAGCTTCACATAGAATCCGGAGTAGCCTTTGTCCATAGTCAAAACGGAGACAATCAGATCGTACAACGATTGGTTCCTTCAAGGAGCAGAGATATTTTCTTCTACAGTAGATGTAACACCCCAGTTTTCGATATACGCAGCGGAATATAAGTTGGGGTGTTACTTCAAGGATCACAGTCATGAAAATAGAAAATGACCCGAAAAGAGACATTTTAAATAAAATTATTATCATTCATTATTTAAATCAGAGTACATAATATAGGTCCCAGAGGGAAGTTCAGAAATACGTTATAAAAGATACATTATTCATTTGAATGATAACATAGTGGACACTCTTTTTATAAGAAGAAAGTCCACAGCCACTCCGTGCCAAAGTCATACTTTTAGTTACCTGAGATATAACATGCTAAAAGTCAACACAAAGGTTGAGTGAATCCATAGCGTTTAAAGCTATAATCAGTTGAACACAAGCTAAGTAAAAAGAAATCAGTTATATCACAGTTCGGTATATTGCACTAAGCCTCAAGACACGCAATGCGTTTACAGTTTCCAGTCTTACTAACATAATTAAAATGAAAGTAGTTTACCCCCGAGTGGGAGTTTGCCAAAAACTCTTTATAGATTTCAAATATAATGCATTTGTCTATCCGGCTACCACAAAGATATCCATCCGACTAGAACAAATGGGTCGTCAGGCCAATAGATCTATTCACTATATTCGCGCTCACCCAGCAGGTGACTAATGGCGCATGATATGATTGACTTTTTAAATATAGATAGGCAACAGTTAACTTAGGCAATAACAATCAGGAAAGCATACAGGAAAATACTTGTGTTCGGTTTAGTAGCATGTATCTCCCCACAAGTTTGGAAAAACGTAATAAAAAGTGGGACTATGAACTCACCTTGACAGTCTGGATGAAAAACAAAGTTAAATAGAGTTGATAAACGTCTCCGACACGCAACCTGGGTTGGTATGTCAAGTTTCAGTAATTGTTTCCGAATATATATAAATTTTAATATTCGTTTCGTAACGTTTTTGGTTGTCGATTAAATGTGAAATTGAGACAACATGAAGTCTCTCCAAAAGTTATATAAGATTTTATCGGATTTCGTATTTTATGTTTTTTGTTTCGTTTGTTAAATATGTCCCGTTCGTTCGTTATCGAAGTAAATGTGTTCCGTTTATTTATTTTTATTTTAAATATATTTAAAACATATTGATAATAATAATAATAATAATATAAAGTTACGCTTTTTACCCTATAGTTTATCATATTGACAGATTATACCCCTAAACTTTCATAAAATGAAAATTTTTACCCTTGAACTTTCGTAAGTTAGAAACTTTAACCCCTGAACTATGGTCAAATGACAGTTTCTACCCTATAATTTCAAAGTTGACACTTTCTACCCCTAACTGCTGGTCAACATCATTTAAAGTCCAAGGTATAAAACTAATTAGAGTTTTGGCAGAAATTACCCTTGAGACATTTATGTTGTTACACCCGACGTCCTTAATTTGTTAAAATGCGTTATAAGCTACGGAAAAAGGCGAGACTTTTTACGACTCTTTTATACCCTTTATTATCATCGTATTAATAGCTTATTTACAATTTATGGGCTTTTGATTCGAGCTTGTGAAGCTCGAATTAATTTTTAAATGTGGCGTTAAAATAGTGGGCGAGGGGCAAGAATGAGACTCGAATATCTTAGCGTTAACTCAACCTTTTCACAACGTTCTTTTACCTAACATTAGTCAGCTGGGTGGTCTTCATTTTGACAAAAATCTGGAATTTTTAGTGGTCGTTTGAGGGGTGAAACAATTGTTCAAAGTCTGGGGTCTGGGGCTGTTTTGTGACAGAAACAACAAAAGAAAAAGGGTTCGGTTTTTGGGTTTTAAAGGTCCTAGCCAGTTTTTAACATAAATTATCATGGTCATAATCATATCTAACTTATCTCTAATGTGTTCTATGGTTTCTTGAATTGTTTTTCTTAAAAAATATAAATATATAAGGGTGTGTTTGGTTCTTGTTCGACAAGAAAGAAAAAGAAAAGAAACTTTAAATTTTCACCTAGCTTTCTATTATAGCTTAGTTATTATCATTCTTAGGTGTGTTTAAAATTTATAAAGGTAATGGAAGAAGGGTTAAGAAACTTACTTTGCTATTAGCTAGATTATGGAATATTATGATTGAAATGACTTGTAAATGAAATATCAAGCTTCCTCTTCTTCCTTAGGCTTTTTAGGATTTTTCTTTGGCGTGAATGAAGGCTGTTTGATCAGTAGTGAGTGAGTATGGGCTGTGTTTTAGGGTGTTCGAATGGGGTTGAGTGAAAATAGAACCATATGGGTCGACATTTATAGGAGGAAGGAGATTAGGGTTTCTTGGGTCTTCTAGAGGGTTATGTAAAGTATAAGGGAGACAAGGAGATGTGGATAGGCTATGTTGGTTGACATTTGGATGGAGGGGGAGGGATGGTTGATGTGGAAAGTCCCTAACCATGACATGTGCCTACCTTTCTTGACCTAGGGTTAGTTTCTCAAGGGACATGAACATGTGGAAGATTTTGGAACTTAAGAGGTAACTTGTGGTATGTATTTTACTTAGGAATTGGAAATGGAAGAGTTTAGTTGGATACTTGTTGGGTTCAAACTAGGGGAAGTGAGTGGTGGATCGAATGAAGCTTTAATGGGTCGTACATTTGGCTTTGTCATGTGGTACATTAGGGTTAAGGATGTAGTTAGTTTCTAGGGTTTGGTTTTAGTAGATATTAGTTAGAAATAAATTTTTACGGTTTTCATATTTATTTATATGTATGTCGAATTCTTATAAAAAGAAAAAGGAATTCATTTATGCTTTAAGGAGTTGTACTATAAGCTTAGTAGAGTTGTACTAGTGATAACGCTTAAATCTAACATATTTTTAGGTGCGTTATTGCTAGTTTTGTGCATTATATTTGGTTATATTTGCATGTATTTGTTACTAAATGATGAAAAAGTGTGTATGCAAGTAAATATAGCCAAGTACAGGAAAAATGGAGGAAAACACGAAGAAATGAAGAGATTATGCACATAAGGAGAATTACGAGAAAGAAACCACTTGATACTTCAAAGAATTGATTAGACCAAGACTTCTATGCTTAGTGTATCAAGAAAAGATCAAGTTTTATGAAGGAAATCAATGGTACAGCGAAGGATCAAGCAAGTAACGAGAAATGAATAAAAGAAAACAAAAGTGCACGGCAGGATCATCCATCCGATCGGATGCCGCCCGCATCCGATTCGGATGGAGTGAAGTTGGAAACACCGAGAGCTCCAACCGATCGGTAGGAGCCAAATACCGATCGGTTGGCCAACACTGAAGTTACAAAGTTGCATTAAATGGTGAATTTAAACCCATAATCATTGAGGCTTATCATTTCTCAGCTGTTAAATCATATTGGACGTTTTTACTTGGATAAGAAGGGTTTCCTCACTTATTTAAGGAACCCTTGGTTAGTTTACAAAGAGAGTTCTTTTGGGGGAAGTGACATAACCTAAGAAAGCTACACCACTACTATTATTATTGCCCAAAAGCTTGAGTTGCTGTGAAAACGTCCAGGAGATCTTGAGTTCGAGTCTCAAGAGTTACGTCCGTGTGTGGAGTTGTTTACTTGTGATAATAGGCGATTGGAGGAGTGTGGATTGCTATAGTTCCACAATTCTGGTTCTTGTAATTCCTTGATAGGTATTTCTTGTTGAGTTATAATGAACTACTTTTACTTTTACTATATGATGAATGAAAGTTTGGTTAATTATTTGTGTTTGGTTATGATTGTTATGGAGTAATTTAGTTATACTTGTGTGTGGATGATGTGACAATTGTTGGAGTAATCTTATCATAGTGATGCATGAAAACATATCTTGTTTTATGAGTTTGTTGAGATAAAATCTAATCTTGCTTAATTGGTTGGTAAAAACATTTTCAAAGATTCACAAGGCCGAAAGGAGTTTTCTTTATGTTTTTATTCCAAAAAGTTAGTGCACGAATTAGTATGGATTGTGGTGTGTGACAAGCAACACCTTTACTCATTAAAATGGATTTGGAAACGATTTCATCACGAAAAAGGCCGAAAGGATTCGTAGGAATTCTTGAGATAAGACATGCTTTCAAACAACACAAAGGACTTAATAGAATTATCGTAATAGTTAATAATGGCCGAAAGGAGTTAACTAGGAGATTGAATTCTTAGATATGATTTCTCATGATAAAAACCATTGATTGTGAATCATTCATTTTAAGTTGTGCATCATTACAAGTAACACCCAACTTGATTGGTTACTCTAAACAATTGTCATGGAACCTACACACAAGTATATTTGTTTTTGATTGATTGAACCTTGCTTGTTTATTTTTAATTTGCTTCAAATTGGATTGACACTCCATTTTGCTAAAACTTATTTACTAAACCTAAACCCCAATTCCCTTGGGACGATCTCGACTTACCCACCTTTACTACCACGGACGAGTATACTTGCTCGTATGTGTGATTAGAGAATTGGATAAATCGTGTTTATAAATTTTAAAACTTGAACACAACGACACGCACATCAAGTTTTTGGCGCCGCTGCCGGGGAATTGTTAAGATTTTCTTGGTAGTTGGGCTTAGTAGTCTTAAGTTTTTTTTAGAAAGTTAAAAAAAAAGTTAAGTAAAAAAAAAAAAAAAAAAAGTTTGGTTCGGACCAACCGAATCGGATGGATTTCCATCCGATCGGTTGGTGGTCTCGTTAATAATTTTTTTCTTTGTTTAATCATTTTTGTTATTTTTCAGTTTTTATGAGTTATTAATGTTATGTTTAATTAGTATAGTAATTAGATTAATTAATTTAGGGTATTAGAAAGTTTTTATATTTAATGTTAGTTAATTTATTAATTTTAATGTTTGGTAGTTTTAAAGTTTTTATTGAATGAGTAATAAGTAGTTTTTATGGTCATTAGTTCATTAGTTAGAAGTTAATTAGAAAAATTTAATGCTTGATAAGTGATTGTAGGATTATGTTAATTAGTTTTAGTTTCTAGTTATTTCTTCTTTTTAGTTTTAATTAATAAATAAAAAAAAAAAAAAAAAGCAAAACAAAGTAGGAAGAGGTTGTCATTAGTTAGTTTTATTATTAAAAAAATTTTTTTTCTCGATCTAACCGATCGGTTGCCACCCGCATCCGATTCGGTTTGTGAGATTTCATCTTTTGCAGTTTTACCCATCCGATCGGATGGAAGGTGATACCGATCGGATGGTTGCCTCGGTAAAAGTTTTTATGATTTTTTTTTTTAGTTGTTTTCATGTTTTGATGATTTGAGTTTGTTTGTTAGCTTATGTTTGTTTGATATTTTGATAAGGTTCGATTATAACTAACCCTCACGCTAATAGTTTGGAATTTTTGTTTTGTGGTTATGTTATGATAGTGTTTAAGTAGAATGGAGAGTTTAAGCAATGTTTCGGAGTACTTGAGAAATTTGGGAAGAGATGTTGAGAGATTCAGGAAATTCTTTGGAGAAGTTGGAAAGCATTTTGGATGAAGCTAAGATTGGTTTAGAAAGGAAAGAAGAAGTTGGCGAAAGTAGTGTTTGTTTACCTAAGGAGAAGAGAGTAGTTGTGTTTACACAAGCACCACCTAAAGAGTTTGATGTACCATGTATGAGGTATGCTACACCATGTGGTGTGGAAGGAGTTAAGGCTTGGGATGCTCAACTTAATATGGAATATGGTGAGAATTACATTACGGAAGAAATGCTTGATAAGCTTGGCTTTGTTAGGCTTGATTATGAAAGTTATGGTAGGAAGATAGTGAGAGATGTGAAAGTTAATATTCATGGTCATGTTTTCAAGATTGATTTTGTTGTGTTGGAATATGGAAATGTGGATGAACCGGAAGTTATGTTTGGTAGAAATTTCATGGTGAAAACTAAATGTAGGATTGATTTTGCTATGGGAGAGATGAGAATTGATGTTGATGATGATATGGTAGAGAAGAAGGAAGGAAAAGGAGAGATTGTTAAAATGGGAAAGGCTAATCGCAAGAAAACACCACTTAACAAACTTACCCAACCCTCCACCCCTAAAAATGAGGCTAGTTCATCAAGTTCATCGCCCAAATCACCTCAAGAAGTTAAACCATTGACTCAAGAACAAAAGGAAGCTGTTTTGGAGAACTTGGAAATGAAATTTAAGGAGCTTATGGAAGAGAAGCCGGTTATAGAAGTGTTGAACAATTACATGGTTTATCGTAAGAAGTTAGATGCGGTTACGATGGCAACAGCTAGGCTAGAAGATAAGAATTTTGATGAGTTTGCAAGGGAAAGGATAGTTGAAAATGGATTGCCTAAGAAAGAGAGTGATCCGGGAAATTTTGTGTTACCAGTTAAGGTGAATGGAACCGATGCAATGTATGCATTGGCTGACACAGGAGCAAGTGTGAATGTGATGCCGTACCCGTTGTACAAAAGATTAGGACTTGGTAATCCTCAACCAAATCAATATAATCTTACTATGGCTGACAATTCAAGAGCAAAAGCAATGGGAGAAGTGAAGAATGTTAGAGTGCAAGTAGGATATCAAGCTTTCTTAGCCGATTTTCTTGTACTTAATATTCCGGAAGATAAGGAGTTACCTTTGTTGTTAGGAAGAACGTTTTTGAGAACTTGCGGAGCTATTATAGATATGGGTAGAGGTACTATGACTATTAGTGATGGGATCTTGAAGCATACCTATTATCCAAAACCTAGAGGCAAGATTATTAAGGAAGTGCATGATGAAGAAGAAGAAGAAGATCATTTAGGTTGTTTTGAAGTTGGTAGAGATGAAGAGGGAAGACCTAAATATGGGCCGATTGTCCCTAGTTACTTTGGTATTGAAGATGAGTTGGAAAGAGCATTAGCTATGGAGGTTTTCTATAACCCATTCAAGAATGTTTTTGTGTTCCATAAATTGACAGATTTTCTTGGATCTTTACCGGTTCAATTGAAGAATTTGGAATGGGTACCCGAAGGAGCTAGTGTTTACAAGAAAGAAGAAGGTGATGGAGAATGGCATGTGAAGTTTGATGTAGTTTGTCCGGATGGAAGAAATTTTGCAAGGAAGTTTAAAACTCAAGTGACTAATCGAAAGTTATCCGGTAAATTTCAAAGTGAAGACATCTTGAAGCATGAATATTTTGAAGGTTGAAGGTTGAAGAGCAAGAGTTGAAGAATAAAGCACAAAGCTTGTGCTAATGTTTGTTTTGTTTATTTTTAATGCAATTTTTAATGGTAGTTTAATGTTTTGCATTTAAGTTTGATTTAAGTTTAAGACCTTTTGGTTATCTTATGGTTTTATTAAGTTTTTAATCTATGGAGTTAAGTTTTGTTTTAGAAGTTGTAGAGATAGTTTGGATAACAAGTTGGGAGAATAAGTGTGTTGGTGGTATTTTTACTTAAAGAGAAGTCTTAAAGGGAGTCAAATACTTTTTATTTGTTCTTACAAAAGTCAAAGTATTGAAGAGAGAAAGAAAAAGTGAAGCTTTGCAAAAATTTAATCCGAATCGGTTGGATGAAATACTGATCGGATGGATTGAAGTATATATACTCAAAATTTCAAAAATCATAAGAACACACACACACTCATTCCACCATACTTGGGGTTCATTAATTCGACCATTAGGAGAATTTTAAGAGTTGCAGGAGAGTTGAAGGATCATCAATGGCACCAAAACAAGTAAGTAACATCATTAATTTGTGTCAATTAGATTTTAATTCGAGTTGATTGAATTAGGTCAAAATTTAGGCGTTTTTGATATAGTTCGAATTAAGGCATGATTTTTCTGGAATAGATGGGTAAATGATTGAGGAGATCGTTGCAAAAAGAATGAGATGGATTGATTAAGTTTTGAGGAAGAATGAATTAATTGATTTTTTTTTAAACACAAGGGTCAAAACTTTGAATCGATTCTGGGTAGAAATTAATGATTTCCAGATGTTGTTTAGATGTTAATTAGTGTTCCTAGGATGATGCATTGTGGATTAGAACATCAATAAGGTTTGATTTTGAATATGTTCATAGGTTCTAAGATTGATTATGCGAGTATGTTATGGATATGATTCAGAGATAAGTGGGATGTGTAGAGACCATAGTGATTGATGAAATGCAGGATAAGGAAGAGTGGAAGTAGATAGGATTGAGTTTGGAGTCGGAATTTTTTTGTTTTGAATACAGTGAGTACAACCGAATCGGTTGCGAATTGCTACCGATCGGCTGGACAAGGTCACAACTCCATCCGATCGGATGGAGAGAGATACCGATCGGATGGAGTCCTCGGTAAAACTTTTTGAAGATTTTCAAATCGAATATTTTGGACTTCTTAATCATCTAACTTTGTTTCTTATACTCTTATACTAACGAATAATCATGATTTCTACAGAGTTATCTTGCAGGTGGATCAGGAATCGCGAAAAGAACGAGAGAAGGAATTAGAAAGAGAGAAAATATGCCGATACCGGAATGTCACCCCAATCTAGTGTGGAAAGGGGAGGATGCGAGTGTTCGAAAAGCTTTTAGTGCTATACTTCTTAAGATTGGCGGATGGGAGATTCATTCACCAAGGATTATGAACTGGAATGACATGAAAGAGCTTGGTTGTGATGAGTTTCTGGAGGACATGTTTCTTATTAGGATTCTTTGGGATGGACGAATTTTGATTTCCAACATGTGGATGAAAGCATTGAGCATAAGGGAACCGATATACAAGGAATGGTGCTTAGAATTTTTGTGTTCAATGAGGATGTAAGAAAAGATCACTGATATCGGTGTTACCACCGATAAATTCCTCGAATTCAGACTAGGGGGACAAAAACACGAGGTTACACTATTTGAATTTGGAAACCTATTAGGTTTATATTCGGTCGAAGATTTATGTAATAGGGATTTCAAATTTTTGGTAATGAGTGGAGAAAGAAATAGAAATAATTTTGATGCTAACGGATACTGGAAGAGGATTAGTACGGAAAGCAAGTTAGTGTTTGGAGAAAGTGAAGTGTCGACAATCAAGAAACCAATGTTACGTGTGCTTCATAGGATAATAGCGCAGTCATTGTTACATAGGACGTCTGGTGTGGAAGTGATCTATGAAGATGATTTGTGGGTACTACACGCACTAGATGAGAAGCATCCCTATAGGCATTTGAACGTAGCATGGGTAATAGTGCAACATTTGCACAAGCATGCAGCAGATGGGATAAGAAATTACATATGTGCGGGCATTTTATTTCTAGAATTGCTAGGAATCTTGGGTTGTTTAATGAAGAAGAAATGAGCGATTTTGGAGAACCAGTTGTTCCATGGAGTGTTGATATAAGAAAGTTCACAAACCTTAGAGAGAGCAGGAATGGAAAGTTAAGAGGGCTTCCAGAAGTCTTGGATATTCAGCCAATAACCACTTGGGATGGTTTATGATGATGGTTTCAAAACAATGATGGTTGAACTATTTCTATTTTCTATTTTCTACTACTTTAAACTTTAACTCTTGTAGGATTTATTTGTTTTGATTTTGGTTTGTTTGGATTATGTTTATTTATATTTTTATGTTTGTTTGGTTTATTGTTTTTGGTATTTTGTTTGTTTGTTTCGAGCATAGTATGCAGTATTTGCAGGGGAAGAATTGACGGAAGCTTAGTGTTGATCAATTTTTGAAGCTGGAAGAATTCACGAGATTACTTGTGATCAACTAGGCTAATGCTAATTTTTTTCCCGGGTAGTTTTTTTTTTTTTTTTTTTTTTTTTTTTTTTTTTTTTTTTTTTTTTAATTTTTCTTTCCATTTCCTTTACTTTGAAGTTCGTTTTATTACATTGAGGACAATGCAAAACTTAAGTGTGGGGGAGGGAAGTAAATAGGAAAGTTTTTTTTTATTTTTTTGAATTTTGGATTTTTGGATTTCAAGGACTAGAATTTGTGAGTTTATTCGCCTTTGATTTTTCTAGTTGATAGACAAAATTGATTCAATGGTAAATAATAAGGTTATTTTGAAATTTTTTTGGAATGTAGTCAAGTTTTGAGAGTTTTTGGTAACTATTGCTAAGTACATTTTACCACCACTTTAAATTGTGAGGATTCATGCCTTATATTTCGTATGAGTGTGCCGGTGATTATGTCAATTCTAGAACTTGTACTTGTTATGCATTACGGTTAAAATTACTTTCAAGTAATAAAATATATTCAAATGATAAGAGGCAAATTAGGATTTTCACCAAATGGCCTTCCGTTTACAATACATTTTTGCTAACCACATCGGTTAGTTTTCCTTAGTAATTGGAACCCATTTGTTAGCATTATGTGCTAGATACCCTTAGTTACACCCTTTTGAGCCTATCTTTTCTTTTGATTTAACCCGAAAATTATTACACCATACACCTTAGACTTTCCCGAATCAAGTCCAAATGAAGTTCGAAACTATTTATTTTTGATGATTGCATGATTGACCACACCTTGTATGTGTATATGTTGTTCCAATGAAGAAGGAGGTCGCTACTCTTATTTATTTTTTTTGTAGCGTGTGCTCATCCAAAGTGTGGGGGTGTTGAAAAAAAAAAAAAAAAAAAAAGAGAAAAAAGAGAAAAGCCAATGAGCTATGTATGTGTGGGAAATAAGATATTCAAAGAGTTATTATGGAAGATGAAGTTTATATGAAATGCGGAATAATGATCGAAGAAGTTTGGTGAGTAATCATTTGTGATGTAAAGAGTTAGGATTGAATTTGGGCTTGATTGTTTTTGTTTTTCTTTAGAACCAAATCAAATTCCCATGTCTTATCCCTTTCCCTTACCAATTACTTTATTCGAGCATTCGGATTCAGTGATGGCTTTGTTTAGATATGTAGCACATGTATGTTTTAGTGACCATCCGAGTTTTTGGATAGTTGAAAAGCGTTGTTAGCGATCTGGTGAGTAAATTGGTGACCATCCGTTATGCAAGTAACGTCGTTAGCGAACCAAGGCACGATCTGGTGACCATCCGTTGCTTGACTATACAAGGATTCGTTGTTAGCGAATTATGATGTACTTGTATGAAATATCTATACATTAGCTAGGTAATCAAAACCCTTCTTGAAACCTAAACCCAAAGAAAAGACCTCTTTGATGTTTTATTTTGTTGTTTTGATACAAGTACAAGCTTATGGTAAGAGACATGAATCGCGCCTAGGCAATTGAGTGATATACAATCAAATCTACTATCGAGAGTTGTGTGAATTTAAAATTTCCTTTGTGAGGTACTTGGTGATGTTAACTAAACTCAATTTAATTTGCTTACATTTCAAGGATTTTTTTTTTTATGGATATAATGAAAATACCATTGAGTTCAGTTTTTCTAAAAATTAGACTTGCTCGAGGGCGAGCAAAACTCAAGTGTGGGGGATTTGATAACGCTTAAATCTAACATGTTTTTAGGTGCGTTATTGCTAGTTTTGTGCATTATATTTGGTTATATTTGCATGTATTTGTTACTAAATGATGAAAAAGTGTGTATGCAAGTAAATATAGCCAAGTACAGGAAAAATGGAGGAAAACACGAAGAAATGAAGAGATTATGCACATAAGGAGAATTACGAGAAAGAAACCACTTGATACTTCAAAGAATTGATTAGACCAAGACTTCTATGCTTAGTGTATCAAGAAAAGATCAAGTTTTATGAAGGAAATCAATGGTACAGCGAAGGATCAAGCAAGTAACGAGAAATGAATAAAAGAAAACAAAAGTGCACGGCAGGATCATCCATCCGATCGGATGCCGCCCGCATCCGATTCGGATGGAGTGAAGTTGGAAACACCGAGAGCTCCAACCGATCGGTAGGAGCCAAATACCGATCGGTTGGCCAACACTGAAGTTTCAAAGTTGCATTAAATGGTGAATTTAAGCCCATAATCATTGAGGCTTATCATTTCTCAGCTGTTAAATCATATTGGACGTTTTTACTTGGATAAGAAGGGTTTCCTCACTTATTTAAGGAACCCTTGGTTAGTTTACAAAGAGAGTTCTTTTGGGGGAAGTGACATAACCTAAGAAAGCTACACCACTACTATTATTATTGCCCAAAAGCTTGGAGTTGCTGTGAAAACGTCCAGGAGATCTTGAGTTCGAGTCTCAAGAGTTGCGTCCGTGTGTGGAGTTGTTTACTTGTGATAATAGGCGATTGGAGGAGTGTGGATTGCTATAGTTCCACAATTCTGGTTCTTGTAATTCCTTGATAGGTATTTCTTGTTGAGTTATAATGAACTACTTTTACTTTTACTATATGATGAATGAAAGTTTGGTTAATTATTTGTGTTTGGTTATGATTGTTATGGAGTAATTTAGTTATACTTGTGTGTGGATGATGTGACAATTGTTGGAGTAATCTTATCATAGTGATGCATGAAAACATATCTTGTTTTATGAGTTTGTTGAGATAAAATCTAATCTTGCTTAATTGGTTGGTAAAAACATTTTCAAAGATTCACAAGGCCGAAAGGAGTTTTCTTTATGTTTTTATTCCAAAAAGTTAGTGCACGAATTAGTATGGATTGTGGTGTGTGACAAGCAACACCTTTACTCATTAAAATGGATTTGGAAACGATTTCATCACGAAAAAGGCCGAAAGGATTCGTAGGAATTCTTGAGATAAGACATGCTTTCAAACAACACAAAGGACTTAATAGAATTATCGTAATAGTTAATAATGGCCGAAAGGAGTTAACTAGGAGATTGAATTCTTAGATATGATTTCTCATGATAAAAACCATTGATTGTGAATCATTCATTTTAAGTTGTGCATCATTACAAGTAACACCCAACTTGATTGGTTACTCTAAACAATTGTCATGGAACCTACACACAAGTATATTTGTTTTTGATTGATTGAACCTTGCTTGTTTATTTTTAATTTGCTTCAAATTGGATTGACACTCCATTTTGCTAAAACTTATTTACTAAACCTAAACCCCAATTCCCTTGGGACGATCTCGACTTACCCACCTTTACTACCACGGACGAGTATACTTGCTCGTATGTGTGATTAGAGAATTGGATAAATCGTGTTTATAAATTTTAAAACTTGAACACAACGACACGCACATCAACTAGATTTTAAGAAATAGGAAAAATATATTTTTAATGTCTCCTTAAGTCATATCAATTATATGTAATTTTTATTAAGTTTTTAAAATATATAAAAGAGATTTTAAAGTTTGATGCATTGAAGGGTTGTACTTTAAGCTTAAGGGCTTGTACTAATATTTAGTAAATCTAATAAATTTATTTTAAAAGTTAGGGCATGAATTACTTGTACAATATGCTTTGAAATAGATATTTTTAAGGTTAATATAGTATTTTTACTAATATTTATGTTTTATGCTTAAATGACTTGTACCTTGGCTTAAAGGACTTGTACATATATATTTTTATAAAATCATATGTATATTATTTAGGGTTTGTGATTTTATTACATAAAATCATAGTTTTGTAAGATTAGGGTTTTTATCGGGAGTTAAAGTGGTTTTAGGGTTTGTATGCTTTAGTGACTTATACATTACTCAAATAAGTTGTATTTTAGTATTTTTAGGGTTTTGTTATTCATATATGTTGTTATAATAGTTTAGGGTTTCATAGAAACTCTATTAGTTAAGAAACGTTTAGTTTAAGCGTACGTTAACGAATTAACGTAAAGTGGCAGATGAGGTATCACAAAGTTTTAGACTTGACATATGGAAATGTTTATATAAATAAGCATTAAATAAGTTAAGGTTGGGTTGCGTGTGAGTACGTTTATCGAGGATGTGAGCTATGTCACATTAGATAATAGCTATGATTGGATAAAAAAAATATACGTAGAAAAATGAATAAGTATTCTTTATTAGAATATATAATAGTTTATTTCAAAGTGAAATTCTTAAAGTGGTTACAGTATCCCCCCGTTGAAGGGAATTTCGTCCCGAGATTCAGTCTACGTTGGTCGGTGAGTTAGGAAAAAGATGTGGGTACTTTGCCCGGATTTGATCTTCTCGTTCCCAGGTAAATTCTGGTCCTCTTTTAGAGTTCCATCTAACCTTAACGATAGGAACACGGCTTCTTTTTAACTATTTGATTTCTCTATCCATGATCTCCACTTGTTTTTCCACAAAATTGAGTTTTTCATTGACACGAAGCTCTTTCATGGGAATTACAAGTGTTTCATCTGATAGACACTTCTTCAGATTAGAGACGTGGAAGACAGGATGTACTTTACTGAGTTCTACAGGAAGTTCAAGTCTATAGGCTACTGGACCGATTCTCTCCAGAATCTTAAATGGCCCGATGTATCTGGGATTCAACTTTCCCCGTTTTCCAAATCTGACCATGCCTTTCCATGGTGACACCTTTAACATGACTCTGTCTCCAACTTCAAATTCCATAGGCTTCCGCCTTATATCTGCGTAGCTTTTCTGCCTATCTCGTGCGGCTTGCAAATGTTGTCGAATTTGCACTATTTTATCGGTGGTTTCCTGAATTATCTTTGGTCCGGTAAGTTGGAATTCTCCGACTTCCGCCTAACAAACAGGTGACTGGCACTTTCGTCCATAAAGTACTTTGAACGGCGCTGCTTTAATACTCGCATGGTAACTATTATTGTATGAGAATTCTGCCAAAGGCAAATGTTTATCCCACCATTTACCAAAATCTATTACGCATGCCTTGAGCATATCTTCCAACATTTGAATAGTTCTTTCGCTCTGTCCGTCGGTTTGTGGATGATAAGCAGTGCTCATATCCAAATTAATACCCATGGCTTTCTGAAGCTTTTCCCAAAATCGAGATGTGAAACGAGAATCACGATCCGAAATAATGGAAATTGGTACCCCATGTCATGAAACTATCTCCTTCAGATATAATTGAGCTAAATCTACTACTTCATCAGTCTCTTTGATTGGCAAAAAGTGAGCTGATTTCGTAAGACGATCAACTATGACCCAAATAGTGTCATATCCGCTTGACGTCCTAGGTAATTTGGTGATAAAATCCATAGTTATCCTTTCCCACTTCCATTCAGGAATCTCTGGTTGTGTCAATAAGCCAGATGGCCTTTGATGTTCAGCTTTAACTCGTGCACATGTCAAACATTTACTGACATACTCAGCGATGTCAGCTTTCATGTTTGGCCACCAGTAAAGCTTTTTGAGATCCTGGTACATCTTTTTAGATCCTGGGTGGATAGAATACTTGGACTTATGTGATTCATGCATAATCACATTTATTAGGTCACCAAAGAGCGGTAACCAGCTCTGGTTCTTTATGCAACGAGTCCCATCAGGACGAAGTTCAAACGCCTTGTCCATACCCCTTCAATTCTCAGCCTGAATATTTTCTTCCTTTACTGCTTCAGCTTGTGCATTGAGAATTTGGGATGGCAAGTCCAAATTAATGGTCATGACTAAAGCTCTGACTCGAAGAGGCTTAATTCGTTCCTTCCTGCTTAAAGCATCTGCTACAACATTTGCTTTTCCAGGGTGGTAACGAATTTCACAGTCATAGTCACTTAGCAACTCTAGCCATCGACGTTGCCTCATATTTAATTCCTTCTGGTCGAGAATTTGTTGAAGGCTCTTATGATCTGTGAACACGACGCACTTTGTGCCGTACAGATAATGTCTCCAGATTTTAAGAGCAAATACAACTGCTCCTAGCTCAAGATCATGAGTCGTATAATTTTCCTCATGAGGCTTGAGTTTCGGGAGGCATAAGCAATAACTTTACTTCTTTGCATCAACACCGCGCCTAGACCTTGGTGTGACGTGTCGCATTAAACAACGAAATCATCACTTCCTTCTGGTAAAGCTAAAATTGGAGCTTCGCAAAGCTTTTGCTTTAACAGCTGAAAAGCTTTTTCTTGATCTTCTCCCCAAACGTACTTCTTTTTCTTCTGAGTCAATTCCATTAAAGATTTGGCAATCTTCGAAAATCCCTCGATGAATCTCCGATAATAGCCAGCAAGTCCTAAAAATTGACGCACCTCAGTGGGAGTTGTAGGCGTCGGCCAATTTTTGACTGCCTCTATTTTGGAAGGATCTACGTGAATACCATGGCGATCAATCACGTGTCCAAGAAACTGCACGGTGTGAATCCAGAAATCACATTTGGAAAATTTAGTG
Organism: Artemisia tridentata subsp. tridentata; assembly: GCA_021014915.2. Taxonomy (NCBI): domain Eukaryota; kingdom Viridiplantae; phylum Streptophyta; class Magnoliopsida; order Asterales; family Asteraceae; genus Artemisia; species Artemisia tridentata. Next base: position 197,831,714 of record CP139503.1, read on the forward strand.
TACAGTTGTTCTTTCTTGAGTAATTCCAAAATAATCTTTAAATGCTCCGCATGTTCTTCTTCGCTCCGAGAATAGATAAGAATATCATCAATGAACACGATCACGAATTTTTCCAAATAGGGTTTGCACACACGATTCATGAGATCCATGAACACAGCCGGTGCATTAGTTAACCCAAATGGCATCACTTGAAATTCGTAGTGACCGTATCTCGTTCGGAAAGCTGTTTTAGGAATATCTTCTTCCCTAACACGCAGCTGATGATAACCGGATCTTAAATCGATTTTCGAGTAAACACTTGATCCTTGCAGTTGGTCGAACAAATCATCGATCCTTGGCAATGGATATCGATTCTTCACCGTAAGTTTATTCAATTCCCGGTAATCGATACACATCCTAAGAGATCCGTCATTCTTTTTGACAAATAGGACAGGTGCTCCCCAAGGCGATGAGCTTGGTCGAATAAAACCTTTATCCAATAACTCTTGCAGTTGATTGGATAGTTCTTGCATCTCCGATGGCGCTAAACTGTAGGGTGCTCGTGCTACTGGCGCTTCTCCCGGCACCAAGTCAATCTGAAATTCTACCTGACGAACAGGTGGTAGTCTAGGTAACTCTTCAGAAAAAACTTTCAGAAAATCTCATACTACTGGCACATCTTCCAGTCGTCTTTCATCCGTCTTTTTCTCAGTTACATGAGCTAAAAATGCTTGACATCCTCTGTTGATGTACTTCATGGTTTTGATGCAGGATATTATGCTTAATCTGGTCTTACTTTGATTACCCCGAATAATCAAAGTTTCATCCTCAAAAGGGATGTGAACCACTTTCTCGTCGCATAAAATCTTTGCATGGTATTTGGATAGCCAGTCTATACCAACGATTATGTCGAAGCTTTCGAGTTCGATGGGCATGAGGTCGATGTCGAAAGGTTGATTTAAAAGGGTTAAGGTACAACCTCGGATTATAGAGTTAGTGCCTACTAATTTTCCATTAGCTAGTTCGATTTCATACGTGTTGTTTAAGGCAGTGGGGGTAAGTTTAAGTAAAGTAGCGAAGGTAAGAGATATAAAGCTTTTATCGGCTCCGGTATCAAATAATACTCTAGCTAGATGTTGATTGAGAGGAAACGTACCCGTAATCACGTCCGGGTTCTGCTGCACATTACCATCTCCTAACACATATGCTCGTCCGTGGGCACCATTGTTCGGGTTAACATTCAGCTTCGGACATTGGTTCCTATAATGCCCCTTCTCACCACATCCGTGGCAAGTCACGATTACCGGCTGCAGGTTTGCTCCAGTTGCTTTACAGTCTTTGGTCTGATGTCCGACCTTCTGACACTTCACGCACTTAACAGTGCATGGACCATAGTGGTGCAACAAGCATCGATTGCATGACGGTTTCGTTCCGAAATAACCACTCTTCTCAGCAGGAGTGGCAGTATAGGCTTCGGCAGTTTCCTGCCGACGGTTCTGCTGGTGATGGTATTGGTTACGGTTTTGGTGGTAATTGTTTTGAATGTGGCGGTTGTTGTTGTGGTAGTTGTGGTTGTTGAGACAGTTGTCGTAGTGATGGGTATTTCTTCTATCATCAAACTTCCGTTTGTGATCACTGTTTCCCTGGGTAGAACTGCGCTTGATTTCTCGATCCATCAGCTTATGGGTTATGGATATTGCTTCTTCTAGCGACCGAGGCTTCGAAGCAGTAACATTTCCCTCGATGCTTCGAGGTAGTCCTTCAGTATATTTCTCTAACACCTTCTCCAGATCAGGCACAATAGTTGGACATAGGAGAGCAAGCTCCTGAAACCTTCTATTTTATGCCTTGAGATCCGTTCCTTTCACCACTAGCTGGTGAAATTCATCTTCCAACTTTTTGATTTCGGTACGGGGACAATACTTTTTCAGCATTTTCTTTTTAAGATCATCCCAAGTGAGTTGATGAACTGCTTCAACACCCATGGTTTGGGAAGTAGCAGACCACCAAGACAGGGCATCATCTAATAAAGTCCCTGTAGCAAAAGCAACCTTGCAATCATCGGTACACCCGCTCCTTAAAAAGACTACTTCCGTACGTTCAAACCAACGAGCCAATTCAGTAGCTCCTTTTGTTCCCTTGAAGAAAGTTGGTTGACAGTTTATGAAGTCTTTATAAGTGCACTTGCGAGCTATTGAAGTTTCGCTTTCTCCATTGGGTCGGCTAGTGCTTCCAGTACGAGCCATTTCCACTGCTTGAGTCTCAAGTGCTGCAGCAACACTGTCTGCAACAAGTTTTCGAATTGCAGCTTGGGACATGGCTGGTTCTGGGGATTTGCGAGACATATTTCTATTAACACCTCAAGAAAACACATGTTTAGATTTTTGCATAGTGACCATTAACAATGGTAAAATCCATGATAATCATAAGGTCACAGCATGTCCAAATATCGTACATGTATATAAAATGATCAGCACTGGTCCATATCAATTTATATCATACACAGCAAAACATCACAACCACATATAGTCATAAATAACTGGCTAATTTGTTATACATATAACAAAATTAATACAAGCGTCACATTTTTGCCACATATCCCGTGGCTAAGTACAAAAGCTGTCAGATATAAACTACGTACTAGTGCTACGTCTATACTATAGATCCCAAAGCTGAGACATAGTACAAAAGATAATATATAACGATCTGATCTACTGACTACCAGAAGTTCCCCTAAGTCGATTCTCGAGTTCGACCATCATAATGACGAGGACCTGCATGTACTCCTGGTACTGAGTCTGCATCTCTGTCACTGTCGTCTCCAGAACTGCGATCCTGTTCTGAGCTGTCGCCAATTCTTCATTTCTCCTGATCATTTCTTCTATTAACTTCAATTCATTATCATAAACAAAAGGTATTTCCCGTCTGACCTGCTCGTAACGTTTCTCGGACTCCTCATGATTCTCATCTATCGTCTGTTGCATAGTTTTTTGACCCGCCATCAGATCCTCTACTCTATATTCGATACCTTCGATACGTTCTAATGGTAATTCGTCCAGATGACCCAAAGCAGTCTCAATCTGCTCTTCTTGCCGCTTTAGTCGCGTCAGGAGAGTAGAGACGGTCGGCTGTCGCTCTTGTGCTGCTCGTGAACTCTCTCCCACCTCAAATACTCGTGGCGGAGTAGAGATGTCGGGAGTAGGTGATCGGGGTAGAGCACTATACTGGGCGATGATGGCTCTAACCTCATCACTAAGTTCAAACGGGATGGATGGAGGAGTGAAGCTGGTAGATGATGGTGGCGGTGGAGATGAGGATGTAAGTGGTACATAAGTGGGTAGCATATAAGGATGTGGGAGTAATGATGATAACGTAGGCACGGGAATAGTTCTTATTCTTGCCGTTCTTCGGACTCTCTCTGAAGAAACTGGGGGTATCTCCGTAACCGAAGGAGAATCTGGCTCGGACGGCTCTTCTTCTGCAAAGGTACGAACCCTCTCTCTGGCCTGCAGGTATGGATCATCAGGAAACGGTGCGACATCAGGCATCAAAGTATCCTCAGATGGCTCTTCTGAAGGATCTGACTCGGTATCATGCCCAAATGTTGCAGAGATCTCGGGTACCACGGTAACATCTTATGATGGGTCCGACTTCGTTGCCCGCCTAGGTACTGTCGTAATGTCGGGTACTGTCGCGATATTTTCGTTATCCGAGTCCGACATGAGTGTGATAGAATGAGGAGGGGAAGTCATAACTCTGTAACCACTCAGTAATTATGAATATTTCACTATGTAACTAAATAATTATCAATAAATCATGTATAAATAACGTTTCAGTGGCGTTGTGGCACGAAGGACTTTGGTTAAGTTATTGAAAATTGGTTACAGTTCAATGTTTGAAAACATTTGGTTCTCTATAACCATGAGCTCTGATACCAATCTGTAACACCCCCGTTTTCGATATACGCAGCGGAATATAAGTTGGGGTGTTACTTCAAGGATCACAGTCATGAAAATAGAAAATGACCCGAAAAGAGACATTTTAAATAAAATTGTTATCATTCATTATTTAAATCAGAGTACATAATATAGGTCCCAGAGGGAAGTTCAGAAATACGTTATAAAAGATACATTATTCATTTGAATGATAACATAGTGGACACTCTTTTTATAAGAAGAAAGTCCACAGCCACTCCGTGCCAAAGTCATACATCTAGTTACTTGAGATAACACATGCTAAAATTCAACACAAAGGTTGAGTGAATCCATAGCGTTTAAAGTTATAATCAGTTGAACACAAGCTAAGTAAAAAGAAATCAGTTATATCACAGTTCGGTATATTGCACTAAGCCTCATGACACGCAATGCGTTAACAGTTTCCAGTCTTACTAACATAATTAAAATGAAAGTAGTTTGCCCCCGAGTGGGAGTTTGCCAAAAACTCTTTATAGATTTCAAATATAATGCATTTGTCTATCCGACTACCACAAAGATATCCATCCGATTAGAACAAATGAGTCGTCAGGCCAATAGATCTATTCATTATATTCGTGCTCACCCAACAGATGACTAATGGCGCATGATATGAGGGACTTTTTAAATATAAATAGGCAACAGTTAACTTAGGCAATAACAATCAGGAAAGCATACAGGAAAATACTTGTGTTCGGTTTAGTAGCATGTATCTCCCCACAAGTTTGGAAAAACGTAATAAAAAGTGGGACTATGAACTCACCTTGACAGTCTGGATGAAAAACAAAGTTAAATAGAGTTGATAAACGTCTCCGGCACGCAACCAGGGTTGGTATGTCAAGTTTCAGTAATCGTTTACGAATATATATAAGTTTTAATATTCGTTTCGTAACATTTTTGCTTGTCGATTAAATGTGAAATTGAGACAACATGGAGTCTCTCCAAAAGTTATATAAGATTTTATCTGATTTCGTATTTTATGTTTTTTGTTTCGTTTGTTAAATATATCCCGTTTGTTCGTTATCGAAGTAAATGTGTTCCGTTTATTAATTTTTAGATTAAATTGCAAAAATCGTCCTTGTGGTTTGGCCAAATTGCACGTTAGGTCCCTGTGGTTCATTAAGTGCAAAAAACGTCCGGATTTGGCACTGTTACATTCGGAACTCACTTAACGCCGGTTAACATGGGGGACCAAAACTGAATGTAACAGGGCCAAATCCAGACTTTTTGGCACTTAATGAACCACAGGGACCAAACGTGCAATTTTGCCAAACCACAAGGACGATTTTTGCAATTTACTCTAATATTTATTTTAAATATATTTAAAATATATTAATAATAATAATATTAATTATATAAAGTTACGCTTTTTACCCTATAGTCTTTCATATTGACTGATTATACCCCTGAACTTTCATAAAATGACAATTTTTACCCCTGAACTTTCATAAGTTGGCAACTTTAACCCCTGAACTATGGACAAATGACAGTTTCTACTTATAGTTTCAAAGTTGACACTTTCTACCCCTAACTGCTGGTCGACATCATTTAAAGTCCTAGGTATAAAACTAATTAGAGTTTTGGCAGAAATTACCCGTGAGACATTTATGTTGTTACACCCGACGTCCTTATTTTGTTAAAATGCATTATAAGCTACGGAAAAAGGTGAGACTTTTTACGACTCTTTTATACCCTTTATTATAATCGTATTAACAGCTTATTTACAATTTATGGGCTTTTGATTCTAGCTTGTGAAGCTCGAATTAATTTTTAAATGTGGCGTTAAAACAGTGGGCGAGGGGCAGGAATGAGACTCGAATATCTTAGCGATAACTCAACCTTTTCACGACGTTCTTTTTCCTAACATTAGTCAGCTGGGTGGTCTTCATTTTGACAAAAATCTGGAATTTTTAGTGTTCGTTTGAGGGGTGAAACAATTGTTCAAAGTCTGGGGTCTGGGGCTGTTTTGTGACAGAAACAAGAAAAGAAAAAGGGTTCGGTTTTTGGGTTTTAAAGGTCCTAACCAGTTTTTAACGTACATTATCATGGTCGTAATCATATATAACTTATCTCTAATGTGTTCTATGGTTTCTTGAATTGTTTTTCTTAAAAAAAATATATAAGGGTGTGTTTGGTTCTTGTTCGACAAGAAAGAAAAAGAAAAGAAACTTTAAATTTTCACCTAGCTTTCTATTATAGCTTAGTTATTATCATTCTTAGGTGTGTTTAAAATTTATAAAGGTAATGGAAGAAGGGTTAAGACACTTACTTTGCTATTAGCTCGATTATGGAATATTATGATCGAAATGACTTGTAAATGAAATATCAAGTGATGACGTATAGTCCGTATTCGGGTCACGAACCCGACCCATACTTAAGTCCATCACGAATGGACTCTAGCCCAGTCACGATATGGGCTATTGTGATAACGGTTTGGGCTTACGATGGCCCAAACCCAACGTTATTTATGGATGCGATAATATATCTTCTATTTATGGGATATATATCGACTAACCGCCCTACGCGGGATAGACCGAAGATTGGGGAACACGAAACCAATAAGGATTTCGTGTCCATATATAGAGGGCATCTCAACCCTCACAAAGGTACGACTTACAAAACCCTAACTCTTCTACAAACCCTAAATCGATTACTTACTCTCACGCCGGAGGATAATCGTGGGAGACAATCCCACGATAAGTCTAACGGTGTCTTTTTGTTTCTTAGTGCGCAGGTCTCAAGCATTAAGATCTGATTGGTACGGAATCAAGGAACGCCCAACTTTTGTATCAACAAGTGGCGCCATCCGTGGGACCCTACACTAAGAACTTTGCCAAGAACTAGAATGACGAAACATGGAAGTCACAAGAGTCCGCATGCGAAGAAAACGCATGACGACCTACTAGGGAAGAAGCAGCAAACTGACGCGGCCTCTAAGCAGGCCTCTGGGACAACCAGCACGCCTAGAAGCTTAGGAGCGCACTCAGATCTGGTCTTTCCTACGGTGGAATCACTTACCAGGACTACCCCCGCTATTACAACAAGTACTAGCGCGATAGAACTGGAGCGCACTCCTCTTGCCATGCCAGAGGTGAACTTCACTGAGCCTCCCAATGCGCCTATCCGAAACAAGGATCTTGTTTTGGAAACAGACTCCATCGCGCTAGAAGGAGTCACTCCTGAATTGGCGCCAAGTGACTTCGTATCTCAAAATTACGAAGCCTTGGCTGCGCTCATGCGAGAGGAGGCAAAGAAGAGGTCAAGCCAAAGTCTGCACGCCAGGCTCAACTTCGACCCTGAGTATGAAGCATCCCCACCGCGCTACCGAAAGGAAAAACGCGAGAGGGATAGCCGCAAACACCCAGTGTTTACCAGGATTGGAAGGAAGGTTGTGGATGATGAAACAGCCGACTTTCAGCATCTGGAGGAGCATGAAGATGGGGAACGGCGCGCCAATGTACACGCTAGGCTTGGCAGTCGCAGGGTTCAGGATAGGCTTGGGCGACGGTGCTCCCCAAGTGAAAGCCCTTCAAGCTCTGATTCCGAGGATAGTCGGCGCAAGCGCCACAAAGGAGCAAGCTCAGATTCCGATGATAGTCGACGCAAGCGTCGCAAAAGAGTAAGCCCATCCTCAAGTGATTCCTCGGACAACGAGGACAAAGAAACTGGACACTGGAAATCAAGAGGAAAATACCGCGACCAGGAAGATGAAGACATGTCTCTTCCCTGGCGCCGTCAAAAAGTTGATGCGTTTACTAGGCGCATCAGCGATTTTTTGGAAAATAAGAGAAGGCGCATGCCTGCTAATGTCAAAACATATGATGGGACAGGTGACCCTGATGATCACCTAAAAATTTTCGAGTCAGCAGCTACTATCGAAAATTGGCCACAACCTGTGTGGTGCCATATGTTTAACTCTACATTAGTAGGGAACGCGCGCAATTGGTTCAATAAGCTTCCACGCAGAAGCATCGGTGGGTTTGAAGAGTTGCGAAAGGCGTTTCGTTTAAACTTTACTCAAAGAAAAAAGTGTGCCAAAAACCCTGTTGAGCTCGCTAGGGTAAAACAGCGACAAGGGGAATCCACAAGCGCTTTCATGGAGCGCTATAAGGACGAATGCATGCAAGTCAAAGCGTGCCCAGAGATACTAAAAATATCGGGTTTTATGAACGCAATCAATAACCCAGATTTGATAAAAAAGTTAAACGATAGGGTTCCCCACACCTTTGACGAACTCATGAAGCGCACGAGGTCCTTCGTCCAAGGAGAAGCAGCCGCTGCGGATAGCAAAAAAGGCTACTCGAACCATAGGTCACAAGAAGAGTCAAGGAGACCATCCAATGACCAGAGTGGCAATCGTAACAAAAGTTATCGCACCCAAGGAAGCGGAAGGGGAAACGATAAGTACACCCCACTAACAAAAACTCCAAAGGAGATATTCGCGACGGAGGGTGCGAACTTTCCAAGACCCCCACCTATGCGCACCCCGGAGGATCGGTGCGTAGGGAACGGATACTGTGAGTATCACGCACAGAAGGGCCATACCACTAATGAGTGTGTCCAGTTACGCCAACTAATCGAGAGACTAGTGAAAGAAGGCAGATTGGACCACCTCGTTAAAAATATCAAGGAGGGGAAAGACAAGCAGAGAACCGGAGGCAAGAAAGAAGCGCCTAAGGAAAAAGATGATACTATCTACATGATACAATCATGGCAACGAAAGACTAGGCAAAAGGTGAGCCAGAAATTCTCTCATGGAAGCGAAATCTCCTTCCCCACCTTGACTGCGGACAACGCAGCGGCAGAACCACTTACCATTGAAATAAATGCGGAGGGTCACGACATCCACCGCATGTATGTCGATGGGGGCGCATCAGCGGATATAATGTATGAACATTGCTTTAAGAGATTGCGTCCTGAAATACAAAGACAGTTAAGTCCAGCCACGACTGCGCTTACTGGCTTTACAGGAGAAAAGATATGGCCTATGGGGCAACTGCGCCTACTAGTCGCTGTCGGTAATAAGGAACACTCAACGACAGCCTGGATGAACTTTATGGTGATCAAATCTCCTTCGCCATACAATGGCATTATTGGAAGGTCAGGAATCTCGGCGTTGCGCGCGGTACCATCCACAGCGCATGGGATGCTCAAATTCCCAGTAGAAGGCGGCATCGTCACCATTTACAACAACACTGCGCCACCAGAAGAATGTAACACGATTACATGTGAGACAACGCACGTCCCAGAACAGAGCGCAGCTAAAGTTCCAAATTTGAAGGTCGCAATTCACCCTGATTACCCAGAGCAAGAAATATCAATCGGAGGATCGCTGTCTGACAAAGGCAGAGCGGCCGTATGCGCACTCTTACAGAGGAATCTGGATATCTTTGCCTGGGAACCAAAGCACATGACTGGTGTGCCACGCTCGATCGCAGAACACAAGCTAAAAATCCGACAAGGATATTCTCCAGTGCGGCAGAAAAAGCGCGGCCAAGCTCCAGAGCGCGCAAAAGCCATTCTGGAGGAAGTACACAAACTTGTAGACGCAGGCATCATGCGTGAAGTCTATTACCATGACTGGCTCTCTAATCCAGTCATGGTCAAGAAGGGTGATGGCAGTTGGCGGATGTGTGTGGATTTCACTGATCTCAACAAAGCATGTCCACAGGACTGCTATCCGCTGCCAGAGATAGACTGGAAGGTAGAATCTCTGTGTGGATATCCATTTAAATGTTTCTTAGACGCATACAAGGGATACCACCAAATCCAAATGGCCAAGGAAGACGAGGAAAAAACAGCTTTCCACACAAGCCAAGGGGTCTACTATTACACAAAGATGCCTTTTGGCCTGAAGAATGCGGGCGCCACCTACCAGCGATTGGTAGATAACGCATTTGAAAAGCAAGTGGGCCGCAACTTAGAAGTTTATGTGGATGATCTTGTCATAAAAAGCCATACTGAAGACGAAGTGGTGCGCGATATAGAAGAAACATTTAGAACGCTACGGGCGATCAACATGAAGCTAAATCCCAAGAAGTGCACTTTCGGCGCTACAGAAGGCATGTTCTTGGGATATCTGATAGAACCAGATGGCATTAAGCCATGCCCAGAAAAAACAGAGGCTGTCATCCAACTTCCTTCACCACGCACGCTGAAAGAAGTCCAGTCTCTAAATGGGAAACTAGCCGGTTTGAACAGGTTCCTGTCCAAATCAGCGGATAAGCCACTCCCTCTTTTTAAAACACTCAAGAAGTGTACAAAAAAGGGAGACTTTCGTTGGACTGCGGAAGCGGAAGAGGCTTTCAAACAGCTTAAGCAACATATAGCAGCGCTTCCTAAGCTTGTCGCACCCCTACCAGGGGAGGAATTAATCGTTTACTTATCTGCGACTCATGGAGCAGTCAGCGCAGTACTACTGACAGAGAGGAACTCTGTACAAACACCGGTATACTTCGTAAGCAAAGCGCTCAAGAAGACAGAGATTAACTATAGCCCAATGGAAAAGTTGGTCTTAGCATTAGTGTTCGCTGCCAAAAGATTGCGCAGATACTTTCAAGCGCATCCAATAGCGGTAATCACAGACCAACCAATCAAACAAGTTATCTCTAAACCTGACGCATCGGGGCGATTACAAAAATGGAGTGTGCTGCTAGGCGAACATAACATTTCCTATAGGCCACGTACTGCGGTCAAAGGGCAAATACTAGCAGACTTTATCATCGAAAAGCCAGACACCGATATCGCACCTCCACCAAGCAAGGCAGAACTACAAGAGCCATGGATCTTATTCACGGATGGATCTTCATGCGTGGATGGGTCAGGCGCTGGCCTTATATTCACTAATCCAGAAGGAATGGAGTTCACTTACGTACTGCTTTTTGTATTCACAGCCACAAACAACGAGGCAGAATATGAAGCCCTAATCGCTGGATTACGCATTGCAAATCGAATGGGTGTACGTAACCTAGAAGCAAATGTGGATTCTCGATTAGTAGCCAACCATGTGTTGGGCGAATATGTGGCTAAAGAGGACAACATGGTTCAATACCTTGAAAAGACAAAGTCACTAATTCAAAGTTTTGATAGGTTTACTATCAAACAAGTTCCTAGAGGGGAAAACAAAAAAGCAGATGCACTGAGCAAAATCGCATCTACAAGCTTTGCGCACCTGTCAAAACAAGTATTGGTGGAGATTCTAAAGAACAAGTCCATCTCGGAGATGGAGATTTCTACGGTGATAGAAGAGCAGGATCCTACATGGATGACCCCTATCATCGACTTTAGAAGCAAGGGCAACTTTCCCGATGAGCAGAAGGACGCTCGACGTATACGGCGCACAGCGCAGAGGTTCGAGCTTAGAGATGGTATCCTATATCGGCCCTCATTCCTACAACCATGGCTTCGATGCGTTGGACCTCTTCAGGCAGATTACGTACTCCGAGAGATCCACGCTGGTTCATGTAGTATGCATTCAGGACCACGGTCCGTCGTAGCACGCGCATTGCGCTCAGGATACTACTGGCCTACTATGCACCGTGATGCGCGCGATGTGATAAGGAAATGCAACGACTGCCAAGTTCATAGACCCATCCCGCGCAGACCAGAACAAGAGCTAACGCCTATTACTTCTCCATGGCCATTCTATAAATGGGGCATTGACATTGCAGGTCCCTTCCCTGTCGCAGCAGGAGGACTGAAATTCCTTATTGTGGCAATAGATTACTTCACTAAGTGGATTGAGGCAAAAGCAGTTGCGACAATCACAGGTAACCAAGTAAAACGATTTGTTTGGGAAAATATTGTATGCCGCTTTGGATTACCTGGGGAAATCGTTTCGGACAACGGAAAACAATTCCGTGATAACCCGTTCAAAGACTGGTGCGCGGAGCTAAATATCACACAACATTTTGCATCATTTAAACACCCACAAACCAATGGTTTGGTTGAGCGCGCAAATCGCAGTCTAGGCGAAGGAATTAAAGCGCGCCTGGACAAACACAAAGGAAGATGGGTGGACGAATTGTCGCATGTCTTATGGGCGCACCGCACGACAATTAAAGTTAGCAATGGAGACACTCCTTTTTCCCTTGTCTACGGGACAGAAGCTGTTATACCAGCTGAAATTGGGATGCCAACTATCCGCACCGCGGAAGTTAATGTCGCGACCAATGACGACGAATGACGGATAGATTTGGACCTGCTGGAGGAAAGGCGCGAGCGCGCAGCCATACGAGAGGCAAAAACCAAGTCAAAGATGAAAGGATACTACGATGCTAAAGTTCGAAGCACCTCATTCAGACCTGGCGACTTTGTGTACCGCGCTAATGATGCAAGCCACGCAGAAGACACAGGAAAACTTGGACCAAAGTGGGAAGGACCCTATGAGGTCATCGAAGCACTAGGACAAGGTGCGTACAAGCTGCGCGACATGGAAGGCCGTGAGCTACAACGCACATGGAATATCTGCAATCTCAAGAGATGCTATCTTTAGGAAAGGTTACGACCCAATGCATGGACACATACGCACTTTAGTAAGTGCCAAATAAATATCCGTGTATTTACATTCTTTGTTTCATTTAGACAAATGTTTTTATCTTTTTACAAAAACTTGCAAGTATTAATAAAATGTTGCGGTTTCTAGCTAACTCCGCGACACACTTTACTTTATTGTTTACATATAATTTATGTCTCAATATTGTTTGTTATATTATCTTTTGCCTACATGGCGTGCATGCACTAATTAAAAACCCACGATGGTAAAAGGATGAGTAAACCTAATAAATGAATCGTTGAGTAAGAGGGTTGCAAACCCATCAACACCGGATCACGCATCCTTGTTAAACACCTTATTCTCAAGACGTTGGAGTAAGTTCCATGCGTACCCCACGACGGATACACATCAATGCACACTGTGCGCGTTTAACAAATTAGGAGTTAAGACAACTAACCCCTTAGTATGGTCTTAGTAGCACGCTGCAATCCATACACTTGTGCACCCCACGATGGGTACACAGCAACTTGTAAATTTCATACACAATTATGTTATATACAACCATGTCATACACGACTATGTCATAAATTTCATACAAAATAAGTATAAGTGATTATGAATCCTTGTAAACCTTCTTCAAATGTGTTTATACAAACAGCCAAATTTGATATAATATGCATACAATGGTATTATTCAAAATCAACGCTTCATTATAACAAGTTCATCAAAAGTACACATCCAACAAGCATATGTACAAGGAAAAAGTGGACATATAACAAAATACCACTACACCAAAACTACCAAGACATGCTACGAGTACGCCTTAGCCCTGAGCTACCTGCCTGGTGCGCCACACGACCAGCATCTGTAAGCATCTGCAACAACTCAGCATCCTTGGGCGCTACTGTTGGTACGCTAACAGGCACCCCATCAGATCTAGGAATGTGGGCTGCGCCAAGACCACACAGGATAGCCTTCCCCTTCTGACCCCTCTTCTTGGCAAGTCTCATCTCATGAGCTTCCAAGGATGTCTTCAATGGAATTTCTTTCTCAAGAGCAAAAGGGTTGAGGATATCATGAGGGCACGCGAAAATGGGCACATGTAGCTGCGACACGTCCGGCTTCAAAAAATAGTCAAGCTGCTCCTCAGCACCCTCGGATGAATGCCTAGCCAAGGTCAAACCCTCCATAATCACACTGATAGGGAAATCCTGGTCACGCTTCAACTGCGCTATATGAGGAAGCTCAAAAAGTTTTAACCTCTCCATAGCAGAAACAAGCTCACCATAAGCATTTTCATTATAACCAGGCACTTCTGAGGGAGACATCGCCAAAACCTTGGCCGCGCACAGTTCCTCTACTGCTTCCACCTTACCACGCGCTAAGGCACATTGAACCACATTCCCGAAGGACTCCTTAACCTCTCGAGACTCCAGCGTGGTCATGGCGGCAAGACGCAAACCATGGCTGATAAGCCACCTACGCTCAGCTATAGTTGATACCAAATGAGGATACAACTCCTCATCATACTCAATGCTGAGTTTGCGCAGTTTGCTCTCCTGATTCTCTAGCAAGCTCTCCACAGCCTTGCGGAATCCATCCAAATCAGACATGAGCTTCCCCTTGTTCAGCTCCATATATCTCATGGCCAAAAGGCAGGAGGCCTTGTACTCCTTTGCTCCAGTGCACTCTTTAGCCAGATCAGCCATGAGCAACATCTTCTCATCAGCAACCTTCTGGTCATACATAGCGGATGTTCTCAATTCAGCCTGCGCCTCAGCCAACTGCGCCCTTAGAAGCTCAATCTCCTTATCCCTCTGGGCAACCAGGCTGCTCTCACCAGCATACTCAGCCTGTAGCCGCGCAACCAATGAAGCCTGGTGCGCAGCAGCCAACGCCAACTCCTCAAGAAGGCTACTTCTTGGCGCATCTCCAGCGGATTTTTCCTCATCCACTGGACTCTCAGGCCCAAACTCACCAACATCAGTCTTGGGAGGCGAACTCTCCACATGCGCATCATCATCAACAGCAGTCTCAGCCCTACACGCAAATAACAAAGTTACTCTATCATACTAATAGCGAAATAAAGGACTGAAGATCTAAAGACACAAACGCTTACGTGGGGGGAGGAGTTCTATGCGATGACGCATCCTCTTCGGTGGGTCGCTCGACAAAAAGAGCAGGGCGCTTACTTGATGTCCCCGCGCCATCATCACCAGACGACCTCTTGCGTTTCCGCACCAAGCCTTCCTCTCCAGACTCGTCCATCGCACTCTCTGACGAGTCTACGTGCAACAACTCAACAGGGATCTGTGACCCAGCAGAGGGAAAGCTACGCAGGGGAGTTGCCATAGTGACACCTGCAGGAACCTCCCCTATCTCCTCTGTCTCTTCTGTCTCCTCCTGCGCAATCAACATTGTGCGCCCTGCAGTAGCCTCAAGCAATGGCTGCTCCCCATCTCTCAAGGGGCGCACCCCTACAATCACCTTTGTGGGCTTCGCCAAACGAACAACATCAAACAAGTCCATCTCTGCGCAACAAAGCAACAAACAAATAGCAAAGGTGTTAGATAAACTACAAAGGAAAGAATGCTTACAACTACTAAGTGAAGAGGAAGGAAGAGACAAGCACCCACCCCGGCTGTTTTCATCCAAAAATGTTGGCACCTCTTCCGGACTACCAAAGTAGTTGCGACTGATGCCCATGTGCACCAAAAATTCCTCTGGATACGGTTCAATAGGTATGCGATTGGTGTCTATCGTATCCGCATCCGCCACATTATACAATCCGGGGTCTGGGCGCTCATCTCTCGGTAACGATTCTTGAGTATAGAACTCAAATACCCAGGGAAAAAATGCACTATCAATCCAGAAATTTTTTTCCCTCCATACCCTTAGTGCGTCTAATTTCTTTGTATAACACTGCAGAGATCCCGCGCGCTTAGCAAAAGAGACCCACCCGTTTGACCACGACGTGTGGTAAAACGCGCGGAATAGATGGACTGTGGGTTCAATCCCCAACAAGCGACAATTTACCTCAAAATTGGTAACTTTCGCCGCACCTATACAGTGCAGTTGAGAGATATGCAAGCGATAATGGTTTAAGATATCGCACAAAAACAGGGAAATGGGAACACGCTGGTTCGCAAATTCGAAGAAGCGCGTATAAACCCCCACCTTCCCTTGCGGGAAATTCGCTATTGACGCATTCGCGGCCGGAACTACCGAATGCAATGCAAGAGGGATATAATAGTCTGAGGTGAACTGACGAAGTTCATCCTCAGATATATCGAAACTAATCTCAGATAATTGAAGAACCATGATACCTATTATCGGCGTACGCGCTATTATCTTCGCTTTTGTTGATTTGTTGATCGCTTTCTTGGAGGTTTAACAAGGGCGAAAAATGATGATTTCTTTTTACTGTGGTAACCACAGTCAAATGACGGCTACAGTTTATATAGGGTACACATATTCATGGATGCACGACATGTGTACCCCACTTGCTCCAATCGGATGGTTGGGAACCCGAAAGGTAAAGCACGTTTTCACCCACCCTCACGATTTTCGAAGAAGATACTTGGACTAGATTAACTTGCTAATTTTGGCGGGAAATACTTGAAACTTCCCGTACGCATCAAGGAATATTTTTTAGTTAGTCTAGCATCCGCAATTTCGCATTGCGCACACTAGACTGGGGGGACATGATGACGTATAGTCTGTATTCGGGTCACGAACCCGACCCATACTTAAGTCCATCATGAATGGACTCTAGCCCGTCACGATATGGGCTATTGTGATAACGGTTTGGGCTTACGATGGCCCAAACCCAACGTTATTTATGGCTGCGATAATATATCTTCTATTTATGGGATATATATCGACTAACCGCCCTACGCGGGATAGACCGAAGATTGGGGAACACGAAACCAATAAGGATTTCGTGTCCATATATAGAGGGCATCACAACCCTCACAAAGGTACGACTTACAAAACCCTAACTCTTCTACAAACCCTAAATCGATTATTTACTCTCACGCCGGAGGATAATCGTGGGAGACAATCCCACGATAAGCCTAACGGTGTCTTTTTGTTTCTTAGTGCGCAGGTCTCAAGCATTAAGATCTGATTGGTACGGAATCAAGGAACGCCCAACTTTTGTATCAACATCAAGCTACCTCCTCTTCCTTAGGCTTTTTAGGATTTTTCTTTGGCGTGAATGAAGACTGTTTGATTAGTAGTGAGTGAGTATGGGCCGTGTTTTAGGGTGTTCGAATGGGGTTGAGTGAAAATAGGACCATATGGGTCAACATTTATAGGAGGAAGGAGATTAGGGTTTCTTGGGTCTTCTAGAGGGTTATGTGTAGTATAAGGGAGACAAGGAGATGTGGGTAGGCTATGTTGGGTGACATTTAGATAGAGGGGGAGGGATGGTTGATGTGGAAAGTCCCTAACCATGACATGTGCCTACCTTTCTTGACCTAGGGTTAGTTTCTCAAGGGACATGATGTGACATTTCGTAATTTCATTTCACTAATTTTTCTATTTTAATTACCTAACTATTTTATTTTTATTTTTATTTTTTATAATTAACTTCGTCGGAAGTTATCCGCGTACGACATAACACGTTCAATTATTCAACCGACACTAGACTATGTCCAGTCTACACTTTTTTTATACACTTTTGGTTCCTTACAATTCTATTTTAAAAAGTCACTTTTCACTTTTTCCATTTTTACGTAAACCTTGCACCTTTTACGTTTTACGCGATTTAAACCTTCATTTTTATGTTCTAACCACATTTAAATCTTCCGATGATCTCATCACTCATCTAAAATAATAAAATAGGTTATGAAAACAAGTTTTAAATATTTTTGGAAGTTTTTGTATTTTACACTACCCGGTACTACGTTAAGTGTCTTAAAAACCCTACATTTTAAATACCGGGGATCAAAATACACTCAATCCTTCTACTTAACTTTAAAAATCTGCATTAATAAAATCTTACCCTCCCCCTCTCTTGTTTGTATCGACATACACTCCACACTTGTCCTAAGAAGTGGACAAGTGTTCCCTTATTCCTTCCAAAGTTAGATAAATCTCCATATCTCACTTCCCACTATCTTTTTCATGCAAATCTAACTCTAAAATTCTGCTCATCTTCTCCCTCTTGCTGCCATGGCTTTTCAAGATCAAGACACACCTTTTTGGTGTTGATTCTATTGAAGTTAATACAAGGAAGATCCAAGATTGTGATGTGTTGTTTGGGGTCGTTTGACCGTGAATCACCATAGCCACCTATGCCGCAGCCACGCCACCACTACCTCTCATTCCCTCTCTCGTTTTCATGGTATGTCAAATCGTAACCTCATTCTTGTTGCTCTTTCAATTTAAAATCCGATTACAGATAACGTTTTCGTGGTTAAGATTTGGTTAAAAACAAATTTAAATGAAGATTCGTGTGGTGACAATCATTAAAGTGGTATTCGAGATTATTATTTTAGATGCGGGTCGGGTTAAGAAACCGTTTGTGGTTTCAGTCGACCCACTTGGGTCTCGGTTTAACAATAACCCGAGAGGGTGTTTGACTTGTTGATTTGTTTATGTAGCTTGTTTATTTTTTTAGTCTTGGCTGCGAGAAGGGGTACCCAACACAGCCACCCCAAAGGGTGGGTTTGTTGTTAGTTATTATGTGGTTTTGATTTCGGGTTTAATAATATAAACCTATTCGAGGGTCGTTTGTTTATTTATAAGTTCTTTTAAATTCCTAGCCTATTAATTTAGCATTTTTGGCTTATTTGGTTTTGATTTGATTTCGGCTAATGACCACATCCTCTCGGCTGTTGGCTATTGTCGTTGATGTTTATAGTTGAACTTGTGTATTTCGTTACTTGTATTATCATTACTTGTGTGCTAGGAGTTAACGAGACATCCCCAAAGGGTGTCCTCGTTGTGGCACTTGGTCTTGGCTGCAACAAACCCACATAGGGTGTTGTTTGTGTTATATTTGATTTTATGTTGTGCTTGCAATTGCGTTTGTGACTGTGTTTGTGTTGGTGATTCGCTGCAAAACAACCCAAATGGGTGTTTGTTTTCTGCTTAAAACAGCCCCAAATGGGGTGTTTAATTGCTGAAACGCAGCCCCCAACGAGGGGTGTTGTGGGCTGCAAAACCAGCCCAACGAGGGCTGTTTGGTTGCTGTAAAATGGACCCAAAAAGCCCATATCCTATGCTGATTTTCCAGCACTAAAAACAGCATGTTTAGTGCAGTTTTTCTGCACAAAAAGCCCATATCCCATGCAGATTTTCCAGCACTAAAAACAACATGTTTAGTGCAGTTTTTCTGCACAAAAAGGACATGTTTGGTTGCTGATTTTTCAGCATATACAAGGGTGATTGTATGCTGATTTTTCAGCATATATAAAAGGTGTTGTATGCTGATTTTTCAGCATGTATAATGGAGTTTAGTTGCTGATTTTTCTGCATGATTAGGGGTGTTTGGTTTCTGATTTTTCAGCATGTTTGGGGGTGTTTGGTTTTTGATTTTTCAGCATATATAAGTGTATGTATTATGTTGGAATTGAGGTTTAGTATCGGCTTATGTGACTTTTGTGCTTGCGCTTATTTTGGACACATTAGTGGATTTTTGGTTAAGTTTATTATATGTTGCTTATCATTGAACTTATGTGATATTGAATATATATATTGCTCGGCTTATTAACTTATTTGGCTAAAATGGGATAACTTATGATTTGTTAACGGCTAAACATATAAACCTTAATGGGCTAAATGTATATAACTTATTTGACATCGTTGGACTTTAATAAACTTAACCATCTTCATATCTTTTGCCTAGTTGCTTAATTGATTCTTACATGTTTATTTGCCTTGTATGCTTGTGCTATATGTTTTATGCTTTGGCGTGCGTTTGTCTGAGTCTATGACTTTATACCACCACACGAATAAAATACTAAACTTTTTACAAACATTGATACAAATATTCCACGAAAACTAAAACGCTCTATCTTTTGAAACTCATACGTATCGATTACTTTCCGCGTATATATATCTAGGTTGCTCGTAGGATTCTTGCGGTTTATTCTTCACTACTTCATTTTGATCGTTCACATTCCAAGGTGAGTTCATAGCCCCACTTTAACTCTTAAACTGTTTATAAACCCATTGGGGGAGATACATGCTAGTTTTACAAACTGAATACAAGTCATTTTTGGTATGCTTGACCTGATTACATGATTATAGTTATTGAGTAACCTTGCCATATAAGTCCCAAATTTCATGAACCGTTAATTCCGTGGGAAACGCTAGTATTATGAATATGCATATTTGGCTTGACGAGCCTGTCCGGATGAGTAGCGCTCATATTGAAACGGGTAGCATAATATTGAGAAATTGAGGTAAATGGCAAATCTTACCTTTGGAGGGGCATTATTAAATCTAGGTCAAGGTTCGGTTTCATGAGCTCGATGCTATAATCTTATTTCCCGACTTGTATTCGTTACATGTCAATTTATGAATAATTGCTTGTATTCAACTTATTATTTATTAAACTCTATGAATTTACTCAACCTTTGTGTTGACTTTTTAGCATGTTTTATCTCAGGTCCGTAAATGTTTAATGCTTAGATGGGCGTGCAAGGACATGGATGGATGGACACGTGTTATTTCACACTTGATGAAACTTTTAATAACTCAAAAACTATTTTGTGTTTAAATTATATATCTTTTGGACTCTTGTCCTGGTTAAAACTTTTGGGACCTAACTTTGTTAAACTCTGATTATATCAAATGTGAACTTTGTTTAAAAACAACTTTAATTATTTCGATGTTTCCTATGACTTGTACTATGTGACTAATAGATAACACCCCATGTTGTAATCCGCTGCGTTCCGAAAATGGGGGTGTTATAGATTGGTACCAGAGCATAAGTTATAGTGAACTAGGTCATTTTTTTAAAAACCTAGACTATAACCTTTAAGTTTTTTTTCAAAAGTCATGAGTTCCATCATCTTGTCCGATATCCATGCGCGCCTACTTCCTAAATTTCATATTACTCCATTGATTATATATCTTTATTATATTATACTAAGGATAATTATAGGAGCACTATAATTATTTATTAACTTGTCCGATAATCCACGAAAGTATCACTTCTTATGTATGTAAGCTTTTGTGCACTAAACTTCCTTGGTGTATTATATGCTATTCGTGAGCATTGTAAATTTCCATCCGGAAATTTATACACATCTTCAAGTTATATCAGACATTGTAGATGATTACAATGGTCTCTCTTATTTATCAGACATTGTAGGTGATTACAATGATCTCTCTTATTTATCAGACATTGTAGGTGATTACAATGATCTCTCTTATTTATAAGACATTGTAGGTGATTACAATGATCTCTCTTATTTATCAGACATTGTATGTGATTACAATGGTCTCTCTTATTTCTCAGACATTGTTTGTGATTACAATGGTCTCTAAACTCTTTCATAACCGTATGTAATATCATTTCATATAACATCGAAACATGTTGCAGTTTATCAAATTCTATTGGTTGTCATACTCCCCGTGAACTCATGTTTTCTGAGCATTTCTGCTTACTTTCCGAAACACCACTATTAATACTATGTATATAAAGATTATTCATATACACTTTGTTTACTCTCGACTACTTATCATTATAAATGTTTTACCGATTCTTACCCTTTATATACTCAGTCTCCAGGGCATCATGTCAAACCCTACTCCTCCCAGTTATGTACCTATTTTACCAAAATTACTAAACTGTTATACATACTTATTTATTTTTACGATCCCCTTAAACTTTCTCAGGCATTATGGGTGGCACAACGGTCTCATTTATTTTCAAAACATCGTGAGTGATATTTAAAAACTTTTCATGACCTTATTCAACATTGCTTAACATAAAACCCATCTCAGTCTATCGATTTCCCTTGATTATCTCACTATCCACCTCCGAAAATGAATTTGAATAATTGTCCTAAGCTTTTGAACACTACATCACCTCGTAACCCATCACCTAGAAACGAATTAATTAAATTGAACTCGACTTTAACCTATCATCTTCTAACATTTTTTCTCCAAGTGGTGGGATTTATTCAACCCATAATTATCTACTATTTTGCATCAACATGTTGCGACAACTTCTGTCCGTTGCACTTGCTATTCCACTATCATTTTTATAAACAATTTTATTATTATTTTATAAACTATCCTTTCACTATATTTCAAGATCGTATATATTGCTTCGTAATCCATCGTTTTGAACTCTTCCAGTTGATGGGAGTGTGACTTTAAATTTCTACCTCGGATCGTGTTGTCTTTTGACACTTACCTTTGAAACGTGATTGACTAACGTCTCATTCTTCTTCTCGTTACTTCTTATGATTTTGAAGAATAGCATTTGGTGTTGTTTTTATTGTGTTTGGTGTCGGCAATATATAAGTAGGATGATTTATAATCATCTTATTGAAATGGATTGGGATGCCTCTTCATTTGAATAAGAAAATTATAAACCGCCGAACCATAAGATTATAATTCCTTACTTACATGGATTGGGACGCTTCTTTATGTAAGTGACGAATTATAAATGAGTGGGCTTATGTGTATCCGCCATAGTGTGCGTACGAATCATTCTTTGGGCTATGAACTCCTCTCGACTCGTAATTCGTTATGTGGATTTTTCCGATTTTGTATCGACCGCCGCAAGCTTGATAAGCTAATAGTAATGTACTATTATCCGCTTCCAAGGATTGACGACTTGTTAGAATCCTTCAATCCATTCACTCTTGTTCATTGAACATATTTGATGCTTTAGCTTTTGACCATTTAACTCCCGTTGGAAACCTCGACGATGACTTGTCTATATCGTCATCTCTTCACCATTAAACTATACGGCGATTAAGAAGAATTGAGCGCCGGGACGTCGCTCTCTTAAGGAGTGTGTACTGTGACATTTCGTAATTTCATGTCACTAATTTTTCTATTTTAATTACCTAACTATTTTTTTTATTATTTTTTTTTTATAATTAAATTCGTCGGAATTTATCCGCGTACGACATAACACGTTCAATTATTCAACCGACACTAGACTATGTCCAGTCTACACTTTTTTTTTATACACTTTTGGTTCCTTACAATTCTATTTTAAAAAGTCACTTTTCACTTTTTCCATTTTTACGTAAACCTTGCACCTTTTACGTTTTACGCGATTTAAACCTTCATTTTTATGTTCTAACCACATTTAAATCTTCCGATGATCTCATCACTCATCTAAAATAATAAAATAGGTTATGAAAACAAGTTTTAAATATTTTTGGAAGTTTTTGTATTTTACACTACCCGGTACTACGTTAAGTGTCTTAAAAACCCTATATTTTAAATACCGGGGATCAAAATACACTCAATCCTTCTACTTAACTTTAAAAATCTGCATTAATAAAATCTTACCCTCCCCCTCTCTTGTTTGTATCGACATACACTCCACACTTGTCCTAAGAAGTGGACAAGTGTTCCCTTATTCCTTTCAAAGTTAGATAAATCTCCATATCTCACTTCCCACTATCTTTTTCATGCAAATCTAACTCTAAAATTCTGCTCATCTTCTCCCTCTTGCTGCCATGGCTTTTCAAGATCAAGACACACCTTTTTGGTGTTGATTCTATTGAAGTTAATACAAGGAAGATCCAAGATTGTGATGTGTTGTTTGGGGTCGTTTGACCGTGAATCACCATAGCCACCTATGCCGCAGCCGCGCCACCACTACCTCTCATTCCCTCTCTCGTTTTCATGGTATGTCAAATCGTAACCACGTTCTTGTTGCTCTTTCAATTTAAAATCCGATTACAGATAACGTTTTCGTGGTTAAGATTTGGTTAAAAACAAATTTAAATGAAGATTCGTGTGGTGACAATCATTAAAGTGGTATTTGGGATTATTATTTTAGATGCGGGTCGGGTTAAGAACCCGTTTGTGGTTTCAGTCGACCCACTTGGGTCTCGGTTTAACAATAACCCGAGAGGGTGTTTGACTTGTTGATTTGTTTATGTAGCTTGTTTATTTTTTTAGTCTTGGCTGCGAGAAGGGGTACCCAACACAGCCACCCCGAAGGGTGGGTTTGTTGTTGTTATTATGTGGTTTTGATTTCGGGTTTAATAATATAAACCCATTCGAGGGTCGTTTGTTTATTTATAAGTTCTTTTAAATTCCTAGCCTATTAATTTAGCATATTTGGCTTATTTGGTTTTGATTTGATTTCGGCTAATGTCCACAGCCTCTCGGCTGTTGGCTATTGTCGTTGTTGTTTATAGTTGAACTTGTGTATTTCGTTACTTGTATTATCATTACTTGTGTGCTAGGAGTTAACGAGACATCCCCAAAGGGTGTCCTCGTTGTGGCACTTGGTCTTGGCGCAACAAACCCACATAGGGTGTTGTTTTTGTTATATTTGATTTTATGTTGTGCTTGCAATTGCATTTGTGACTGTGTTTGTGTTGGTGATTCGCTGCAAAACAACCCAAATAGGTGTTTGTTTTCTGCTTAAAACAGCCCCAAATGGGGTGGTTAATTGCTGAAACGCAGCCCCCAATGAGGGGTGTTGTGGGCTGCAAAACCAGCCCAACGAGAGCTGTTTGGTTGCTGTAAAATGTACCCAAAAAGCCCATATCCTATGCTGATTTTCCAGCACTAAAAATAGCCTGTTTAGTGCAGTTTTTCTACACAAAAAGCCCATATCCCATGCTGATTTTCCAGCAATAAAAATAGCATGTTTAGTGCAGTTTTTCTGCACAAAAAGGACATGTTTGGTTGCTGATTTTTCAGCATATATGAAACACCCCAACCCGACAAGGGTAGAAGTGCCACATTATGGTGACATATCAAAGCAAACACAAGCATACATCTTTAGTAATACAAGGGAATCTCAAAGGTTACAAAGGAAATACAAAGTTACAAAAGAGAACAAAGAGATAAATACTAAGTCTGAAAATGCAAATCCTTCTAGTCATCTCTATTTCAAAATAGCTATCAAAATGTAGTCCTCTAAGTCCAACGGTACTCTCCACTCATAACCCAGCTTCTTACAAAAACCTGTCACAGGAAAAGAAATGCGGCTGAGCTTAAAAAGCCCAGTGAACAGATATAGAGGTAACAAGCAGTAATAATGGAATAGTGAAGTAAGGGAAACAATGCAAGGTATAATAAGAGTTAGGGAAAAAGTAAAAGATTATAAGGTAAAGAAAACAGTAATCCACCACGAGTCCAAGTCAAGTCAAGTATCAAGCCAAGTATCAAGTCAAGTATCAAGTAACCAAGTAGCCATGTATCCGGAGGGGTGACCTCGTGATACCAAGTATAATGTGAGGGGATGCCTCAAAGGTTGGAGTAGCTAACTCCCAAGCTGTAAAAGACGTGTATCGCACACACCATCAGTCACCAAGTATATAACAAGTAATATCATGATAAATCCATCGAAACAAGTAACAAATCTAGGATGCATCCATACGCCCCAGTAGGCCAAGTACTTCCTCTACGTAACAAGTCAATTCAGGGACGGGATAGGTCATCACTCTCCTACCCTAGAGTCATGCCATCGGTGCATCAATGACAAGGACATGAAACCCTCATGCCTAGTATACAAGTGGTGGCTCGTAGTCTCAAACAGTGGATCAAGGGTCAAATCAAGTATCAAGTGTCCAAGTTCAAGTTTCATATCAAGTGGTTCAAGTCAAGTTTCCATTTCAAGTATATCATATCAAGGTTTATATCAAGGTTCAAGTCAAGGTTCAAATCAAGAATCATAGCATAGGGTTTATAGCAAAGGTTCAAATCAAAGTTCAAATAGATCATATCAAAGGTTCATAATCAAATGATTCGTAGGTTCATAGTAAAGATTTAATTCAAAGGTTTCATATCAAACGCATATTTAGAAGTAATTTTTCAATAAGTGACTTTCATAAAATGATATTTAGTAAAGTCTTTCATAAAGATAGTCTTTAAAAGTAGTTTTCATAAAACTTTTAGTAAAATTTCATTTAAAAGTGGTATCGCATCGTGCTCAACAACATCGTTTTAAAATAGCTTTTGTCAAAACATTTTCATATATAATTAAGAAAGGTTTTCGCATCCAGTTATAATATCAAATGAACCTTCAAGGTATCCAAGGATTTGAATATTCATGTCACAGGGTGACGAACGAATTATATCAAGTATCAAGGGAACATAGCAAGGTTCAATTTATCAAGGGGAGCATAGCAAGGTTCACAAATCAAGGGGAGCATAGCAAGGTTCACAAATCAAGGGGAGCATAGCAAGGTTCAAGGGAGTAAGATAGACAAGAGA
Organism: Artemisia tridentata subsp. tridentata; assembly: GCA_021014915.2. Lineage (NCBI taxonomy): Eukaryota > Viridiplantae > Streptophyta > Magnoliopsida > Asterales > Asteraceae > Artemisia > Artemisia tridentata. The sequence continues at coordinate 197,857,541 of CP139503.1, forward strand.
GAGAGAGAGAGAGAGTTCATGAGAAACCTGTGAGAAGGTCAGAATATCTATACCTTATTCGAAGCAAAAGCAAACAATGAAAGAAGAGTCACAAGATAAAGGATCACTCCCGCTTCATGGAACCTATACAATTTAAATACCGAGTATTACTTTAAGTCATATGAATTTTAGTATGCTTTCCATTTTTAGTAACTTCTAACTTTAGGAATTTCCCGTTTTAGTAAGTTTCCTGAATTAGCAATATTGGTCATTTATCGTTAATGTCACCATTTAGTCAAGTTTAATTAGTTAAAATTACAATATACTCGAATTAGGATTTATTGTGATAATGTAAGTAAATTTAGGGTCTTAATGTGCCTAATTAATAAAGTATGGTGTGATATAAGAAAATAATGGAAAATAGGCTACAATTTTATATGCTACATGTGCCTACCATATCCAATATTCAAATTGGTTCACATATTACTGTACCATGATTTGATAATTCGAATGTATGACCAAAAGAAAGAAGAAAAAAAATATGACCATGCCTTACTATTCCATGCTGACATGCTTCTCTCTTTTATTTTATTAAACCACTCATGCTGTACAAAACAATTCGAGGCATCATTTATTATGATTCGAAAAGAAAAGGAAGACCACAAAAGAAACTCCCATGCATGAAACTCCTATCTCCTTCGTATGAAACGCATAATGAAAATGACATGCATACAAAACAACCTTCAAGACCACGACACAAAACACACCCGCGACACTCTTTTGTTTTGTTTTAATACCGAGCACATGCCACACACGACCGTGCCCCTTTTTCTTTTTCTATAATTCGCATAGGATTAGATATGAGATATGCTTGGGTCGGATAAAAGTGGGATAAAACGGATTTCAATATCACAGCTTCTTATGTCGATATATATAGGGTTATCAAAATCGTGATTTCATGTGAAAGGAGTTGTGATCTCATGTGAGTTTTATAGGTCGAAAATGATTAGTCTTCACAGCTTACTGGTTTGTGTACATGGTTGTTCTAAACAGGTTGGTGACTCTTTTATTGTTGTTGTTCAATACAGAAAAGACACCACAAGATAGCATGTTATCTCCTTTTTACTCGACACAAACCCAACACACCCATGACTGTTTTTGTGTTATCTAGATCGACCCAACACCAACATGTATGTATATTCCTTTATTTTTGATCGAAAGTTTAGTCTCATACGTGTATAAAGGGTTCGAGCACAACACACCCAAAACAAAACAGAAACATATGGAGGTCGACGAAGATATGGGTCGATATATATGTGGCCTTTTACAATCGTTATTTTGGTGAATATATGTTATGATTTTATGTGATCCGTTTATGATTTCATGTGACTTTGCTACGTATAACATATATGTTTTACATCGACTTGTATTAGTTTAATAATGAACGTGTTACCCCGATTCAAATGAAAAGAAATCAAACAAAGTTAAAGTGATACGAGTACCCTTGAAGCGTGATCAAAAGAAGAGAACAACGGCCAAAGGAAGTCGCGAGCACCAGCCCTCGAAGCAGCTGTACATACCACGATCAAAGCCTTGTGGAATCCAAGCCAAAACCACGCCCTTGCTTTGCTTTTGAATCGAACAGGAAGAAGAATGAAAGGAAAAGTAGCAGCCGTGCTTTGTGTAATGTGTTTTTAGGGTTTGTGTTTTGATGAGAGAAGTAACAATATAAAGAAGAGATAGGGCATGATTCGGTTTAATAATAAAACGTGTGATGGCTTCTTAAGTTTGGTAAATTGCTTAAATCGTGGCCTTTGACTTTGGGTCATATTAAGTGATAGAATATTTCAATTAAAAGTACATGAAATTAGAATATGGCATTATATTATAGGCGTGGAATTCATTTGAAACAATGTGTACACTTGTTTTATTCATTCACTTATTAACGTTAAATACTTAGGGTATGCTCGGGATTTAAATGTCTTAAAGTTTTAACGTCATTTACGAATTTGAGATTGAAGGGTAACTTGGGTATTTTACGTATTCAGAAATTATGGGTTTTACAATATACAAGGGTGATTTTATGCTGATTTTTCGGCATATATAAAAGGTGTTGTATGCTGATTTTTCAGCATGTATAATGGAGTTTAGTTGCTGATTTTTCTGCATGATTAGGGGTGTTTGGTTTCTGATTTTTCAGCATGTTTGGGGGTGTTTGGTTTCTGATTTTTCAGCATATATAAGTGTATGTATTGTGTTGGAATTGAGGTTTAGTATTGGCTTATGTGACTTTTGTGCTTGCGCTTATTTTGGACACATTAGTGGATTTTTGGTTAAGTTTATTATATGTTGCTTATCATTGAACTTATGTGATATTGAATATATATATTGCTCGGCTTATTAACTTATTTGGCTAAAATGGGATAACTTATGATTTGTTAACGGCTAAACATATAAACCTTAATGGGCTAAATGTATATAACTTATTTGACATCGTTGGACTTTAATAAACTTAACCATCTTCATATCTTTTGCCTAGTTGCTTAATTGATTCGTACATGTTTATTTGCCTTGTATGCTTGTGCTATATGTTTTATGATTTGGCGTGCGTTTTTCTGAGTCTATGACTTTATACCACCACACGAATAAAATACTAAACTTTTTACAAACATTGATACAAATATTCCACGAAAACTAAAACGCTCTATCTTTTGAAACTCATACGTATCGATTACTTTCCGCGTATATATATCTAGGTTGCTCGTAGGATTCTTGCGGTTTATTCTTCACTACTTCATTTTGATCGTTCACATTCCAAGGTGAGTTCATAGCCCCACTTTAACTCTTAAACTGTTTATAAACCCATTGGGGGAGATACATGCTAGTTTTACAAACTGAATATAAGTAGTTTTTGGTATGCTTGACCTGATTACATGATTATAGTTATTGAGTAACCTTGCCATATAAGTTCCAAATTTCATGAACCGTTAATTCCGTGGGAAACGCTAGTATTATGAATATGCATATTTGGCTTGACGAGCCTGTCCGGATGAGTAGCGCTCATATTGAAACGGGTAGCATAATATTGAGAAATTGAGGTAAATGGCAAATCTTACCTTTGGAGGGGCATTATTAAATCTAGGTCAAGGTTCGGTTTCATGAGCTCGATGCTATAATCTTATTTCCCGACTTGTATTCGTTACATGTCAATTTATGAATAATGCTTGTATTCAACTTATTATTTATTAAACTCTATGAATTTACTCAACCTTTGTGTTGAATTTTTAGCATGTTTTATCTCAGCTCCGTAAATGTTTAATGCTTGGATGGGCGTGCAAGGACATGGATGGATGGACACGTGTTATTTCACACTTGATGAAACTTTTAATAACTCAAAAACTATTTTGTGTTTAAATTATATATCTTTTGGACTCTTGTCCTGGTTAAAACTTTTGGGACCTAACTTTGTTAAACTCTGATTATATCAAATGTGAAGTTTGTTTAAAAACATCTTTAATTGTTTCGATGTTTCCTATGACTTGTACTATGTGACTAATAGATAACACCCCATGTTGTATTCCGCTGCATTCCGAAAATGGAGGTGTTATAGATTGGTACCAGAGCATAAGTTATCGTGAACTAAGTCATTTTTTTAAAAACCTAGACTATAACCTTTAAATTTTTTTTCAAAAGTCATGAGTTCCATCATCTTGTCCGATATCCATGCGCGCCTACTTCCTAAATTTCATATTACTCCATTGATTATATATCTTTATTATATTATACTAAGGATAATTATAGGAGCACTATAATTATTTCTTAACTTGTCCGATAATCCACGAAAGTATCACTTCTTATGTATGTAAGCTTTTGTGCACTAAACTTCCTTGGTGTATTATATGCTATTCGTGAGCATTGTAAATTTCCATCCGGAAATTTATACACATCTTCAAGTTATATCAGACATTGTAGATGATTACAATGGTCTCTCTTATTTATCAGACATTGTAGGTGATTACAATGATCTCTCTTATTTATTAGACATTGTAGGTGATTACAATGATCTCTCTTTTTATCAGACATTGTAGGTGATTACAATGATCTCTCTTATTTATCAGACATTGTATGTGATTACAATGGTCTCTCTTATTTCTCAGACATTGTTTGTGATTACAATGGTCTCTAAACTCTTTCATAACCGTATGTAATATCATTTCATATAACATCGAAACATGTTGCAGTTTATCAAATTCTATTGGTTGTCATACTCCCCGTGAACTCATGTTTTCTGAGCATTTCTGCTTACTTTCCGAAACACCACTATTAATACTATGTATATAAAGATTATTCATATACACTTTGTTTACTCTCGACTACTTATCATTATAAATGTTTTACCGATTCTTACCCTTTATATACTCAGTCTCCAAGGCATCATGTCAAACCCTACTCCTCCCAGTTATGTACCTATTTTACCAAAATTACTAAACTGTTATACATACTTATTTATTTTTACGATCCCCTTAAACTTTCTCAGGCATTGTGGGTGGCACAACGGTCTCATTTATTTTCAAAACATCGTGAGTGATATTTAAAAACTTTTCATGACCTTATACAACATTGCTTAACATAAAACCCATCTCAGTCTATCGATTTCCCTTGATTATCTCACTATCCACCTCCGAAAATGAATTTGAATAATTGTCCTAAGCTTTTGAACACTACATCACCTCGTAACCCATCACCTAGAAACGAATTAATTAAATTGAACTCGACTTTAACCTATCATCTTATAACATTTTTACTCCAAGTGGTGGGATTTATTCAACCCATAATTATCTACTATTTTGCATCAACATGTTGCGACAACTTCTGTCCGTTGCACTTGCTATTCCACTATCATTTTGTAAACAATTTTATTATTATTTTATAAACTATCCTTTCACTATATTTCAAGATCGTATATATTGCTTCGTAATCCATCGTTTTGAACTCTTCCAGTTGATGGGAGTGTGACTTTAAATTTGTACCGCGGATCGTGTTGTCTTTTGACACATACCTTTGAAACGTGATTGACTAACGTCTCATTCTTCTTCTCGTTACTTCTTATGATTTTGAAGAATAGCATTTGGTGTTGTTTTTATTGTGTTTGGTGTCGGCAATATATAAGTAGGATGATTTATAATCATCTTATTGAAATGGATTGGAACGCCTCTTCATTTGAATAAGAAAATTATAAACCGCCGAACCATAAGTTTATAATTCCTTACTTACATGGATTGGGACGCTTCTTTATGTAAGTGACGAATTATAAATGAGTGGGCTTATGTGTATCCGCCATAGTGTGCATACGAATCATTCTTTGGGCTATGAACTCCTCTCGACTCGTAATTCGTTATGTGGATTTTTCCGATTTTGTATCGATCGCCGCAAGCTTGATAAGCTAATAGTAATGTACTATTACCCGCTTCCAAGGATTGACGATTTGTTAGAATCCTTCAATCCATTCACTCTTGTTCATTGAACATATTTGATGCTTTAGCTTTTGACCATTTAACTCCCGTTGGAAACCTCGACGATGACTTGTCTATATCGTTATTCTTCACCATTAAACTATACGGCGATTAAGAAGAATTGAGCGTCGGGATGTCGCTCTCTTAAGGAGTGTGTACTGTGACATTTCGTAATTTCATGTCACTAATTTTTCTATTTTAATTACCTAACTATTTTTTTTTATTATTTTTTTTTATAATTAACTTCGTCGGAAGTTATCCGCGTACGACATAACACGTTCAATTATTCAACCGACACTAGACTATGTCCAGTCTACACTTTTTTTTATACACTTTTGGTTCCTTACAATTCTATTTTAAAAAGTCACTTTTCACTTTTTTCATTTTTACGTAAACCTTGCACCTTTTACGTTTTACGCGATTTAAACCTTCATTTTTATGTTCTAACCACATTTAAATCTTCCGATGATCTCATCACTCATCTAAAATAATAAAATAGGTTATGAAAACAAGTTTTAAATATTTTTGGAATTTTTGTATTTTACACTACCCGGTACTACGTTAAGTGTCTTAAAAACCCTACATTTTAAATACCGGGGATCAAAATACACTCAATCCTTCTACTTAACTTTAAAAATCTGCATTAATAAAATCTTACCCTCCCCCTCTCTTGTTTGTATCGACATACACTCCACACTTGTCCTAAGAAGTGGACAAGTGTTCCCTTATTCCTTCCAAAGTTAGATAAATCTCCATATCTCACTTCCCACTATCTTTTTCATGCAAATCTAACTCTAAAATTCTGCTCATCTTCTCCCTCTTGCTGCCATGGCTTTTCAAGATCAAGACACACCTTTTTGGTGTTGATTATATTGAAGTTAATACAAGGAAGATCCAAGATTGTGATGTGTTGTTTGGGGTCGTTTGACCATGAATCACCATAGCCACCTATGTCGCAGCCGCGCCACACACTACCTCTCATTCCCTCTCTCGTTTTCATGGTATGTCAAATCGTAACCTCGTTCTTGTTGCTCTTTCAATTTAAAATCCGATTACAGATAACGTTTTCGTGGTTAAGATTTGGTTAAAAACAAATTTAAATGAAGATTCGTGTGGTGACAATCATTAAAGTGGTATTTGGGATTATTATTTTTGATGCGGGTTGGGTTAAGAACCCGTTTGTGGTTTCAGTCGACCTACTTGGGTCTTGGTTTAACAATAACCCGAGAGGGTGTTTGACTTGTTGATTTGTTTATGTAGCTTGTTTATTTTTTTAGTCTTGGCTGCGAGAAGGGGTACCCAACACAGCCACCCCGAAGGGTGGGTTTGTTGTTGTTATTATGTGGTTTTGATTTCGGGTTTAATAATATAAACCCATTCGAGGGTCGTTTGTTTATTTATAAGTTCTTTTAAATTCCTAGCCTATTAATTTAGCATATTTGGCTTATTTGGTTTTGATTTGATTTCGGCTAATGACCACAGCCTCTCGGCTGTTGGCTATTGTCGTTGTTGTTTATAGTTGAACATGTGTATTTCGTTACTTGTATTATCATTACTTGTATGCTAGGAGTTAACGAGACATCCCCAAAGGGTGTCCTCGTTGTGGCACTTGGTCTTGGCGCAACAAACCCACATAGGGTGTTGTTTGTGTTATATTTGATTTTATGTTGTGCTTGCAATTGCGTTTGTGACTGTGTTTGTGTTGGTGATTCGCTGCAAAACAACCCAAATGGGTGTTTGTTTTCTGCTTAAAACAGCCCCAAATGGGGTGTTTAATTGCTGAAACGCAGCCCCCAACGAGGGGTGTTGTGGGCTGCAAAACCAGCCCAACGAGGGCTGTTTGGTTGCTGTAAAATGGACCCAAAAAGCCCATATCCTATGCTGATTTTCCAGCACTAAAAACAGCATGTTTAGTGCAGTTTTTCTGCACAAAAAGGACATGTTTGGTTGCTGATTTTTCAGCATATACAAGGGTGATTGTATGCTGATTTTTCAGCATATATAAAAGGTGTTGTATGCTGATTTTTCAGCATGTATAATGGAGTTTAGTTGCTGATTTTTCTGCATGATTAGGGGTGTTTGGTTTCTGATTTTACAGCATGTTTGGGGGTGTTTGGTTTCTGATTTTTTTAGCATATATAAGTGTATGTATTGTGTTGGAATTGAGGTTTAGTATCGGCTTATGTGACTTTTGTGCTTGCGCTTATTTTGGACACAAGAGTATGGAGACGAATGCCGCGTTGCCGGCGTGCTTGTTTTTTAAGCGATGTTGTGAACGGCTGAAAAATAACATAAAATTTTGGCATTGCACGTCTGCACCGTAGTTTCATCAGTGAACAGTTTTAGCTTTGCGGCTATTCTTTTGCTCGACACTTAATTGAGAAAATCTGTGTCTAAGTGGCTCAAGAACTTCTTCAAACTTTAAGCCTCTAAGCCTCTACGGGTTAAAAGGACCATCTCTACATCCGCCATCTCTGACCTCAAAAGTTACAAATTCATATTCATCTTATAAAAAGTCGGTAACTTGAACTTCAAAAATCAATATTCATATAATAAAAAGTCCAAATCCAGAAATGCATCATACAGCTTGCATACAAACCGTTGGGTCTGACGTACCCTTTAAACTAACCTTTGCACATTAGATTTTGAACAACAAATCTTTTTAACATGTCACCTATACCATGTCACTTAGCATTTCCTTGTGGCACGTAACTGTCCATCAAAACTTTGAGGCGGCGACGTCGCAACTTTCATCACTTTTCTTGTGAGCTATTTCCATTGAACCAAACACTGCATGTCTAAGAGGCTCAAGAACTTCTTCAAACTTTAAGCCTCTACGGGTTAAAAGGACCATCTCTACATCCGCCATCTCTGACCTTAAAAGTTACAAATTCATATTCATCTTATAAAAAGTCAGTAACTTGAACTTCAAAAATCAAAATTCATATAATAAAAAGTCCAAATCCAGAAATGCATCATACAGCTTGCATACAAACCGTTGGGTTTGACGTACCCTTTAAACTAACCTTTGCACATTAGATTTTGAACAACAAATCTTTTTAACATGTCACCTATACCATGTCACCTAGCATTTCCTTGTGGCACGTAACTGTCCATCAAAACTTTGAGGCGGCGACGTCGCAACTTTCATCACTTTTCTTGTGAGCTATTTCCATTGAACCAAACACTGCATGATTTAAAATAGACGGACTGAATTCAAATACTGATAGGTAACACAGTTTTTTACATATATACGTAAATCAAGATAAGCAGTTTGGATGTATATATTAGTGTGTTATATTTAAGCACTAATATGAATGTATGTACCTTCTTGTGCTTATTGCGTCCGTGCTTAGCTACCACCTGAAACACGTAACTAAACTACCGAAAATGAGATGACACCTGATTCTGGTTCTCTCCCTCCAGTACCAGACCGTGAACATCTCGTCCGAATTCCTTCAACCCTACCAGCCATTCCTTTCGGGTCTTCCATTACTGCATTTTTGTTTTCTACAGAACATTTGTTTTAGAGTAAATTAGTGATGGTACATAACGATATTAAGTATCAAGACAATCACATGTGAGTTAGACCTCAAATATCAAAGCTAAAAATGCAGAGAATGTAAAAATGCATACCTGATTTTACATTGTTCTCGTCTAATCAAGACAATCACCGGTGTTTGGCAATGCAATTTTAGAAAACCTCACGTGAAATGACATAATTGAATACTCAAATCAGATCATGTATGTTGTAGCAATTAAACAGATGCTAAAATGTTTGACAAATTTTTAATATTCAAAGATTTGCATATAAAACAGCTCAATGTAGACAAAATCGTTGAAGTTACACCACGAACTAAATGTTTACATCAGTATATCCAAACACGTGGAAATGAGTATCAACGCCTTGAAAATGAAATTTTCAAATAATCTTTTTCGAAACACATTCAATAGTTTCAGTAAAAAAAACTACACTTTAAAGTTACATATCTTACTTAAAACAAACACAGAAATCAAAATATCATTTTCAAAATCCAATCCAAACACCACCAAAACCCTATAACAAATAAAATGCAACACATCCAAACACCCCCAATCTCTCTATACTCAGATAGCTTACATACTCTGGAGTCGGTTGATATCAAACCGGAAAAAAAAAAGAAAAGAAACGGGCTAAGATCTGGGGCAAGGACACACTTTGGGCTGAACTGTGGGCTAACGCAAGTTGGTGGGCTTGGATGACGCAAATTTGACGTCAGCAGTTAAGTGTATTTAGCTAAGAATATACCTGATGATGCTCCTTTGGGTTTGACTGTTTCTTGATAAGCAAGTCAAGGTCGCCGTTGCTGCTGCTTCAGCATCGTAGCTGAGATTATGATAAAGAAAAAGGTGTAATGTTAGATCAGACAATTTTTTGTTATGCATCTTTTTAGTGAATAGATCATTTAAAAACTGCAAATTTCAGTGTTCATGTACATCAAGCTTCAGGTTGCCCAACCCAATACTTATAAATGGGTCGAGTGGGGCTGCTTGTATTTAAAAGGTTAAAAGGGAGCAGAACAAAAACATATTTACCAGGTGAAAAGGCATTCCAAGTGCTTCTTTTTTAGTAAGTTACACCTGCTGTATATCTTTAAAACATGATGGTTCTTTGACTCACATTCAGAATACACAACATCTTAGGTGCTGCAAGTATATCCAAAAATTGATTAATGGAATATTGACATTAGTAATCCATGTCATAAAAATAAATGTAGAATAACATGATGATTTAGAAGAGAAATAAAAAGTTAATACCTTGCCAATTTTGGCTTTCTATTTCCAAACATCACAATTTCAAACATCTTCATCATCATGGTTGTGCTGCCATAAATCGTTTATCATTATATATTTTTTAGTGAATGATAAACAAATAAATAGATGATAAAATACCTTTGGTTTAGCAGTGCCACCATCAAACTGGTCGAGTTAACTTCGTGCAGTTGGCGGTAGAGCCTCGTATGACCTCTTCCCCTCAGAATTCATCTATAGCAGAGCTGAATCAAGGTAGTCTTACGATCAATTGTAGCGGCCCACAACTGAAACCTGTTCATCTCTTACGATCAATTGTAGCGGCCCTTTTCAGGTCTTGCGTTGACACGTGTAACAACACCAAATAAGGAAGGATTAAAATAATTTAAACCATCTGTCATATCCTGTATTCATCAGTCCAACAACGTAAAACCAAATGAGTCCGCTTACCTTGGGTGGCTGAGCGACTTCGTTTGTTATTGGCATGTGAGGAGACGGGATCCTTTTCTAATGTTTGTTTGCTATCTGTAACAACATCTTGCAAATAATTAATATAATCCAATCCATCTCTTATATCTTAAAAACTCACCCGAGGAACATTATACTCCTCAAGCACATCTCACATCTTCACCGACCTAAACAGAAAAACCCCAAAAGCATCACCAAACAATCCAAACACTAAACATAGACATTTAAAATTCATCAAAAGTTTAAACCTCACTAAAAAATTTGTACATGGTATAACTATAAAGCACATCTAAACAACAAAGCACCAAGATGGGGCAAATCATATTAACTGCAAGCGACTATTGTGATTCTATATTCTAGCAATATGCAAACAATAATTATCAAAATAAAAGTTAGCACAAACCGAATTCTCTCAAGCCTTTCATCGAACACTTGGGGGAGACAAATGTAACATGAAGAAACCCACTTCCCAATTCGCCTTCAAGCTCAAACACTTAATCCCAACTTCAAAGCAACCATATTTACATGTATCTTTACTCTTTTGCAAACTCTTATCACCGCCACAACCTGACTTCAACACAAAGATCAGCAACCTCCACCATTATTGATCCTTCCCTGTTAGTACGGGTTTTGATGATGATCTGAAGAAAGACTAAAAGAGATTTAGGGTCGGTCTCATTATTACTCCAACTGTGTGTGTTTAGGTAAGGATGATGGAAGAGTCTTTCGGAAAGTGGTGGAAGTGTGGAACAGTCAATGGCCCGTTCTCTAACTAATAACGTTTTAGATTATATAAAAGAGGCCACAAATGGGCCACAAAAATGGAGAAACTTGGACAGGGAAGATGGACAAAGCGGCAAAGTAAAGGTGGGCCAATTTTTTGGCGAGAAAAAATGGAGCAAAACGGCACCATTTACGTTGTGGTTTAATATATATTATAATTAGTGGATTTTTGGTTAAGTTTATTATATGTTGCTTATCATTGAACTTATGTGATATTGAATATATATATTGCTCGGCTTATTAACTTATTTGGCTAAAATGGGATAACTTATGATTTGTTAACGGCTAAACATATAAACCTTAATGGGCTAAATGTATATAACTTATTTGATATCGTTGGATTTTAATAAACTTAACCATCTTCATATCTTTTGCCTAGTTGCTTAATTGATTCTTACATGTTTATTTGCCTTGTATGCTTGTGCTATATGTTTTATGCTTGGCGTGCGTTTGTCTGAGTCTATGACTTTATACCACCACACGAATAAAATACTAAACTTTTTACAAACATTGATACAAATATTCCACGAAAACTAAAACGCTCTATCTTTTGAAACTCATACGTATCGATTACTTTCCGCGTATATATATCTAGGTTGCTCGTAGGATTCTTGCGGTTTATTCTTCACTACTTCATTTTGATCGTTCACATTCCAAGGTGAGTTCATAGCCCCACTTTAACTCTTAAACTGTTTATAAACCCATTGGGGGAGATACATGCTAGTTTTACAAACTGAATACAAGTATTTTTGGTATGCTTGACCTGATTACATGATTATAGTTATTGAGTAACCTTGCCATATAAGTCCCAAATTTCATGAACCGTTAATTCCGTGGGAAACGCTAGTATTATGAATATGCATATTTGGCTTGACGAGCCTGTCCGGATGAGTAGCGCTCATATTGAAACGGGTAGCATAATATTGAGAAATTGGGGTAAATGGCAAATCTTACCTTTGGAGGGGCATTATTAAATCTAGGTCAAGGTTCGGTTTCATGAGCTCGATGCTATAATCTTATTTCCCGACTTGTATTCGTTACATGTCAATTTATGAATAATGCTTGTATTCAACTTATTATTTATTAAACTCTATGAATTTACTCAACCTTTGTGTTGACTTTTTAGCATGTTTTATCTCAGCTCTGTAAATGTTTAATGCTTGGATGGGCGTGCAAGGACATGGATGGATGGACACGTGTTATTTCACACTTGATGAAACTTTTAAGAACTCAAAAACTATTTTGTGTTTAAATTATATATCTTTTGGACTCTTGTCCTGGTTAAAACTTTTGGGATCTAACTTTGTTAAACTCTGATTATATCAAATGTGAACTTTGTTTAAAAACATCTTTAATTGTTTTGCTGTTTCCTATGACTTGTACTATGTGACTAATAGATAACAACCCATGTTGTATTCCGCTGCGTTCTGAAAATGGGGGTGTTAAACATGAACATGTGGAAGATTTTGGAACTTAAGAGGTAACTTGTGGTATGTATTTTACTTAGGAATTGGAAATGGAAGAGTTTAGTTGCATACTTGTTGGGTTCGAACTAGGGGAAGTGAGTGGTGGATTAGGCTTTTATGGGTGGTACATTAGGGTTAAGGATGTAGTTAGTTTCTAGGGATTGGTTTTAGTAGATATTAGTTAGAAATAAATTTTTAGGGTTTTCATATTTATTTATATGTATGTCGAATTCTTATAAAAAGAAAAAGGAATTCATTTATGCTTTAAGGAGTTGTACTATAAGCTTAGTAGAGTTGTACTAGGTTTTAAGAAATAGGAAAAATATATTTTTAATGTTTCCTTAAGTCATATCAATTATATGTAATTTTTATTAAGTTTTTAAAATATATAAATGAGATTTTAAAGTTTGATGCATTGAAGGGTTGTACTTTGGGCTTAAGGGCTTGTACTAATATTTAGTAAATCTAATAAATTTATTTTAAAAGTTAGGGCATGAATTACTTGTACAATATGCTTTGAAATAGATATTTTTAAGGTTAATATAATATTTTTACTAATATTTATGTTTTATGCTTAAATGACTTGTACCTTGGCTTAAAGGACTTGTACATATATATTTTATAAAAATCATATGTATATTATTTAGGGTTTGTGATTTTATTACATAAAATCATAGTTTTGTGAGATTAGGGTTTTTATCGAGAGTTAAAGTGGTTTTAGGGTTTGTGTGCTTTAGTGACTTGTACATTACTCAAATGGGTTGTATTTTAGTATTTTTAGGGTTTTGTTATTCATATATGTTGTTATAATAGTTTAGGGTTTCATATAAACTCTATTAGTTAAGAAACGTTTAGTTTAAGCGTACGTTAACGAATTAACGTAAAGTAGCAGATGAGGTATCACAAAGTTTTAGAGTTGACATATGGAAATATTTATATAAATAAGCATTAAATAAGTTAAGGTTGGGTTGCGTGTGAGTACGTTTATCGAGGATGTGAGCTATGTCACATTAGATAATAGTTATGATTGGATAAAAAAAAATTATACGTAGAAAAATGAATAAGTATTCTTTATTAGAATATATAATAGTTTATTTCAAAGTGAAATTCTTACAGTGGTTACAATAGAATCTTGGACGGTCGGATGTTCAGCTGTAGGAGCCCTGGAAGTCGCCTCGGTTGTAACATCGGCCATAACAACCTCTGTGGGCTTGGGTGGAGCAGGATCCGGAAACATGTCCATGATTTCCACAAGAGGCTTATAACAAGCATCGCTAACCTTCTGCACATAAGGATATTCAAGGGCTAGAGCTTGTTTGTACTCATGACCTTAGCCACCTCCTGCACGGAGCGTTCCAGAGCAACCCCATCCAAGAATCCAGCCATAGAAGAGAGGCTAAATGGAAGGGCTAGAGATTGTTTGTACTCATGACTGTTAAGAAGACGAAGAACCATTTCGGGAATAAATTCCTTCACAACTTTAAAACGATCCATTTCCGTGTAACCCATCTTCACGGCCAGATCATGTTTCTCCTTTCGGAGCTCTTGGTTCTCCATCTCCTCGTCACTCAACAAAAGCTTGGTTTTGTCCAGCTCAGCCTCCAATAACCTGATTTTCTCAGCCTGATCACCAGAGACCTTCCTCCATTCCTCCTTCTCATTTTCCAACTCCGAGAGGCGGTCATTTAAACTTGACTCCTTAACCATACAACTGGAGTGCTCAAGTCGTAACCTCTTTAGCTCTTCCGGTTCCCGTGCGGCACAACCGGAATGCTCATCTTTCAATTTTTGCATTTCTCCCAACATATCACTAAAACGCTGAAAGTTCTCCTTGGCAGTACGGTCGCAATCTTTGTTAGCAAGGGTGAGACTGTTGTATTCACGGAGAAGGGTCTCAAACCGAAACAACATATTCGACTGAGCCACGACACTCTTGCCTAGCAACATCCAAGCACGCTGGCAAGCATCCTCATTATCCAAGGTTTCTAAATATTGTTCCTCCCGAGGTGTGGGAAGATGAACCATCAAGTCGCGGCACACCGAGGAACTGTTCAGACGAGCATTCCTCTTCACTGACCATTCCGGCACAAACAACCCTCCGAAAACAGACTCATCCCTGTTGTCATCATCATTAATGATTTTCCCATTACCGCGACCGGAAGAGGCAACCAAAGGACTCCCTGAAAGGCAAACAATAAACAATGTGACTCTCACAGCCAATGTAAAAAAAAGAGGGGGGGGGAGGGAAGAGGAGAAGTACACATATAAATATATACCGATAACTTACCAGCATTAGCAACCTCGAACTGATTACTCGCACCCTCCTCACCTTTCGGCTGTTTCCCCGCCTCGTTCGGATGCAAGGATCGGATAGGAATAGGGGCAGGGACATGCTCCGCAGAATCCAAATCTACCACAGGGACAACACTTGTTGACTTTTCCCTCTTGGACAGACTGGTGGAACCACCTTCTCTACCGGCACGTTTGCCGCAAAGTTTCATTTGTTAGCCACCTCCCTCACCTCCTGTTTCGCTTTCAGAGCTAACCGAGCGACTGCTTGCTCCTGTTTCTTCGACTTCGCCTCCAACACCCTTTCATCTGCCACTTCGACCCTCTTCAGCTCATCGGTCTTCTCCGGAATGTCAGCGTTCGATTGGGCTGGTTCGGTCACATGCAACTCATGAGATTGACCCTCTCGGTATTTGTCGCCTTTGGTCATAGTCGCTCCCTTTCGGAATTTGGGTTTAATCAAGTAATCTGACATTGTCAAAGCTGCAAACAAATAAGTCAAAATATAAATTATTCGGAAATAAACACACATATACACATCAACACGCAAGAAAATCAAAGCAAAGGCTATACCCTTTCCCTCAGCATCTCTAAGCGCCGCCCGATAACCGGGATGTTCCCAGTGAGAAGTTAGTCCGACGACATAAAGGAAACCCATAGGAATTTGAATAATATCGATTACATTCTCTGACAACCTCGTAGCATCTTCAACGCTAAATTCTCCCTTCGGAAAAGGATCTGAGATTTCAGAATCGTGATGCCTCCAGGGCATCGCAAAAGGAATGGCCCGTCTATCTATCAGGAAAAAATTATACTTCCAACCCTTCAAACAAGTCAAGATCTCATTAAAGCAAACCTTCCTATCCTTACCACCTCGTTTCTCGAAGGAAAACCAGTGACCCTGCTTCTCAGTTTGTAAAACGCTTGGAAGAGAGAAGTAGTGGGTGTAATATGCAAGTTCCGACTGTACACCTCAAAAAGAGTAGCACGATGCAGACCCAGCGGAACTAATTGAGAAATATGGACTTTATAATATCTAATTACATCTAACAAGAAGTTGGAAAAAGGCACACTAAGACCTCCTTCATAAAAGTACTCCAAATATAAACCTATTGCGTCATCCGGCAATTCGTCCATGGTCATATTCTCCGGAGGTGGCCTCGGATGTAAATCCTCCGGTATACCAAACTCCATAGCCACCAAAGTCACAGCCCCTTCGTCCATACGGGAAGTATATTTCTGAATGTCGATCTTGGGAAAAAATCCCTCAACTTCCGGAGCATCCTCCTCACGAATCGAAATGGGTGAACCCGACATAGCTTAGCCGAAGGAAGAGAGGGTATAGCCGAACAACAAAAATAACACAAGATATTGGTAATACGAAACGTACCTCTTTGGATGAACGAGTTACGCAGAAACCACTCGGACTAATCGAAAAATTCGTTCGGAAAAGTGCTAGCGGAAAGTGTGTCAGAGGAGTGTGTAAAATTACGGTGGTAAAAATGAAACAAATGGTGCTATTTATAGGCAAATGTGAGGAGTGAGAAACGTCGCGTCGTTTCAGACGCCGACGTGGCTCTCTCTCCTCCACACAACGAAGCACGCGTACACGTGTCCAAATCTCAAGGACACTGTAAAAACGAAGGCGATCCTTAAACACGAACAATTATGATTTTTGGCATGTTGTACATAAAATCCAACTCGCAGAACCAAAGACCAAGCACTTCGAAAAAATCAAAACGGAAATTTTTACAAAGTATCACACTATCGGTATAACCATTACTATGATACTGGGGGGGACATGTTGGCGTATGTGTCCGGACAGCCCGTCTTGTCCGGACGTCCGGACGACATGATACCTTCCAGAAGGCAGGGCCGAAGGCACAAAACCGAAGGAGGTTGGCAGCTCATCCTTTCGTCCAGAACAACCTTTATCCTTTGGACAAGTGGCAATAACAGTTAGAGCGCCGCCACCCCATATTTTACGGGATTATGTCCCGTGCGTATCCTAACAGTCAGAGTGCCGCCACTATAGATATTGAGACTGGGTAGTATAAATACCCCCACCTCATTTACGATTCATAACTAACCTTTACTATTAGCATTTACTCTCAATTATTGTCTTACCCTCCGGATTGCCACAAATACTTGCTCTCACGCCGGAGCTTTGTCTTGGGATAAAACCCAAGGCGAGCCTAACGTGCGTGTTTCTTGTATGTAGGTGCTTCGGGACATTGGCAAGACCTCGTCCGAAGGATCTAGCTTCAGTTCTGACCGACTCCGGTTTTTACTTCAACACCACCCATGTTTACAACTTATTACAAATATAGACCTCCTATTTATTAAAATAATCTTATAACTTATTCATCAATGTACTTATTACAATTATATACGATTCCAATCAAATTTAAGCACGGAAAATATAAAGCATGAATATGAAGCCAACCTTTAACAAATCAAGGCAATACCAATGACAAGTTCTTGTGACTTAGCAAAGACTATGTCACATGCACTCTCATACATAAATATTTTTTTAATGGCATTGCAAAGTTAGTTATGGAGTCGAGACTTACCAAGTATATATTTTGTTTATTGTAAAACCCAAGAATGCTTCGAACATGATTTGGACACAAATTAACTAAGTGTTAACTTAAACCGAGAACAATTCAAGTCACTGAGAGAACAGCCTCTCAGTGAGTCATCTTCAGGATGCTTAAGGCGAATTCAAGAAGAAGGATTCACTACTCAGGAAGGCGGTACTCCCTGAGTAGGACTTAAGCCAAAGAAGAAGATGATGGATTCAGTGAGTATTGGATAAGAGCTCACTGAACCCCAGTCTCCTCAACCAACAAAGTGATTGAATGACTGAGGAACCAACGCCTGAAGAAAAGGCGGGAACAATAGGGAAAAGATCTGAGAAGATAAGAGTGTAAACCCAACACTCTTCTCTTGTCAGACTCATCCTTCCCTATTGCGGCTAAAAGTCATGGAGTGTCAGCCAACAACTCCCAAAGACTTATTTAGCCCTTTCCTATTGGTTCTTGGAAATGACAATTACTATTTGTAATTGTCAGACACGCAACCTCAACAACTTGTATTATATTTAATCACTTATACTTAGAATACTTGTGTATAAATAGAGCAACTGTGAGAGAAGTTAATGTGTGCTTTGTATAATTAAAGTCTTGAACTTTTACAAAGAAACTTCTCTCCTACAAAGAGTATACAACTCACTGAGATAGCTCAGTGGGTATATTGTTACCACTCAAGCAAAACTTGAGTTTCGATAGGAGACACCCCATACCCTTGTCTATTCAATCCCAAGTGTTTGTTCCGCAAAACACTTGGGTATAGATTCTTGGAATTATTTCTAATAAGAATTTAAACGTTGAAAAATATTGTTGTTTTTACATTCACGTTTTATAACTGTTAGAATAATCCTTAAACATTGTATTAGTCATTAACACTAATAGATTAACTTCCTAGTTAATTCTAATCGTGTAAAGGGACCAACAAGTGGTATCAGAGCCTCTGGTTTATAAAATCTTTTAAACTAACCAAGAGTGCTCTAGGTTTTTAAAACCAAGATCCTACTATGGCTGATATCAATGTACCCCAGCTAGTCGACAAAAAGGGTGGCAGCTACTCAGCTGTTGCACCCAGACTTGAAACTGGGAAATTTAGCAAATGGAAGAAGCGTATGATTTGCTATCTTACTGGTATGGAACCCTACTACATCACCTGTATCAGGGATGGCCCATTTGTCCCAAAGACTGCCGCAGGGCTTAACAAGCCTGAGGCTCAATGGACCATTGATGAGAGGAGGGTGGTCAATCAAGACCAACGCCTGAAAAGCATCCTTATATCATGTCTTCCTGACGATATAATGGAATCAGTCATCAACTGTCTTACAGCCAAGCAAACTTGGGATGACTTGGTAAACAGCTTTGAGGGTCCCTCAGATACCAAGGAAAATAGGGTCATGGACCTTAAACTTGAGTATAATACTTTCAGGTCAAAAGACTCTGAAAGTCTCTCACAGACCTACACCAGATACAAAACTTTGATAAATGAATTATCAAATGATGGTGTTGTACTGACCAAACATGAGACAAATGTTGGCTTTGTCAACAGTCTCCCTGAGAAGTGGCTCAACTTCTCACAAGGCCTGAGGAATGCTAACCACATTCAGAACCTTGAGCTCCCTGAAATTTATGGGAAGTTTGTCTATGAAGACAACTTGATCTCAAGGAGATATCCTGACTCAAAAGCTTTTGAGTCCAAAAAGGCCTTAACCTCCACACCCATATCAACTGCTTTCTATTCTAATGGTGTTGTGCAGGATACTCAAGAGGATTCTGAAGAAGAAATTGATGAAAGAACTGATGAGGAATACCTGAATGATCTTAACTTGGAATTCCAAGAAAGGGCACTCCTTGCTAGTTCAAAACGTTTCATCAAAAGGAATCAGTCCAACTTTACAAAATCAAAAGCAAATGAGACCACTGAATGTTTTAAATGTGGTAAAAAGGGTCATTTTGCTAGGGACTGTTATTCTAAAAATATCTCAGAACCCTCTTACAAATTTTCAGGAATTAACAAGTTTCAACCTAAAATGTTTCAGTCCACCCAACAATTCCAAAACAAGGGTCAAAAGGATTTTGAAACAAAATATAGGAATATCAAAGCTAAACTTGCACTTCTTGAAACTAACCCCATATTGTCTCAGGCTCCTCAAACATCTAAACCTATTCAGACAAAGAACAAGGTTTTATTAGCTGAAGCATATGATTGGGATGATGAAGAGGTTTCCTCAGATGAGGAAATAAGAGTTAGTGCACTGATGGCACTTTCAGAAGAGGATCAGGTGGCTGTGGGAAAAAGTCATGCTAGAAATGGAGAGTGGGTCAACATCACCATGAAGAAGGTAACTACTTTACTTTCTATGGATAATGATTCTGATTGGCAATCTTACATGAATTATATTTGTGTTGATCTAAAGTTTGTTGAAGAACAAAGGCTTAACTTGCTTTCAAAATATAACAATATTGTGTCAGAATTAAACAAATGTAGAGATGAATTGCTTGTACTTAAGCAAGCCAAACTAGAAACAATAACTCTACAGATTCAGAACACTGAGATTTTGAAACAAAACCAAGTCCTTCAAACTGAACTCAACAAAGAAAAAAGCCATTATTCAAAGCTGGACCAGGAAGAACCCCAAGGTTTTTGACACTGTGGGATTAATCTCTCAGAAAACCATTGGTATTAACCCTCTTATGGTTGATCCAACTGTGTGTCAAAATGAAATGAACTTTGTTCCAGCTGGCATATCTTTTGAGCAAGAATTACTTCCCAAGTCAAATGACTGGATTGTCAGGGACAACCCAGTCAGTAAGTTACCAAACTTTGAGACTGGAAAGATCTTGCTTCCTGAAAGTCAGGCCTTGAAAAATATGCTAGGACTCACTGAAAAACTCAGTAAGCTTGAACTCACTGAACCACTCACTGAGTCCTTGGATGAGTCTGAATCAGAATCATACCCTCCACTTCCTCCACTGAATACCCTTCAGGGTGCTACACCTAACCTAGGCCTCCCACCTATGGTCTTCTCACCACACTCTCCTAAGGAGAGATCAGGAAGGGGAACAACCATCCTGAAGAGAGCAAACCTTGATGTCTCAGTAAATACTGATGACTCATCAACTTCAGTCCCTTCTGAAGAAACAACCCAAAGCCCTGACTCAAAAATTGATCAGTTGGCTGAAATGGTCAGGAAGCTAGGAGAGAAGATTGAATCTTCTGAGAAATCTTCTCAATCCAAGAAGGAACAAAAACCAACTTCCTCAAAGACCAAACCCAAATCCACCAAACCTCTGAAAAGATGTGAGCTATGCAACTATACAAATCACCTCACTGATGATTGCTATAGAGTCCTTTATTGCATGATTTGCAAAAAGGAAGATCACAGGACCTCTGATCATAAACAATGCTCAGTCATGTCAAACTTTTCAGGACTCAAGGCTCAGTGCCTGAACTACCCTTCTGATTCTAAGCAGAAACAGAAGCAAAAGGCCAAGCCTTTTCCTCCCTGCCCTTTGTGTGGATTTAATGACCACCATCCTGACGATTGTCAATATGACAAACATGGTGAATCTAGTGGAAGCTCCACTCAGAAATCCTCAGGAAAAGACAAAATCATTCAGTCAAAAAGAGGAATAAAGCAATCCTCTCAGACTACTGAGGCTACCCCTACTACCATATGCAAAACATGTGGTAGCTCAGTCCACTCAACCACTGACCATGAATCAATTAATACTTTCATAAGGACCTACAATACCAAACCCTCCATGAAATGGAGTCCTAGAAAGAACTGACCTAGTTTACTATTTGTGCAGAAACATGCTAGGGATCCTGTTTGGCATCTAGATAGTGGATGTTCAAGGAGCATGACTGGTGTTAAAGAGTGTCTGCACAAATATGTAGAAGAACCAGGACCCAAAGTGATATTTGCTGACAATTCATCATGTCTCACTGAAGGTTATGGTTCAGTCAACTGCAATGGTATTGTCTTTACTAGGATAGCATATGTAAATGGTCTTAAGTATAATCTGATCAGTGTCAGTCAACTATGTGATGCAAAGTACATAGTTCAGTTTGATGATAAGCAAGGAACCATCTTCAATGCAAATAAGGAAATTGTCCTCATTGCACCTAGGAGACAAGATGTTTATGTACTAGACATGTCAAGTCTAACTCAGGATGGAACATGTCTCTTTGCTAAGGCCACTGATGCACTCAACTGGCTTTGGCACAAGAGACTAACCCACCTGAACTTCAAAAACATTAACAATCTTGTAAAACAAAACAAGGTCCTTGGCTTACCATCACTTGTGTTTTCTAAGGATAAACCATGCTCAGCTTGTGAAAAAGGTAAACATCACAGAGCATCCTTTAAAACCAAAACCAACTTTTCCATCAGGAACTGCCTACATCTTCTCCATATGGATCTATTTGGACCTGTCAGTCCAAGGTCTATTAACCATGAGAAGTATACTCTGGTCATAGTGGATGAATACTCAAGATACACCTGGGTATTCTTCCTGATCAAAAAGAGTCAGGCAGCTGAAACAATCATGTCCTTTGTCAGGAACATTGAAAATCAAAATGACATTAAAGTCAAACAAATTAGAACTGACAATGGGACTGAGTTCAAAAATAATGAACTTGAAAGTTTCTGTGATGAGAAAGGTATTTCCCAAAACTTTTCCTCTCCATACACACCTGAACAAAATGGTGTTGCTGAAAGGAAAAACAGAACACTCATTGAAGCTGCCAGGACAATGCTATGTGGATCAGTCCTCTCCAACCATTTTTGGACTGATGCAGTCAAAACTGCCTGTTACACACAAAACAGATCCATAATTGTCAAGAGACATGGGAAAACCCCATATGAATTATTCAAAGGAAGAATCCCTGACATCAGCTACTTCCATGTCTTTGGGTGTCCTGTGTTTATTCATAATCACAAGGATCACCTAGGGAAATTTGATGCAAAAGCTGATGATGGATACTTCCTGGGATACTCACTTGTCTCAAAAGCCTTCAAAGTGTTCAACACAAGGAGACAGCAGACTGAGGAAACATTTCATGTTACCTTTGATGAGAGTACTGATGCAATCAGGTTCTCAACTGCCTCAGTAGAAGAGATAGGAATTGATAATTCTCCAAGATATCCTCCTGATGAATATCTGTCTGAGAACAATCCTTCTACTCAGTATCAAGATGATGCTAACCTCTCCTACTACATTATCCCTCACAACCTACCAAACCCAACCATCACTGAGTTTGTTGAAGCACATACAAGAACTGATGATATCCTTCAGTCTGAACAAAATACTCAGGACCCAAACAATCTCAGTGATGACACAACCCACTTAGACACACAAGGAAATGGTAATCTTGTGTCTAATCCTGATCATACCCATCAGGCTTCTACAAGTTCTAACCCACTCCCAAGATCTCAGGATAGTTGGACCAGATCTCAGGATATAGAACTTGTCAATATCATTGGTGAGCCTTCTGAAGGCATGCTTACAAGAAGCATGGCTGCTGAACTGAGAGCAGCCTCATCCAATGAATGCCTATTTGTGGACTTCATTTCCACAAGTGAACCCAAAAGTGTTAAAGAAGCACTTAAACATCCAAGTTGGGTTCAGGCCATGCATGATGAACTAGAACAATTTGACAGAAACAAGGTAATGACCTTGGTCAAATGTCCTGAGAATGTCTCAGTCATTGGCATGAAATGGGTATTCAAAAACAAAACTGATGAAAATGGCATAGTCATTAAAAACAAAGCCAGACTTGTAGCCAAAGGCTATAATCAACTAGAAGGCATTGACTATGAAGAAACATTTGCACCAGTAGCAAGGATGGAAGCCATCAGGATCTTCCTTGCTTTTGCTACATACATGAACTTCAAGGTATACCAAATGGATGTTAAAAGTGCATTCTTAAATGGTTCACTGAAAGAAGAAGTTTATGTTGAGCAACCTCCTGGATTTGAAAGCCATGAGTCTCCTGATCATGTCTATAAGCTTAACAAAGCCCTTTATGGACTGAAGCAAGCTCCCAGGGCATGGTATGAGACTCTCTCAGCCTTCTTAATCCAAAACAAATTTGTCAGAGGCAAGATAGACAACACATTGTTTATCTATAAGACAAATAATGATGTCATACTAGTACAAGTGTATGTTGATGACATCATCTTTGGCTCAACAAGTTTCAAACTTTGCAAACAATTTGAAAAACTAATGGCAAAGAAGTTTGAAATGAGCATGATGGGAGAACTGACATACTTTCTTGGTCTTCAGATCAAGCAGACTGATAGAGGAACCACTATCAGTCAAGAGAAGTATGTAAAGAATCTACTAAAGAAGTATGATCTCAGTGACTGTGCCTCAGTCAAAACTCCCATGGCTCCCCCAAACAACCTTGGTCCTGATCTAACTGGTAAACCAGTCAATCAAACTCTCTTTAGAGGAATGATAGGATCACTGATGTATCTACTTGCATCAAGGCCTGATATCCAATTCTCAGTATGTCTATGTGCCAGATATCAATCTGACCCAAGAGAATCTCATGTCACTGCTGTGAAAAGGATATTCAGGTACCTGAAGGGCACTCCTAACCTTGGATTATACTATCCAAAGTGCTCAGGACTTGATCTCAAAGGATACTCAGACTCTGACTATGCTGGATGCAACATGGATAGAAAAAGCACATCAGGCTCTTGCCAAATTCTTGGTGGGAAATTAGTCTGTTGGAGTGCTAAGAAGCAACAATCAGTTGCCCTATCCTCAGCTGAGGCTGAATATGTTGCTGCAGCTAGTTGTTGTGCAAATGTACTCTGGATGAAAAGTCAACTAAGTGACTATGGAATTCAGTACAAGATGGTACCCATCTTTTGTGATAACACAAGTGCAATTGCAATCTCTAACAACCCTGTTCTTCATCAGAGAACAAAACATATTGATATCAGATATCACTTCATCAGGGACCATGTCATGAATGGTGACATTGAATTACACTTCATCCCCACTGAATATCAGTTGGCTGATATCTTCACCAAACCTTTGGATGAACCAACTTTCACAAGACTGAAAGCTGAATTAGGAATGTTGGATATAGAGAATCAGTCCACTGACTAATTTTTTTTCTCTTCCAACCAAAGTGTAAATTCTTAACACCTCAGGTCCCTGACTCAATATGTACATCAGTGAAAACTTCTCACTGAATCATCATCCTCAGGAACTAAACCCAAGTTCCTGAATCCTTGTCAGGAATCAATCCTCATTCCTGAATCATCAGTGACTAAACCCAAGTCCCTGAAAACCAATCACTGAATGAAAAAGTCATTCAGTATCCTGAAAAGGACATTAAATACTAACTTAAATGCTCTAAGTATCTAGTTAGTAAATGTCCGAGGTTGGTAACTGAACACATATTTAATTCAAGAATATTTGTTCTTATTAGCCTTTCTGACTTCCACCTATGGGCCACCACATTCCCACTTGGCATTAAATGCCTCTCCAATCACATTTCAAATATGTGATGACTCATCTCTGCAAGTTGCACTTTTGCAGAACTGCTCAACTGTTCACCTCGACTGTTGCGCTAAACCAGGAAAGTGGAGTGTTGGCATTAAATGCGGATCCCAAAACTTATTATTCAAATCAATTTCCAAATAATTTTTTTTGAATAAATAACGATTTGCTCAAATGACCAAAACACCCCCATTCTCCTCGTTCCTATAAATACCCCAACCAGAAGAATACATACACACGTTTTTATAGAATTTTAAGCAAAAACTCTGCCATTTTTATTCTCAAAAACAAATTGTGTGTGCATTCTTAAGCTTTAGAACCCCTTTAACCTTAGTCAAACCCAGACTTACCCATAAATGGCTTCTTCTAAAGCTGTGAAATATGCCCCAACGTGGATTTCACAATGGAGGGTGTAGACCTAACCAAGAATAATGTGGTGGGAAATTTCTCATATCCACAACTCTACCCAGCCTACAAGAACGTTATGAAATATCTTCGTAATTGTTTTCTTGCAAAGGCTTTCACCCATACCCCCTCAGTCATCTATCATGACTATTTGAGGGAATTCTGGTGTACGGCTGTGGCAACCAGCCCCAAAGACACCAAAGAGTCAATCATCACCTTCACGGTGATGAATGGGAGTAGAACCCTCTCCTTTGACTACTCAGCATTCATCAAAGCCACAGGCCTTGACTTTGCTGAAGCCTTTTCCCCCAACCCTACTGATCAGGAAATAAAGAATGAACTGATCTTTCTTGCACCCCATGACCCCAGACGCCCTGAAATGTCTGTGGGAGGCTTACTGGAAAAGGCTCCAGTAGTCAAAACATGGTTCCACCCTATTTGGAGGATACTGATGACATTTGTCATTCAGGTCCTGGGTGGAAATAAATCCTCTACGGAACAATTGAACTCATCACAACAATTGATGTTGTTCAGTCTCCTTGAGGGTACAAAAATAGACATCGGAGGAATAATCTTCCGAGACCTCGTTGCTAAGCTCTCAGGAAAACATAGGCAAAGGCACATGTCCTATCCTAGATTTGTTTCCTGTGTGCTTCAGGACCTACTCGGTTCTGACTATGTGAGGACTGATGCAGAAGGTACGAAGCCTGAGGTACTGCACAAGTCAAACTTCACTAGTAGCATAAGTGAGGTTACACATATTGCCCTGACTGAATACATGCAATCAGTCATTCAGGGCAATGACGTTATCTCTCCTGTTCCTTCACCGACCAAAAAGGTGAAGAAGACAAAGAAGGGTCAGTCCAGCCAGGTGGTTAGACCCAAGCCACTCGCCACTGAGACTGATCCTCAAAACCAACTCAACCTCAAAAAGAGGTTGAAAAAGGCCGAGACCTCTGAGACACCCATTTCTGAGACCCTCTTGACCTCAAAACAAAGGCCAACGGAAGTCACTGAGCAATCATCCTCAGTGACCTCGGGCACTCCCATTCCACATGGTCCAACTGACATAAACAAGTCAGAGGGATCAGGAAGCATTCCCCCCTCACATCCCGATGAAGGTACTGATAAATCACAGTCAGTGCCCAAGGGAGGAAAGGGTCCTGAACCCTCGGTAGGGCAGCACCACCCTACTGGGAAGAGGATCCACACCCCCTCACATCCCGATGAAGGAGCTGTCAAAAAACAATCAGTTCCCAAGGGAGGAAAGGGTTCTAAATCCTCGGTAAGGCAGCACTACCTTACTGAGAAGGGGACCCACAAACACTCACATCCCGCTAACGTTCCTGAGCAATCACCCTCAGGATCTCAGGGAGAAAAGGATCCTAAATCCCCTGAAGGACAGAACAATCCTGATGGGAAGGGGGTCCACAAACTCTCACAATCAGTACCTAGTGATACTACTGCAAAGTACCCATCAGTAGTTGAAGGTGCTAAGGGGGACAAAGACTCAGAGGGAAAGAAACAACCCGCTGATATGGAACCCATCAACCCCTCAGGCGGATCCAGTCTTTCAGGAACTGCCCCCAAAAGCCAGGCTGGTGTTACCCCAGTTATTATGGCTAGTCAGGCTGAGACAACCCACTCAGTTATTATGACAAAGGGGTCAGGACCTGACCAAACCGAAGGCAAATCTTTTTATAAAGAGGAGCCGGTTGATTTTTTGGGTATTGAGTCCATGGGGGACTATCAGGCCTTTATGGAGTCTGATGAAGAGCTCAGGGAAGAGAGTGAAGAAGAAATTTTTGAGGCAGGAGAGGATATGGAAACTGATGTACAACCTGAACAACCTGAACCATCACATCAGCCCTCTCCAAGCCAAAGTGAAGAGTCAGGCTCTCAATCTTCTGATTCATCTACTGACATTCTCCAGAAGTATGATAACTCTCTTCCCCTCACTGAAAGAAAGTTGGTCAAATTCCTACTGAAGACCAACAATGCTCTTTTCACTGGTCTCACTGATGAGATGTTTGATCAACACACTGAAGCAGCTGTTCACTATGCCAACCTGAAGGCAGATGTTGAAAGTTTTCATGAAGATGTGATCGAAATCCAATCAGACACCAAACATTCCCTGACAGCTATTGATCTTCATTTCCAGAAGTTCAATCTTTCTCTTGAAGGCATCACCAAAAGCCTTGGTACTATTCAGACAGCTGTTAAAGATGACCCCATACTCACTGAAAAGATCCTTCAAGCTGCTGAGACTTATCAGAAGCAGTCAGCTGAAATCCATGATCTCTTCAGCTTACTGAAGGATTCTAAACTTCAGGGTCTTACTACCTCCTTGGACTCAATCAGGACTTCCATGGGTCTTCAGGAAAAACATCTTGGTACTTGGGCACAATCTTCAACATCCTTGGCATGGTCTCTTGGGTCAAGGATGTCAGGCATCGAAGCTTCTCAGGCTTCTCTGGCAGATCAGATCTCATGTCTTCAGAAAGACACCTCGGACATCAAATCAATGATGACTGAGATCTATCAGGCCTTCAAAGGTCCTACTGCTCCAGTGACTCCAACTCTTGCTATCACCATGGCTCAAGCAACAGTTGAGGGGGAGAAAGACACTGGAGCTTCAAGCCAACAACCTCCTTCTCATACTGAGGGGGAGATTCCTGAAACCTCTTCCTCCCATCAAGATAAAGGCAAAGGCATTCTCACTGAGCCTGAGCCTCAACCAGCACCTATCATGGTTGCAAAGGATCCTGAATCACCACTCAGGATCCCATATGAAATTGATGGAGTTCTTTACCACTTCTCAGCTGATGAACTCAGTACTTATCTTCAGGAAGAAGAGGCAAAGAAGAAGTTGAAGGAAGAAGAAAAGGCAAGCAAGTCTGCCTTAATCAAGGTTGTTCATGAAGAGGCTGAGAAAATTGGTCTTGAGGCTAAGGATCTCTCAGGAAGAAAAGGTGGTATGACCTTTGTGAAAGCTCAGTCTGAGGAGATGACCACTCTCAGGCAGAAAAGGGAGGAAAGAGCCAAACGGGCTGAAGAGATCAGGCAGAATAGGATTAAGAAATATCAGTGGTATATGAATGAAAGGTTGAAGCCAGAACCAATCACTGATGTTCATATTCAAAGAAACACCAATCCTGCCGTTGTCACTGTCTACAGAGGTGCTGACAAGAGAAACTTTGATGTTCATTCACCTTTCAGATTCGCTGACTTTGGGATCACTGAATTGGACGAGTTGGGTCCATTAATAGCAAAGAAATCAAATGTTGTGGTCCCTAATCTGATGAAGTCTTTGAGTCTGAGGTATGAAAGATTGGCAGCAGCACCTAAGGAACTTGGCATTCAATCTCCTCTACCTGAATCTGCACAACCTGCTTCCTCTCAGTCTTCTTCAAGGAAAAGAAAGAAGATAGAAGCTGAGCCTGAGATCAAGATTCCTGGTCTTGACTGCAATAGGGCTCTCCCTGAAGGTGTTCCTTTCAGGAACAATATGGTCATTGAACAGCCTGAAAGAGGTTTGTTCTTCATTGATGAGTTTGGTGATAAAGCTTTCCAGAGGTGGAGTGATATTGATCTATCAGGGATCAAAGCTATGCTAGGCTTTCTGATGATGGCCTCTCCACTCAAGAGTCCTGAGAATGTAAGGTTTTGTCATGACCTAAAAAGAAAAATCAATGAACATCCTGACCAACATGAGCTGCAGTCAAAGAAGCCCAAGCTTGAAGCCCTTGGAATCAAGTTGAACTGATGACCTGCCTGAACACCCACCACTATCCCTTTTTGTACTTAGTTTTTGTTAGGACTTGTAAATGATATTAATAAGATGATGTTTTTATTATTTCAGTGTCCTTATTTACATTCTAGTACATTCAGTATGAGTAGAAGTCTTTAGCTCACTCATATCTGATCAAAAACACTTAGGAATAATTTATATCCAAATAGGGGGAGATTGTTGGGTCATGTAAAACCCAAGAATGCTTCGAACATGATTTGGACACAAATTAACTAAGTGTTAACTTAAACCGAGAACAATTCAAGTCACTGAGAGAACAGCCTCTCAGTGAGTCATCTTCAGGATGCTTAAGGCGAATTCAAGAAGAAGGATTCACTACTCAGGAAGGCGGTACTCCCTGAGTAGGACTTAAGCCAAAGAAGAAGATGATGGATTCAGTGAGTATTGGATAAGAGCTCACTGAACCCCAGTCTCCTCAACCAACAAAGTGATTGAATGACTGAGGAACCAACGCCTGAAGAAAAGGCGGGAACAATAGGGAAAAGATCTGAGAAGATAAGAGTGTAAACCCAACACTCTTCTCTTGTCAGACTCATCCTTCCCTATTGCGGCTAAAAGTCATGGAGTGTCAGCCAACAACTCCCAAAGACTTATTTAGCCCTTTCCTATTGGTTCTTGGAAATGACAATTACTATTTGTAATTGTCAGACACGCAACCTCAACAACTTGTATTATATTTAATCACTTATACTTAGAATACTTGTGTATAAATAGAGCAACTGTGAGAGAAGTTAATGTGTGCTTTGTATAATTAAAGTCTTGAACTTTTACAAAGAAACTTCTCTCCTACAAAGAGTATACAACTCACTGAGATAGCTCAGTGGGTATATTGTTACCACTCAAGCAAAACTTGAGTTTCGATAGGAGACACCCCATACCCTTGTCTATTCAATCCCAAGTGTTTGTTCCGCAAAACACTTGGGTATAGATTCTTGGAATTATTTCTAATAAGAATTTAAACGTTGAAAAATATTGTTGTTTTTACATTCACGTTTTATAACTGTTAGAATAATCCTTAAACATTGTATTAGTCATTAACACTAATAGATTAACTTCCTAGTTAATTCTAATCGTGTAAAGGGACCAACAAGTGGTATCAGAGCCTCTGGTTTATAAAATCTTTTAAACTAACCAAGAGTGCTCTAGGTTTTTAAAACCAAGATCCTACTATGGCTGATATCAATGTACCCCAGCTAGTCGACAAAAAGGGTGGCAGCTACTCAGCTGTTGCACCCAGACTTGAAACTGGGAAATTTAGCAAATGGAAGAAGCGTATGATTTGCTATCTTACTGGTATGGAACCCTACTACATCACCTGTATCAGGGATGGCCCATTTGTCCCAAAGACTGCCGCAGGGCTTAACAAGCCTGAGGCTCAATGGACCATTGATGAGAGGAGGGTGGTCAATCAAGACCAACGCCTGAAAAGCATCCTTATATCATGTCTTCCTGACGATATAATGGAATCAGTCATCAACTGTCTTACAGCCAAGCAAACTTGGGATGACTTGGTAAACAGCTTTGAGGGTCCCTCAGATACCAAGGAAAATAGGGTCATGGACTTAAACTTGAGTATAATACTTTCAGGTCAAAAGACTCTGAAAGTCTCTCACAGACCTACACCAGATACAAAACTTTGATAAATGAATTATCAAATGATGGTGTTGTACTGACCAAACATGAGACAAATGTTGGCTTTGTCAACAGTCTCCCTGAGAAGTGGCTCAACTTCTCACAAGGCCTGAGGAATGCTAACCACATTCAGAACCTTGAGCTCCCTGAAATTTATGGGAAGTTTGTCTATGAAGACAACTTGATCTCAAGGAGATATCCTGACTCAAAAGCTTTTGAGTCCAAAAAGGCCTTAACCTCCACACCCATATCAACTGCTTTCTATTCTAATGGTGTTGTGCAGGATACTCAAGAGGATTCTGAAGAAGAAATTGATGAAAGAACTGATGAGGAATACCTGAATGATCTTAACTTGGAATTCCAAGAAAGGGCACTCCTTGCTAGTTCAAAACGTTTCATCAAAAGGAATCAGTCCAACTTTACAAAATCAAAAGCAAATGAGACCACTGAATGTTTTAAATGTGGTAAAAAGGGTCATTTTGCTAGGGACTGTTATTCTAAAAATATCTCAGAACCCTCTTACAAATTTTCAGGAATTAACAAGTTTCAACCTAAAATGTTTCAGTCCACCCAACAATTCCAAAACAAGGGTCAAAAGGATTTTGAAACAAAATATAGGAATATCAAAGCTAAACTTGCACTTCTTGAAACTAACCCCATATTGTCTCAGGCTCCTCAAACATCTAAACCTATTCAGACAAAGAACAAGGTTTTATTAGCTGAAGCATATGATTGGGATGATGAAGAGGTTTCCTCAGATGAGGAAATAAGAGTTAGTGCACTGATGGCACTTTCAGAAGAGGATCAGGTGGCTGTGGGAAAAAGTCATGCTAGAAATGGAGAGTGGGTCAACATCACCATGAAGAAGGTAACTACTTTACTTTCTATGGATAATGATTCTGATTGGCAATCTTACATGAATTATATTTGTGTTGATCTAAAGTTTGTTGAAGAACAAAGGCTTAACTTGCTTTCAAAATATAACAATATTGTGTCAGAATTAAACAAATGTAGAGATGAATTGCTTGTACTTAAGCAAGCCAAACTAGAAACAATAACTCTACAGATTCAGAACACTGAGATTTTGAAACAAAACCAAGTCCTTCAAACTGAACTCAACAAAGAAAAAAGCCATTATTCAAAGCTGGACCAGGAAGAACCCCAAGGTTTTTGACACTGTGGGATTAATCTCTCAGAAAACCATTGGTATTAACCCTCTTATGGTTGATCCAACTGTGTGTCAAAATGAAATGAACTTTGTTCCAGCTGGCATATCTTTTGAGCAAGAATTACTTCCCAAGTCAAATGACTGGATTGTCAGGGACAACCCAGTCAGTAAGTTACCAAACTTTGAGACTGGAAAGATCTTGCTTCCTGAAAGTCAGGCCTTGAAAAATATGCTAGGACTCACTGAAAAACTCAGTAAGCTTGAACTCACTGAACCACTCACTGAGTCCTTGGATGAGTCTGAATCAGAATCATACCCTCCACTTCCTCCACTGAATACCCTTCAGGGTGCTACACCTAACCTAGGCCTCCCACCTATGGTCTTCTCACCACACTCTCCTAAGGAGAGATCAGGAAGGGGAACAACCATCCTGAAGAGAGCAAACCTTGATGTCTCAGTAAATACTGATGACTCATCAACTTCAGTCCCTTCTGAAGAAACAACCCAAAGCCCTGACTCAAAAATTGATCAGTTGGCTGAAATGGTCAGGAAGCTAGGAGAGAAGATTGAATCTTCTGAGAAATCTTCTCAATCCAAGAAGGAACAAAAACCAACTTCCTCAAAGACCAAACCCAAATCCACCAAACCTCTGAAAAGATGTGAGCTATGCAACTATACAAATCACCTCACTGATGATTGCTATAGAGTCCTTTATTGCATGATTTGCAAAAAGGAAGATCACAGGACCTCTGATCATAAACAATGCTCAGTCATGTCAAACTTTTCAGGACTCAAGGCTCAGTGCCTGAACTACCCTTCTGATTCTAAGCAGAAACAGAAGCAAAAGGCCAAGCCTTTTCCTCCCTGCCCTTTGTGTGGATTTAATGACCACCATCCTGACGATTGTCAATATGACAAACATGGTGAATCTAGTGGAAGCTCCACTCAGAAATCCTCAGGAAAAGACAAAATCATTCAGTCAAAAAGAGGAATAAAGCAATCCTCTCAGACTACTGAGGCTACCCCTACTACCATATGCAAAACATGTGGTAGCTCAGTCCACTCAACCACTGACCATGAATCAATTAATACTTTCATAAGGACCTACAATACCAAACCCTCCATGAAATGGAGTCCTAGAAAGAACTGACCTAGTTTACTATTTGTGCAGAAACATGCTAGGGATCCTGTTTGGCATCTAGATAGTGGATGTTCAAGGAGCATGACTGGTGTTAAAGAGTGTCTGCACAAATATGTAGAAGAACCAGGACCCAAAGTGATATTTGCTGACAATTCATCATGTCTCACTGAAGGTTATGGTTCAGTCAACTGCAATGGTATTGTCTTTACTAGGATAGCATATGTAAATGGTCTTAAGTATAATCTGATCAGTGTCAGTCAACTATGTGATGCAAAGTACATAGTTCAGTTTGATGATAAGCAAGGAACCATCTTCAATGCAAATAAGGAAATTGTCCTCATTGCACCTAGGAGACAAGATGTTTATGTACTAGACATGTCAAGTCTAACTCAGGATGGAACATGTCTCTTTGCTAAGGCCACTGATGCACTCAACTGGCTTTGGCACAAGAGACTAACCCACCTGAACTTCAAAAACATTAACAATCTTGTAAAACAAAACAAGGTCCTTGGCTTACCATCACTTGTGTTTTCTAAGGATAAACCATGCTCAGCTTGTGAAAAAGGTAAACATCACAGAGCATCCTTTAAAACCAAAACCAACTTTTCCATCAGGAACTGCCTACATCTTCTCCATATGGATCTATTTGGACCTGTCAGTCCAAGGTCTATTAACCATGAGAAGTATACTCTGGTCATAGTGGATGAATACTCAAGATACACCTGGGTATTCTTCCTGATCAAAAAGAGTCAGGCAGCTGAAACAATCATGTCCTTTGTCAGGAACATTGAAAATCAAAATGACATTAAAGTCAAACAAATTAGAACTGACAATGGGACTGAGTTCAAAAATAATGAACTTGAAAGTTTCTGTGATGAGAAAGGTATTTCCCAAAACTTTTCCTCTCCATACACACCTGAACAAAATGGTGTTGCTGAAAGGAAAAACAGAACACTCATTGAAGCTGCCAGGACAATGCTATGTGGATCAGTCCTCTCCAACCATTTTTGGACTGATGCAGTCAAAACTGCCTGTTACACACAAAACAGATCCATAATTGTCAAGAGACATGGGAAAACCCCATATGAATTATTCAAAGGAAGAATCCCTGACATCAGCTACTTCCATGTCTTTGGGTGTCCTGTGTTTATTCATAATCACAAGGATCACCTAGGGAAATTTGATGCAAAAGCTGATGATGGATACTTCCTGGGATACTCACTTGTCTCAAAAGCCTTCAAAGTGTTCAACACAAGGAGACAGCAGACTGAGGAAACATTTCATGTTACCTTTGATGAGAGTACTGATGCAATCAGGTTCTCAACTGCCTCAGTAGAAGAGATAGGAATTGATAATTCTCCAAGATATCCTCCTGATGAATATCTGTCTGAGAACAATCCTTCTACTCAGTATCAAGATGATGCTAACCTCTCCTACTACATTATCCCTCACAACCTACCAAACCCAACCATCACTGAGTTTGTTGAAGCACATACAAGAACTGATGATATCCTTCAGTCTGAACAAAATACTCAGGACCCAAACAATCTCAGTGATGACACAACCCACTTAGACACACAAGGAAATGGTAATCTTGTGTCTAATCCTGATCATACCCATCAGGCTTCTACAAGTTCTAACCCACTCCCAAGATCTCAGGATAGTTGGACCAGATCTCAGGATATAGAACTTGTCAATATCATTGGTGAGCCTTCTGAAGGCATGCTTACAAGAAGCATGGCTGCTGAACTGAGAGCAGCCTCATCCAATGAATGCCTATTTGTGGACTTCATTTCCACAAGTGAACCCAAAAGTGTTAAAGAAGCACTTAAACATCCAAGTTGGGTTCAGGCCATGCATGATGAACTAGAACAATTTGACAGAAACAAGGTAATGACCTTGGTCAAATGTCCTGAGAATGTCTCAGTCATTGGCATGAAATGGGTATTCAAAAACAAAACTGATGAAAATGGCATAGTCATTAAAAACAAAGCCAGACTTGTAGCCAAAGGCTATAATCAACTAGAAGGCATTGACTATGAAGAAACATTTGCACCAGTAGCAAGGATGGAAGCCATCAGGATCTTCCTTGCTTTTGCTACATACATGAACTTCAAGGTATACCAAATGGATGTTAAAAGTGCATTCTTAAATGGTTCACTGAAAGAAGAAGTTTATGTTGAGCAACCTCCTGGATTTGAAAGCCATGAGTCTCCTGATCATGTCTATAAGCTTAACAAAGCCCTTTATGGACTGAAGCAAGCTCCCAGGGCATGGTATGAGACTCTCTCAGCCTTCTTAATCCAAAACAAATTTGTCAGAGGCAAGATAGACAACACATTGTTTATCTATAAGACAAATAATGATGTCATACTAGTACAAGTGTATGTTGATGACATCATCTTTGGCTCAACAAGTTTCAAACTTTGCAAACAATTTGAAAAACTAATGGCAAAGAAGTTTGAAATGAGCATGATGGGAGAACTGACATACTTTCTTGGTCTTCAGATCAAGCAGACTGATAGAGGAACCACTATCAGTCAAGAGAAGTATGTAAAGAATCTACTAAAGAAGTATGATCTCAGTGACTGTGCCTCAGTCAAAACTCCCATGGCTCCCCCAAACAACCTTGGTCCTGATCTAACTGGTAAACCAGTCAATCAAACTCTCTTTAGAGGAATGATAGGATCACTGATGTATCTACTTGCATCAAGGCCTGATATCCAATTCTCAGTATGTCTATGTGCCAGATATCAATCTGACCCAAGAGAATCTCATGTCACTGCTGTGGAAAAGGATATTCAGGTACCTGAAGGGCACTCCTAACCTTGGATTATACTATCCAAAGTGCTCAGGACTTGATCTCAAAGGATACTCAGACTCTGACTATGCTGGATGCAACATGGATAGAAAAAGCACATCAGGCTCTTGCCAAATTCTTGGTGGGAAATTAGTCTGTTGGAGTGCTAAGAAGCAACAATCAGTTGCCCTATCCTCAGCTGAGGCTGAATATGTTGCTGCAGCTAGTTGTTGTGCAAATGTACTCTGGATGAAAAGTCAACTAAGTGACTATGGAATTCAGTACAAGATGGTACCCATCTTTTGTGATAACACAAGTGCAATTGCAATCTCTAACAACCCTGTTCTTCATCAGAGAACAAAACATATTGATATCAGATATCACTTCATCAGGGACCATGTCATGAATGGTGACATTGAATTACACTTCATCCCCACTGAATATCAGTTGGCTGATATCTTCACCAAACCTTTGGATGAACCAACTTTCACAAGACTGAAAGCTGAATTAGGAATGTTGGATATAGAGAATCAGTCCACTGACTAATTTTTTTTCTCTTCCAACCAAAGTGTAAATTCTTAACACCTCAGGTCCCTGACTCAATATGTACATCAGTGAAAACTTCTCACTGAATCATCATCCTCAGGAACTAAACCCAAGTTCCTGAATCCTTGTCAGGAATCAATCCTCATTCCTGAATCATCAGTGACTAAACCCAAGTCCCTGAAAACCAATCACTGAATGAAAAAGTCATTCAGTATCCTGAAAAGGACATTAAATACTAACTTAAATGCTCTAAGTATCTAGTTAGTAAATGTCCGAGGTTGGTAACTGAACACATATTTAATTCAAGAATATTTGTTCTTATTAGCCTTTCTGACTTCCACCTATGGGCCACCACATTCCCACTTGGCATTAAATGCCTCTCCAATCACATTTCAAATATGTGATGACTCATCTCTGCAAGTTGCACTTTTGCAGAACTGCTCAACTGTTCACCTCGACTGTTGCGCTAAACCAGGAAAGTGGAGTGTTGGCATTAAATGCGGATCCCAAAACTTATTATTCAAATCAATTTCCAAATAATTTTTTTTGAATAAATAACGATTTGCTCAAATGACCAAAACACCCCCATCTCCTCGTTCCTATAAATACCCCAACCAGAAGAATACATACACACGTTTTTATAGAATTTTAAGCAAAAACTCTGCCATTTTTATTCTCAAAAACAAATTGTGTGTGCATTCTTAAGCTTTAGAACCCCTTTAACCTTAGTCAAACCCAGACTTACCCATAAATGGCTTCTTCTAAAGCTGTGAAATATGCCCCCAACGTGGATTTCACAATGGAGGGTGTAGACCTAACCAAGAATAATGTGGTGGGAAATTTCTCATATCCACAACTCTACCCAGCCTACAAGAACGTTATGAAATATCTTCGTAATTGTTTTCTTGCAAAGGCTTTCACCCATACCCCCTCAGTCATCTATCATGACTATTTGAGGGAATTCTGGTGTACGGCTGTGGCAACCAGCCCCAAAGACACCAAAGAGTCAATCATCACCTTCACGGTGATGAATGGGAGTAGAACCCTCTCCTTTGACTACTCAGCATTCATCAAAGCCACAGGCCTTGACTTTGCTGAAGCCTTTTCCCCCAACCCTACTGATCAGGAAATAAAGAATGAACTGATCTTTCTTGCACCCCATGACCCCAGACGCCCTGAAATGTCTGTGGGAGGCTTACTGGAAAAGGCTCCAGTAGTCAAAACATGGTTCCACCCTATTTGGAGGATACTGATGACATTTGTCATTCAGGTCCTGGGTGGAAATAAATCCTCTACGGAACAATTGAACTCATCACAACAATTGATGTTGTTCAGTCTCCTTGAGGGTACAAAAATAGACATCGGAGGAATAATCTTCCGAGACCTCGTTGCTAAGCTCTCAGGAAAACATAGGCAAAGGCACATGTCCTATCCTAGATTTGTTTCCTGTGTGCTTCAGGACCTACTCGGTTCTGACTATGTGAGGACTGATGCAGAAGGTACGAAGCCTGAGGTACTGCACAAGTCAAACTTCACTAGTAGCATAAGTGAGGTTACACATATTGCCCTGACTGAATACATGCAATCAGTCATTCAGGGCAATGACGTTATCTCTCCTGTTCCTTCACCGACCAAAAAGGTGAAGAAGACAAAGAAGGGTCAGTCCAGCCAGGTGGTTAGACCCAAGCCACTCGCCACTGAGACTGATCCTCAAAACCAACTCAACCTCAAAAAGAGGTTGAAAAAGGCCGAGACCTCTGAGACACCCATTTCTGAGACCCTCTTGACCTCAAAACAAAGGCCAACGGAAGTCACTGAGCAATCATCCTCAGTGACCTCGGGCACTCCCATTCCACATGGTCCAACTGACATAAACAAGTCAGAGGGATCAGGAAGCATTCCCCCCTCACATCCCGATGAAGGTACTGATAAATCACAGTCAGTGCCCAAGGGAGGAAAGGGTCCTGAACCCTCGGTAGGGCAGCACCACCCTACTGGGAAGAGGATCCACACCCCCTCACATCCCGATGAAGGAGCTGTCAAAAAACAATCAGTTCCCAAGGGAGGAAAGGGTTCTAAATCCTCGGTAAGGCAGCACTACCTTACTGAGAAGGGGACCCACAAACACTCACATCCCGCTAACGTTCCTGAGCAATCACCCTCAGGATCTCAGGGAGAAAAGGATCCTAAATCCCCTGAAGGACAGAACAATCCTGATGGGAAGGGGGTCCACAAACTCTCACAATCAGTACCTAGTGATACT
This sequence comes from Artemisia tridentata subsp. tridentata, assembly GCA_021014915.2. Lineage (NCBI taxonomy): Eukaryota > Viridiplantae > Streptophyta > Magnoliopsida > Asterales > Asteraceae > Artemisia > Artemisia tridentata. Next base: position 197,896,705 of record CP139503.1, read on the forward strand.
ACTGCAAAGTACCCATCAGTAGTTGAAGGTGCTAAGGGGGACAAAGACTCAGAGGGAAAGAAACAACCCGCTGATATGGAACCCATCAACCCCTCAGGCGGATCCAGTCTTTCAGGAACTGCCCCCAAAAGCCAGGCTGGTGTTACCCCAGTTATTATGGCTAGTCAGGCTGAGACAACCCACTCAGTTATTATGACAAAGGGGTCAGGACCTGACCAAACCGAAGGCAAATCTTTTTATAAAGAGGAGCCGGTTGATTTTTTGGGTATTGAGTCCATGGGGGACTATCAGGCCTTTATGGAGTCTGATGAAGAGCTCAGGGAAGAGAGTGAAGAAGAAATTTTTGAGGCAGGAGAGGATATGGAAACTGATGTACAACCTGAACAACCTGAACCATCACATCAGCCCTCTCCAAGCCAAAGTGAAGAGTCAGGCTCTCAATCTTCTGATTCATCTACTGACATTCTCCAGAAGTATGATAACTCTCTTCCCCTCACTGAAAGAAAGTTGGTCAAATTCCTACTGAAGACCAACAATGCTCTTTTCACTGGTCTCACTGATGAGATGTTTGATCAACACACTGAAGCAGCTGTTCACTATGCCAACCTGAAGGCAGATGTTGAAAGTTTTCATGAAGATGTGATCGAAATCCAATCAGACACCAAACATTCCCTGACAGCTATTGATCTTCATTTCCAGAAGTTCAATCTTTCTCTTGAAGGCATCACCAAAAGCCTTGGTACTATTCAGACAGCTGTTAAAGATGACCCCATACTCACTGAAAAGATCCTTCAAGCTGCTGAGACTTATCAGAAGCAGTCAGCTGAAATCCATGATCTCTTCAGCTTACTGAAGGATTCTAAACTTCAGGGTCTTACTACCTCCTTGGACTCAATCAGGACTTCCATGGGTCTTCAGGAAAAACATCTTGGTACTTGGGCACAATCTTCAACATCCTTGGCATGGTCTCTTGGGTCAAGGATGTCAGGCATCGAAGCTTCTCAGGCTTCTCTGGCAGATCAGATCTCATGTCTTCAGAAAGACACCTCGGACATCAAATCAATGATGACTGAGATCTATCAGGCCTTCAAAGGTCCTACTGCTCCAGTGACTCCAACTCTTGCTATCACCATGGCTCAAGCAACAGTTGAGGGGGAGAAAGACACTGGAGCTTCAAGCCAACAACCTCCTTCTCATACTGAGGGGGAGATTCCTGAAACCTCTTCCTCCCATCAAGATAAAGGCAAAGGCATTCTCACTGAGCCTGAGCCTCAACCAGCACCTATCATGGTTGCAAAGGATCCTGAATCACCACTCAGGATCCCATATGAAATTGATGGAGTTCTTTACCACTTCTCAGCTGATGAACTCAGTACTTATCTTCAGGAAGAAGAGGCAAAGAAGAAGTTGAAGGAAGAAGAAAAGGCAAGCAAGTCTGCCTTAATCAAGGTTGTTCATGAAGAGGCTGAGAAAATTGGTCTTGAGGCTAAGGATCTCTCAGGAAGAAAAGGTGGTATGACCTTTGTGAAAGCTCAGTCTGAGGAGATGACCACTCTCAGGCAGAAAAGGGAGGAAAGAGCCAAACGGGCTGAAGAGATCAGGCAGAATAGGATTAAGAAATATCAGTGGTATATGAATGAAAGGTTGAAGCCAGAACCAATCACTGATGTTCATATTCAAAGAAACACCAATCCTGCCGTTGTCACTGTCTACAGAGGTGCTGACAAGAGAAACTTTGATGTTCATTCACCTTTCAGATTCGCTGACTTTGGGATCACTGAATTGGACGAGTTGGGTCCATTAATAGCAAAGAAATCAAATGTTGTGGTCCCTAATCTGATGAAGTCTTTGAGTCTGAGGTATGAAAGATTGGCAGCAGCACCTAAGGAACTTGGCATTCAATCTCCTCTACCTGAATCTGCACAACCTGCTTCCTCTCAGTCTTCTTCAAGGAAAAGAAAGAAGATAGAAGCTGAGCCTGAGATCAAGATTCCTGGTCTTGACTGCAATAGGGCTCTCCCTGAAGGTGTTCCTTTCAGGAACAATATGGTCATTGAACAGCCTGAAAGAGGTTTGTTCTTCATTGATGAGTTTGGTGATAAAGCTTTCCAGAGGTGGAGTGATATTGATCTATCAGGGATCAAAGCTATGCTAGGCTTTCTGATGATGGCCTCTCCACTCAAGAGTCCTGAGAATGTAAGGTTTTGTCATGACCTAAAAAGAAAAATCAATGAACATCCTGACCAACATGAGCTGCAGTCAAAGAAGCCCAAGCTTGAAGCCCTTGGAATCAAGTTGAACTGATGACCTGCCTGAACACCCACCACTATCCCTTTTTGTACTTAGTTTTTGTTAGGACTTGTAAATGATATTAATAAGATGATGTTTTTATTATTTCAGTGTCCTTATTTACATTCTAGTACATTCAGTATGAGTAGAAGTCTTTAGCTCACTCATATCTGATCAAAAACACATTAGGAATAATTTATATCCAAATAGGGGGAGATTGTTGGGTCATGTAAAACCCAAGAATGCTTCGAACATGATTTGGACACAAATTAACTAAGTGTTAACTTAAACCAAGAACAATTCAAGTCACTGAGAGAACAGCCTCTCAGTGAGTCATCTTCAGGATGCTTAAGGCGAATTCAAGAAGAAGGATTCACTACTCAGGAAGGCGGTACTCCCTGAGTAGGACTTAAGCCAAAGAAGAAGATGATGGATTCAGTGAGTATTGGATAAGAGCTCACTGAACCCCAGTCTCCTCAACCAACAAAGTGATTGAATGACTGAGGAACCAACGCCTGAAGAAAAGGCGGGAACAATAGGGAAAAGATCTGAGAAGATAAGAGTGTAAACCCAACACTCTTCTCTTGTCAGACTCATCCTTCCCTATTGCGGCTAAAAGTCATGGAGTGTCAGCCAACAACTCCCAAAGACTTATTTAGCCCTTTCCTATTGGTTCTTGGAAATGACAATTACTATTTGTAATTGTCAGACACGCAACCTCAACAACTTGTATTATATTTAATCACTTATACTTAGAATACTTGTGTATAAATAGAGCAACTGTGAGAGAAGTTAATGTGTGCTTTGTATAATTAAAGTCTTGAACTTTTACAAAGAAACTTCTCTCCTACAAAGAGTATACAACTCACTGAGATAGCTCAGTGGGTATATTGTTACCACTCAAGCAAAACTTGAGTTTCGATAGGAGACACCCCATACCCTTGTCTATTCAATCCCAAGTGTTTGTTCCGCAAAACACTTGGGTATAGATTCTTGGAATTATTTCTAATAAGAATTTAAACGTTGAAAATATTGTTGTTTTTACATTCACGTTTTATAACTGTTAGAATAATCCTTAAACATTGTATTAGTCATTAACACTAATAGATTAACTTCCTAGTTAATTCTAATCGTGTAAAGGGACCAACAATATATTTCTTTTATTGTTAAAAAAAATGTTAATTTTTTAAAGGGTTTTGCTAAACAATGCCCACTAGGCAATGTTAAAGTCACATTAAACAATTTGTTTTTTTTTTTAAACAATTTTTTTTTTTTTTCATATTTAAAGTAATTATACATTCAATACACAATAAATAAACATAAAATTTAACTTAAATATATATCATTTTTGATTTAATAAAGTCCAAATTTCCTTTAATATTGATATTAAACATTGCACAGTGGGCATTGTTTAGCAAAACCCTTTTTTTAAAAACAAATGTTTACAAAAAAAACAAAAAAGAAAAGAGTTAATTTAAAAAATGGTCCATGTGGTATGTCGGGTTTAACGGATATAGCCTCTTTACTTTTTTTTAACGGATCCAGTCCTTGTGGTTACGACCCGTAACGGGTTTGGTCTCTTGAACAAATTTTCGGTTTGTTTAACTGTTTGAAGGGATGAAATGACCAAACTACACTCATATTATTATTATTATTATTATTATTATTATTATTATTATTATTATTATTATTATTATTATTATTATTATTATTATTATTATTATTATTAATAAACATATACAAAAACATTTATTGTATACCCAGAGATTCACAAATAAACCATAGTCATCTTTCAAAACAAAAACACAAATTTCTTCCACACAGAAGTGTTGGGTCCATCAGTACACAAGAATACTTAAAACAAGATTTGGACACAAATTAACTAAGTGTTGATTAAACCAAGAACAATTCAAGTCACTGAGTGAACAGTCACTCAGTGAGTCATCTTCAAGATGCTTAAGGCGAATTCAAGAAGAAGGATTCACTACTCAGGAAGGCGGTACTCCCTGAGTAGGACTTAAGCCAAAGAAGAAGATGATGGTTCAGTGAGTGTTGGACAAGAACTCAGTGAACCCTAGTTTCCTCAACAACAATAAGTGATTGAAGACTGAAGAAACCAATGCCTGAAATAAAAGGCGGGAATAAGTGGGAAGTGTTTAAGAAGATAAGAGTGTTAGACCAACCACTCTTATCTTGTCAGCAAACCTTCCCTTATGCGGCTAAAAGTCATGGAGTGTTAGACCAACCACTCCTAAAGACTTTTTAACGCATTCCTATTGGTTCTTGGAAATGACAATTACTGTTGCAATTGTCAGACACGCTTCCTCAACAAGTTGAAGTTTTTTAATCACATTTACTCTTTTATACCTGTGTATAAATAGGTTCAGAAGGAGAGAAGTTAAGTGTGTTTTGTACATTGAAAGCCTTAGACTTTTGCAAAACAACTTCTCTCCTACAAAGAGTAACCAGTCCCTGAGATAGCTCAGTGAGGCATATTGTTACCACTTAAGCATAGCTTAAGTTTAGATAGGAGACACCATACCTTGTCTATTCAATCCCAAGTGTTTGTTCCGCAAAATACTTGGGTAATAGATTCTTTGATTCATTTCTAATAAGAATTTAAACATTGAAAAATACTTTGTGTTTTTACATTTACGTTTCATTAACTGATAGAAAGAATAATTACATAGTATTAGTCATAAACACAAATAGATTAACTTTCTAGTTAACTCTAAACGTGTTAAGGGAACAACAAGTGGTATCAGAGCCTCTGGTTTATAAAATCTTTCAAAATTAACAAAGAGTGCTCAAGGTTTTTAAAACCAAGATCCTACTATGACTGATGCAAATGTGCCCCAACTAGTCAACAAAAAGGGTGGAAGCTTTTCAGCTGTTGCCCCACGACTTGAAGCTGGTAAATTTAGCAAGTGGAAAAAGCGAATGCTTTGCTACTTGACTGGTATGGAACCATACTACATCACTTGTGTCAAAGATGGTCCTTATGTCCCAAAGACTGCTGAAGGGCTAAACAAGCCTGAGGCTCAATGGACCATTGATGAGAGGAGGGTGGTCAATCAAGACCAACGCCTGAAAAGCATCATTATATCATGTCTTCCTGATGATATAATGGAATCAGTCATCAACTGTTCAACAGCCAAGTAAACTTGGGATGACTTGGTCAATAGCTTTGAGGGTCCCTCAAATACCAAGGAAAACAGGGTCATGGACCTGAAACTTAAGTATAATACTTTCAGGGCAAAAGACTCTGAAAGTCTCTCTCAGACTTATACCAGATACAAGATCTTGATAAACGAACTATCAAATGATGGTGTAGTTTTGTCTAAGCATGAGACAAATGTTGGCTTTGTCAACAGTCTCCCTGAGAAGTGGCTAAACTTCTCACAAGGCCTGAGGAATGCTAATCACATTCAGACCCTTGAGCTCCCTGAGATCTATGGGAAGTTTGTCTATGAAGACAAATTAATCTCAAGGAGATACCCTGACTCAACAGCTCTTGAGTCCAAAAAGGCCTTGACCTCCACACCCATATCAACTGCTTTTTATACTAATGGTGTTGTGCAGGACTTTCAAGAGGATTCTGAGGATGAAATTGATGAAAGGACTAGTGATGAGTACCTAAAAGATTTAAAATTGGAATTCCAAGAGAGGGCACTCCTTGCTAGTTCAAAACGTTTCATCAAAAGAAACCAGTCCAACTTTTCAAAAGGAAAAGCAAATGAAACCACTGAATGCTTTAATTGTGGTAAAAAGGGTCATTTTGCTAGGGACTGTTATTCTAAAACCACCTCAGAACCCTCTTACAAATTTTCAGGAAATAGTTCCTCAGGAACTAGCAAGTTTCAACCTAGAATGTTTCAGTCAACCCAACAATTTCAAAACAAGGGTCAAAAAGACTTTGAAGTAAAATATAGGAAAGCCAAGGCTAAACTTGCAATTCTTGAAACTAATCCTTCTATGTCTCAGGCTGCTCAAACATCCAAACCTGTTCAGACAAAGAACAAGGTTTTAGTAGCTGAAGCTTATGATTGGGATGAAGAAGAGGTATCCTCAGATGAGGAAATCAGAGTAAGTGCACTCATGGCACTCTCTGAAGGTGATCAAGTGGCTGTTGGGAAAAACCATGCAAGGAATGGAGAGTGGGTAAACATCACCATGAAGAAGGTAAACACTTTACTTTCTATGGATGATGATTCTGATTGGCAGTCTTACATGAATTATATTTGTGTAGATCTTAAATTTGTTGAGGAACAAAGGCTTAACATGTTTTCAAAATATAACAACATAGTGTCAGAATTGAATAAATGTAGAGATGAATTGCTTGTACTGAAGCAAGCCAAATTAGAAACAATTACTCTACAAATTCAGAACACTGAAATTTTGAAACAAAACCAAGCCCTACAAACTGAACTTAAACAAAAAAAGCTGTCATCCAAGGCTGGACCAAAAAGAACCCCAAGGTCTTTTATACCGTGGGTTTAATCCCTAGGAAAACAATAGGAATTGACCATCACTTGGTTAACCCCTATGTAAGTCCCAGTGAATTGACCTTTGTTCCAGCTGGCATATCATTTGAGAAAGAAATGCTTCCCAAGTCAAATGACTGGATTGTCAGGGACAACCCAGTCAGTAAGTTACCAAACTTTGAGACTGGAAAGATCTTGCTTCCTGAAAGTCAGGCTTTGAAAAATATGCTTGGACTTACTGAACAACTCAGTAAGCTTGAACTCACTGAACAACTCAGTAATACTGAGTCAGTAAATGAGTCTGAATCAGAATCATCTCCACCACTCCCACCACTGAATACCCTTCAGGGTGCTGCACCCAACTTAGGCCTCCCACCCATGGTCTACTCTCAACACTCTCCAAAGGAGAGGTCAAGATTGGGAAAAACAATCCTGAAAAGACCAACATTTGAAGTCTCGGTAAATACTGATGACTCATCTTCTTCAGTCCCTTCTGAAGTAATAACCCAAAGCCCTGACTCAAAATTTGATCAGTTGGCTGAAATGGTCAGGAAGCTGGGTGAAAAGATTGCATCTTCTGAGAAACCTTCTCAATCCAAGAAGGAACAAAAACCAGCTTCCTCAAAGACCAATCCCAAACCCTCAAAACCCCTGAAAAGATGTGAACTGTGTAACTATACCAATCATATCTGTTGTTCCCTTAACACGCTTAGAGTTAACTAGAAAGTTAATCTATTCGTGTTTAAGACTAATACAATGTTATGATTAATTCTAACAGATTAATGAAACGCAAAACTAAAAACACATAAGTATTTTTCAACGTTTAAATTCTTATTAGAAATGAATCAAAGAATCTATTACCCAAGTGTTTTGCGGAACAAACACTTGGGATTGAATAGACAAGGTATGGTGGTGTCTCCTATCTAAACTCAAGCTTTGCTTTGAGTGGTAACAATTCGACCCACTGAGCTATCTCAGGGATACGTTACTCTTTGTAGGAGAGAAGTTCATTTGTAAAAGTCTAAGCTCTCAGTGTACAAAACACACTCAACTTCTCTCCCATCTGAACCTATTTATACACAAGTATAAAGAGTAAAAGTGATTAAAAATAATACAAGTTGTTGAAGCAAGCGTGTCTGACAATTACAACAGTAATTGTCATTTTCAAGAACCAATAGGAATGGGCTAAAAGTCTTTAGGAGTGGTTGGTCTGACACTCCATGACTTTTAGCCGTCTTAGGGAAGGTTTCTTCCTGACAAGATAAGATTTGATCTTATCTTAAACTCTTCCCAGATCTTCCCGCCTTTCTTTCAGGCGTTAGGTTCTTCAGTACACGCCTTCATTTATTAATCACAATTGTTGTTGAGGAGACTGGGGTTCAGTGAGTTCTTGTCCAACACTCACTGAACCATCATCTTCTTCTTTGGCTTAAGTCATACTCAGGGAGTACCGCCTTCCTGAGTAGTGAATCCTTCTTCTTGAATTCGCCTTAAGCATCCTGAAGATGACTCACTGAGAGACTGTTCTCTCAGTGACTTGAATTGTTCTCGGTTTAAGTTAACACTTAGTTAATTTGTGTTCAAATCTTGTTTTAAGTATTCTTGGGTACTGACGAACCCAACAATCTCCCCCTATTTGAATATAAATTATTCCTAAGTGTTTTGATCAGTAATGAGTGAGCTAATGACTTCTACTCATACTGAATGTACTAGAATGTAAATAAGGACACTGAAATAATAAAAACATCATCTTATTAATATCATTACAAGTCCTATCAAAACTAAGTACAAAAGGTGGTGATGGTAGTCAGGCAGATTCATCAGTTTAACTTAATCCCAAGGGTTTCAAGCTTAGGCTTCTTTGACTGCAGTTCTTGTTGGTCAGGGTGCTCTCGGATTTTCCTTTTCAGATCTTGACAAAACCTCGCATTTTCAGGAGTTTTGAGTGGGGAGGCCATCATTAGAAAGCCAAGCATGGCTTTGATCCCTGATAGATCAATATCACTCCATCTCTGAAAGGCTTGGTCACCGAACTCATCAATGAAGAACATACCTCTCTCAGGTTGTTCAATGACCACATTGTTCCTGAATGGAACACCTTCAGGGAGAGCCCTATTACAGTCAAGACCAGGAACCTTGATCTCAGGCTCAGCTTCAATCTTATTTCTCTTTCTTGAAGAAGACTGAGAAGGGGCAGGCTGTTCAGCTGAAGCAGGAAGAAGAGATGGAATACCAAGTTCCTGAGGTGCTCCTGCCAATCTTTCATACCTCAGGCTCAGGGATTTTAATAGACCAGGGACCACAACATTAGATTTTTTCGCTAATATTGAACCCAATTCATCCAACTCAGTGATCCCGAAGTCTGCAAATCTGAAGGGGCTATGAACCTGAAGAATTCTTTTGTCAGTACTCCTGTAGACAGTAACAATGGCAGGGTTGGAGTTTCGGTGAATCTTGATATCAAGGATGGGTTCAGGCTTCAACCTGCTTGTCATGACCCACTGATATCTCTCAATCCTGTTCTGCCTAATTTCTTCAGCCCTTTTCGCCCTTTCTTCTCTTTTCTGCCTGAGAGCAGCCAACTGAGCATTCTAAGCTTCCACAAAGCTCTTGCCACCTTCCCTTTTTGCAAGGTCTTTTGCCTCAATCCTAATCTTCTCTGCCTCTTCTCTTGCAACCTGAATTAGAGCAAGCTTGTTCTGCCTTTCATCTTCAGCAGCTTTCTTCATTGCCTCCTCTTTCTCTATGTGAGCTTGAATTTCAGCATGAGTGAGAAGTTCCATTACCCCATTGATTTCATAAGGAACCCTGACTGGTTCATCAGGGTTTGGCCTTCTTTCCTTTGAGGCAGGTACCAAGATTGTGGGCTCAGGCTCAATGGTTGTGAGAATGCCCTTGCCTTTGTCTTGATGGGATGAAGATGAGGTGGCTTCAGGATTCTCCCCCTCAGTGTGAGAAGGAGGTTGTTCTTGTTCAGGTTGTGGAGGTTCTTCAGTGACTTTCTCCCCCTCAACTGTTGCTTGACCCATAGTGAGAGCAAGAGTTGGCTCGCGCACTGAAGTTGAAGGAGCTTGACCTTTGAAGGCCTGATAGATCTCAGTCATCATGGACTTGATGTCTGAGGTGTCCTCCTGAAGAGTTGAGACCTTAGTCTCAAGAGAAGCCTGAGAAGCCTCTAATGCAGTCATCCTTGGCCCAAGATTCCAAGCCATGGAGGAAGAAGATGATGCCAAAGAAGCCATGTGGGACTCCATAAGACCCAGGGAAGATCGGATGGAGTCCACTGAAGAGTTGAGTCCCTGAAGATTTGAGGATCTCAGCACAGTTACCAGCTCAGTCAACTGAGAAGTTTGTTGCTGGTAAGTTTCTGAAGCCTGAAGAACTTTGTCGTTTAGCTCAGGGTCATCTTTCACTGACTCTTGAATAGTGTCAACGCTCTTTTGTAAGTTGGTGAGAGACTCGTTGAACAGTTTTAAGTTGTAATCAAGATTCGTCAGGGAGAAAGAAAGAGATAGATGACATGTGCTCATTTTCATCATCATGATGGGCTTCCACTGAGTCCTTCAGGTTTACATAATGAACAGCGGCTTCAGTGTGCTAGTCAAACATTTCTTCAGTCAGACCTTGGAAGAGAGCCTTGTTGGTCTTAAGCAGGAACTTGACCATTTGTCTCTCAGTGAGAGGAAGAGTGTTGTCATACTTGGTGAGGATGTTGTCAGTATCCGAAGAACCAGCAGCTTGAGATTCTGATTCTTCACTTGGATGTGGGTATGACTGATGTGATTGTTCAGGTTGTTCAGAGTGTTCAGATTGTACATCAGTTTCCATATCCTCACATGCCTCAAAAATTTCCTCATCACTCTCTTCCTTGAGCTCATCATTAGACTCAAGAAGAGCCTGAAAGTCCCCCATGGAATCAATACCCAAAAATTGAACCGGCTCCTCTTCATAAGAAGACTCGCCTTTGTTTTGGCCAGGTCCTGACCCCGTTGTCATAATAACTGAGTGGGTTTGCTTAGCCTGACTAGCCATAATAACTGGGGTAATACCAGCCTGGCTTTTGGGGGTAGTTCCTGAGTGAATGGATCCGCCTGAGGGGGTGATGGGTTCCATATCAGCGGGTTGTTTCTTTCTCTCTGAGTCTTTGTCCCCCTTAGCGCCTTAAACTACTGATGGGTGTTTCCAGTAGTATCACTAGGCACTGATTGTGATGATTGATAGACCCTATTCCCATCAGGATTGTACGGTCCTTTTGGGGATTTAAGGTCCTGAACTCCCTGAGATCCTGAGTGTGATTGCTCAGGAACGTTAGCAGGATGTGATTGTTTGTGGGTCCCCTTCCCAGTAGGATAGTGTTGTCCTACTGAGGATTTAGGACCCTTTTCTCCCTCAGGCCATGATTGTGATTTATCAGTTCCTTCATCGGGATGTGATTATTTGTGGGTCCCCTTCTCAGTGGAGTAGTGCTGCCCCACCGAGGATTTAGAACCCTTTTCTCCCTCAGGAACTGATTGTGATTTGTCAGTTCCTTCATGGGGATGTGAAATGGTGAATGTTCCTGATCCCTCAGACTTGTGTATGTCAGTGGGAACATGTGGAAAGGGTTTGCCCGAGGACACTGAGGATGATTTCTCAGTGCCCTCCGTTGGCCTTTGTTTTGTGGTCAGGGGGGTCTCTGTAGTGGGTGTCTCAGAGGTCTGGGCCACATTCAACCTCTTTTTAAGGTTGAGTTGGTTTTCGGCATCAGTCTCAGTGGCGAGTGGTTTGGGTCTAACCACCTTACTGGATTGACCCTTCTTTGTCTTCTTTACCTTCTTTGTAGGTGAAGGTACTGGAGAAACAGCGTTCTCCCCCTGAATAACTTCTTGCATGTAGTTAGTCAGGGCAATGGGTTGTACCTCAGTGATGCCACTAGTGAAATTGGTCTTGTGTAAGACGTCAGGTTTCATACCAAAGACGTCAGGCCTCACATAGTCAGAACCAAGAAGGTCCTGAAGCACACAGGAAATAAACCTAGGATAAGACAGGTGTTTTTGCCTAGATTTCCCTGAGAGCTTAACAACAAGGTCACGGAAGATAATACCTCCGATATCTATTTTTCTACCCTCCAAGAGACTGAACAACATCAATTGTTGTGATGAGTTCAATTGCTCAGTGGAGGATTTATTCCTCCCAAGGACCTGAATGACGAATGCCATCAGGATCCAGCAGAATGGGTGGAACCAGGTTTTGACAATTTGAGCCTTTTCTAATAAGGCTCCAGCGGACTCCTTAGGACGTTTGGGGTCATGAGGTCCTAAGAATATCAACTCTGCTTTGACCTCTTGGTCAGTAGGATTGGGCTCAAAAGCCTCAGCAAAATCAAGGCTTGTGGCCTTGATGAAGGTGTTGTAATCCAGGGAAAGGGGTCTTTTCCCATTCATCATAGTGAAAGTGATGATGGATTCTTTGGTGTCTTTTGGGCTAGTAGCCACAGCAGTACACCAAAATTCCCTCAGGTAGTCATGGTAGATAACTGAGGGGGTCTTGGTAAATGCCTTTGCAAGAAAACAGTTTTGAAGATATTTCATAACGTTCTTGTAGGCAGAGAACTTTTGTGGATAGGAAAATTTTCCCACCACAATGTTCTTGGTGAGGTCTACACCCTCTAATATGAACTCCAAATTAGGGGCGTAAATGACAGCTTTGGAAGAAGCCATATGTGTAGGTGAGTCTGGGTTTGACATACGGTTTTTGGGTTTCTAAAGCTTATGAACACACACACAAAATTTTGAGAGTTAAAAATGGCAGAGTTTTGCTTAGTATTCTAAAAAATGTGTGTGTGTTAATTTTGTTTGGGGTATATATAGGGAAGTGAAGTGGAGGGTATTTTAGGCATTAAGCGGATTTTATTTATTCAAAAAGAATTTTTGGAAACTGTTTTGAATAAAATGTTTTGGGATCTGCATTTAATGCCACCACTCTACTTTTCCCTTGTTTGGCGCAACAGTCAAGGTGAACAGTTGAGCAGTTCTGCAAAAGTGTAATTTGCAGAGATGAGTCATCACATATCTGTAATGTGATTGGAGAGGCATTTAATGCCAAGTGGGAATGTGGGGGCCCAGAGGTGGAAGCCAGAAAGGCAAAAAGAACAAATATTCTTGAATTAAATATGAGTTCAGTTACCAACCTCGGACATTTACTAACTAGATACTTAGAGCATTTAAGTCAGTATTTAATGTCTCTTGAGGACCCTGAATGACTTTTCATTCAGTGAACCTGATTGTCAGGACTTGGGTTTAGTCACTGATGGTTCTAGTGATCAGGAATTTGGGTCTAATTCCTGAGGTTCAGGGTTTAGGAACTTGGGTTTAATTCCTGAGGATTAAGGGTTCAGGAACTTGGGTTTAGTTCCTGAAGTTCAGTGACCTTTCTCACTGAAGAACACATTGAGTCAGGGATTCAGAATTTACACATATTTGGATGGAGTCAATCAGGGGACTGATTCTCAATATCCAACATTCCTAGTTCAGCTTTCAGTCTGGTGAAAGTTGGTTCATCAAATGGTTTGGTGAATATATCAGCTAGCTGATATTCAGTAGGAATGAAGTGTAATTCTATGTCACCATTCATGACATGATCCCTGATGAAGTGATATCTTATATCAATGTGTTTTGTTCTCTGATGAAGAACAGGGTTATTTGAGATGGAAATTGCACTTGTGTTATCACAAAAGATGGGAACCATCTTGTACTGAATTCCATAGTCACTGACTTGACTTTTCATCCAGAGTACATTTGCACAACAACTTGCTGCTGCAACATATTCAGCTTCAGCTGAGGACATGGCAACTGATTGTTGCTTCTTAGCACTCCAACAGACTAGTTTTCCATCAAGAATTTGGAAAGAGCCTGAGGTGCTTTTTCTGTCCATGTTGCATCCAGCATAGTCAGAATCTGAGTATCCTTTAAGATCAAGGCCTGAACATTTTGGATAATATAATCCAAGGTTTGGAGTACCTTTCAGGTACCTGAATATCCTTTTCACAGCAGTGATATGAGTCTCTCTTGGGTCAGATTGATATCTGGCACATAGGCAGACTGAGAATTGGATATCAGGCCTTGATGCAAGTAAATACATCAGTGATCCTATCATTCCTCTAAAGAGAGTTTGATTCACTGGTTTTCCAGTAAGATCAGGACCAAGGTTGTTTGGGGGTACCATAGGAGTCTTGACTGAGGCACAGTCACTGAGCTCATACTTCTTCAGTAGGCTTTTGACATACTTTTCTTGACTGATAGAGGTTCCTTTATCAGTCTGCTTGATTTGTAGACCAAGGAAGTAAGTCAGTTCTCCCATCATGTTCATTTCAAATTTCTTTGCCATTAGTTTTTCAAACTGTTTGCAAAGTTTATAATTTGTTGAGCCAAAGATGATGTCATCGACATACACTTGTACAAGTATGACATCATTATTTGTCTTGTAGATAAACAATGTGTTGTCTATCTTGCCTCTGACAAATTTGTTTTGGATCAGGAAGGCTGAAAGAGTCTCATACCATGCCCTGGGAGCTTGTTTCAGTCCATAAAGGGCTTTGTTAAGCTTGCAGACATGGTCAGGAAACTCATGGCTTTCAAATCCAGGAGGTTGCTGAACATAAACTTCTTCTTTCAGTGAGCCATTTAAGAATGCACTTTTAACATCCATTTGGTACACCTTGAAGTTCATGTATGTAGCAAAAGCAAGGAAGATCCTGATGGCTTCCATCCTTGCTACTGGTGCAAATGTTTCTTCATAGTCAATGCCTTCTTGTTGATTATAGCCTTTGGCTACAAGTCTGGCTTTATTTTTAATGACTATGCCATTTTACTCAGATTTGTTTTTAAATACCCATTTCATGCCAATGACTGAAACATCTTCAGGGCATTTGACCAAGGTCATTACCTTGTTTCTGTCAAATTGTTCCAGTTCATCATTCATGGCTTGAACCCAACTTTGATGTTTTAGTGCTTCCTTAACACTTTTGGGTTCAATTGTGGAAATGAAGTCCACAAATAGGCATTCATTAGCTGAGGCTGCTCTCAGTTCAGCAGCCATGCTTCTTGTGAGCATGCCTTCAGTAGGCTCACCAATTATGTTGACAAGTTCTATATCCTGAGACCTAGTCCAACTGTCCTGAGGTCTTGGAAATTGATTAGAACTTGTAGAGGCCTGATGGGTAGGATCAGGATCAGACACATGATGTTCTTCAGCATCATGAGTGTCTGAGTGGGTTGACTCATCACTGTGATTGTTTAGTACCTGAGTACTTTGTATTGACTGAATGAATTCATCAGTATTTTGTGCTTCAATAAACTCAGTGATGGTTGGGTAAGGAAGGTTGTGGGGAATGATGTAATAGGAGATGTCAGCATTTGCATGGTACTGAGTGGAAGGACCATTATCAGTATGATGTTCATCAGGAGGGTATCTTGATGATTCATCAATACCTATCTCTTCCACTGAGTTGTTAGAGACACTGATTGCATCAGTGCTCTCATCAAAGGTAACATGAAATGTTTCCTCAGCATGTTGTCTCCTAGTGTTGAACACCCTGAAGGCTTTTGAGACTAGGGAGTATCCTAGGAAGTATCCATCATCATTTTTGGCATCAAATTTTCCTAAGTGATCCTTGTTATTATGAATAAACACAGGACACCCAAAGACATGAAAGTAGCTGATGTCAGGGATTCTTCCCTTGAATAACTCATAAGGAGTTTTGCTATGTCTCTTGTCAATGATGGATCTGTTTTGTGTGTAATAGGCAGTCTTTACTGCTTCAGTCCAAAAGTGTTTGGAAAGGACTGATCCATTTAGCATTGTCCTAGCTGCTTCAATGAGTGTTCTATTTTTCCTTTCAGCCACCCGATTTTGTTCAGGTGTGTAGGGTGAGGAAATTTTTTGTGAAATGCCTTTCTCATCACAGAAACATTCAAGTTCATAATTTTTGAACTCTGTTCCATTGTCAGTCCTAATCTGTTTGACTTTGATGTCATTATGATTTTCAATGTTCCTGACAAAGGACATAATTATTTGAGCTGCCTGACTCTTTTTGATCAGGAAGTATACCCAAGTGTATCTTGAGTACTCATCCACAATGACCAGAGTATACTTCTCATGGTTAATAGATCTAGGACTAATTGGTCCAAATAGATCCATATGAAGAAGATGAAGGCAATTCCTGATGGAAAAGTTGGTTTTGGTTTTAAAGGATGCTCTGTGATGTTTACCTTTTTCACAAGCTGAGCATGGTTTATCCTTTGAAAACACAAGAGATGGTAAGCCAAGGACCTTGTTTTGTTTTACAAGGATGTTTATGTTTTTGAAGTTCAGGTGGGAGAGTCTCTTATGCCAAAGCCAGTTGAGTGTATCAGTGGCCTTGGTAAAGAGACAAGTTCCATTCTGAGTCAAACTGGACATGTCTAACACATAAACATCATGTCTTCTTGAAGCAATAAGGACAACTTCCTTATTAGCATTGAAGATGATTCCTTGCTTATCATCAAACTGAACTATGTATTTTGCATCACATAGTTGACTGACACTTATCAAATTGCATTTTAGACCATTTACATAAGCTATCCTAGTAAAGACTATACCATTGCAGTTTACTGAACCATAACCTTCAGTGAGACATGATAAGTTATCAGCAAATATCACTTTGGGTCCTGATTCATCCACATACTTATGCAGATATTCCTTCACACAAGTCATGCTCCTTGAACATCCACTATCAAGGTGCCAAACAGGGTCCCTTGCATGTTTCTGCACAAATGGTAAACTGGGTCAGTTCTTTCTAGGACTCCATGATATCGGTCGAAACGCGTCTCAAGTCAAACCTCTCACGAAGAAAGGTCAACTCGCAACGGCTCGACGCGATACTCGATTTGAAATAAACCGGATAAGTGAATACCCGGGTCGTAGTCCCAACGAGGCGTGAATCGAGGATATCGTTTGAGGTTCGTTATTAAAATGCTTGAAATAACGAGGGTTGATTGGTTACTAATATCTATTAAAACGAAAATGACGTAACGTAAACCGGAAACTACGAACGAGTAAAAACGTCAAATCTATTAAAAACTAAACCTACGATACCAAAATAATTTTCCTACATCCTAAATGTCAAAAGAAAATTTTGGAAAAAGAAATTATATTTTTTTTATTTTTATTTAATTTAATATGAATTAAAAAGAAAATAAATGTTTAAAAATATTAAAACGTTTAAGAAAAATCAAAAAAATATAATTTCTTTTTCCAAAATTTTCTTTTGTCATTTAGGATGTAGGAAAATTATTTTGGTACCCGTAGGTTTAGTTTTTAATAGATTTGACGTTTTTACTCGTTCGTAGTTTCCGTTTTACGTTACGTTATTTCCGTTTTATAGATATTAGTAACCAATCAACCCTCGTTCTTTCAAGCATTTTAATAACAAACCTCATACGATATCCTCGATTCACGCCTCGTTGGGACTACGACCCGGGTATTCACTTATCCGGTTTATTTCAAATCGAGTATCGCGTCGAGCCGTTGCGAGTTGACCTTTCTTCGTGAGAGGTTTGACTTGAGACCGTTTCGACCGATATCAAAAATGGCGCCGCTGCCGGGGAGGTGTGTTGCGACAATATCATTACAGTTTGACGATTAGTGACTTGGAGATCCTTCCTCGTGAAGTTATCGTTTTCCTCGTAAATATTTTTCTTATAAAAACCCAAAAAGATTTTCTTTTCAAAATTTATTTTTCCTTTTTCTTTTGTGTTTTTCAAAATGTTTCTAAAAATCCAAAAATAATCTTCTTATTCCTCTTATTCGTTTAATTCTTTATCTCTCACCCTCTAGTCCGTTTGATTCTATTTTCTTCTTATCCCTCCTTAATGTTTAATTCTTATGTCGTCACCCGACTATCACTGTTTTCATTGTAAAAGTATATTGGGTGATGATCATCGTTGTTACAAGTGTTTGTGTGAGCGGTGTGGAGGTTATTGTGGTAATTGGTGTGAATTACCCATTAAATCAAATCCTAATTCCTTCAATAATTCTCAAAGTCTTTCCGACTACCCTCCACAACCCCAGCCATCTTCATTAAACAGCAAAATTGCTGTGTATGTGGAGATTCGTTGGGAGACAATTCACTTTGTGAACGATGTTTTTGCAAAGGATGTGAGTTTACTCACGGACTTTGCATGTGTTGCACTTCTGAAATCGAAAATACATTCACTTATTCAAATTTTCAAAACGATTTCAGCTACCTTCCTCAGAATTCATTTGAGCAAGAACCGTGTTATCAAAACTTCATTGATACATCATTCCAAAATGCTCTGAATATTCCTTGTGCGAAGTGTGGGGGTCCTCATGACGATTATCAATGTCAACCGTGGGATCAAGAACCTAATCCTTGGTACAATACTCCCGGTTTTGACAATGTCCAACCCCCACAGTATTCCATCATTCATCCTCATGAAAAATCTATGGCAGAATTGCTAGCCGAAGAACGAGCAGCGGAAACGCGTGCCAAATTTCTTAGGGCTGCCATTCTCGATGAAGATGATGAGGATACTATTAAAATAAAGGAATATTATGAGAATTCTTCGCCTGCAATCACACCTGTCCAAAAAAGGCAGGAAGACAAAAGTATTGCAGAATTGCTAGCAGAAGAGCAAATGGAACGTATAAAAGCCATTTATGCTAGCAATATTGATGAGGAGGACGACGAGGAGAGTGTGATTCCTTTTAGTGAAATTATTTCTCAACTCCCTCAGTCTATTGCAATCACATCCATCTTACAGTCTATGGACTCCGAGGACTCTCTCATTATGGGGGATGAGTATTTCAGCACTATTCCTGAAAAGGAATCGGACGAATTCATAAAGTCTAGTGTTGAGAACCTTTTCCCAATCCCAAGTGAGTCTGAGGATATATCCTACAGCGAATGTGATTGGTCTTATTGTGATGATGATCCTCTTGACATTTCTGAGGATACTTCCGGGATCTTCTCTAACCCTCTTTTCAATTCAAATGATGATTTTTCCTCTAGTGATGACGAATCACTTTCTGATGAGGACGTTTCAAATGAAAGTCTCGAAGTCTATTCAAATTCTCTTTTTGAATTTGATGACGAGTACTTTTCTAGCAATAATCCTCTCTTTGATGAAGAGTTAGAGAACGATGAGGTCAAGGACTCTGTTAGTCCTAAACTTGATAATATGACCTCAATTCTTGATCCCGAGATTCATGAGGACATTCTTTCTCCGACATATGTGACATTACCCTTTGATGATGGCCATTATATTGACGTCACATATGTCATTCGAGTTTTTCTACCTTTCTCTGCTTATAAGGTAGCTTGTCCTTCCATTCTATCATTTGGGAGTGAGGACAAAGTTTTTGACCCCGGCATCTCCATTTATTCATTCTTTTGAGCCGGGTGTATCTCATCGGAGTGGAACTTTCATGTACTTCAATGTTTATCCAAACATTTGAATGAAAGTCCGATGGAGATTTTCTTTTCCACATGCTTCCCCAAGAACAAATGAATTCGGGGTCGAGTCAAGCTAGTGACTCGGTCAACAAAAACATTAGCATGTCATGGGTGACAACCCATGTTTCTGACTTCTTTCTATTTTCTGACACTAAGTGTGGGGGGATGCCTCTATTGTGCTTTGTTTTGTGTGTTGTTTGCTCTTGTTTGCAGGTTTCCCTTGGATAGTGTTGATTGTCGCGCCTGTTTTCAATCCAGCCGCCCAATATCCTATCCTTTTACTAACGTTTATCTAGGGATATCTTTTCGACCTTTTTTGTGAAAATATGGAGATTTCGTTTCCACACTTGGCTATTAGTATTACCTTTTTACGTTCTAAGTGGCGGCATAATAGCCGGTACTTTGAATATTGAGGGCAATATTCAATTCTAAGTGTGGGGGGGAATTCTCGCGAATTTTGTCACTTATGTACCTTCTAGTGCCCTAGTACCCCCGTTTTTTGCCAAAAATTTTAAAATTTTTGTCGTTTTTAGATAAGAAATTGCAATAAAAAAAGAAGTGTTTAGTCTTGATTAGGTTAGAACAAAGGGAATCCCGACTCTGCTAGAGTGTTGATCTAGCTGCTTCCTTAACGTTTAGACTAAATTTTTACGATATGTGCAAATGAAAATGCTAAGCGTAGAATAGTTGGTTTTCTTTAGAGCTTATATAAGTAATCTATGGCTTTTCCTCCCACGAGATAACTAATCTGACTTAATTAGTGCTTATTTTCAAACATTTGAACACACAAAATTATTTTTTTTATACGATTTTGAAAAATACTAGTTCAAAGATCTATTTAAACTTCGGAACAAGCATATGTCATTGTAATGTAAAAGTTAAGTAATAAATAAATGTGCGAAAAAGCTAAGGTTCAAGATCGGCCCTTGGATCCTTATTTTCGGAAGGCGTTTAGGTCTTGGCTACCCTCTTACACCGGCCCTTGGACCCTTAATTCTGAAAGGCGTTAAGGTCTTGGAACTCTCCATTGTAACGGCCCTTGGATCCTTTATTCCAGGAAGGTTTAAGGTCTTGGTTCCCGTGAAACTCCGTTAGTTTATGTTGCACAAGTAAAAAAAAAAAAAAAAAAAAAAAAAAAGATGAAAAAAAAAAAGGATGAAAAAAATGAAAAGAAAAAATAAAATAAAATAAAATAAAATGGAATGATATTGCAAAATGCAAAAATGGAATGATATTGCAAAATGCAATAAGTTTTGATGTGTTTTGAAACTTGCTTGTTGTGAATTTTAAATCTATCTTTCAACTAGTATTAGTCAAAATTTTATATAAACGTCGATTTTTGTGATCAAAATTTTGAAAATCAAGCACAGTCACCTAACTTGAATAAATTGTGGGAGTGAAAAGTTAAGTTTCGGCTTACATAGATTATTAGTATAAGTAGTGTTAGCATTTTACAAAAACATTTGCACATTGAGTTTAAGCTTAGTTGGGAGTATAAAAAGAGGATGACGATTTCAATTCCCTGGAGACACCCATTTTGCGTGAATCCCGTTCCATGATACCATTTTTGAAAATCAAGCATGTTATTTATTTTTGTTTTAGTTTAAATTTCTTGCAATGAATAAAAAGTCAAAACGGGGTATACTTGGTCCTTTCATTACTTCACATGATTGGATTGCTAGGGACTAGCAATTGCTTAGTGTGGGGGATTTGATGAGTGTGTAAATACTCATCATTTTATCCCCGGAAACGGCGCCATTTTGATATCGCGCGAAACGCGTCACAAGCCAAACCTCTCACGAAGAAAAGTCAACTCGCGACGGCTTGACGCGATACTCGATTTATAATATACCGGGTAAGTGAATACCCGGTTCGTAGTCCCAACGAGGCGTGAATCGAGGATATCGTTTGAGGTTCGTTATTAAAATGCTTGAAAAGACGAGGGTTGCATGGTTTTTAAAATCTAATAAAACGAAAATTAAAAAAAAAACGATAAACTACGAATGAGCATAAACGTAACAATCTATGAAAAACGAACCTATGAATGCCAAAATAATTTTTCCTACGTCCTAAATGACAAAAGAAAATTTTGGAAAAAAGATTTATATTTTTCTGACTTTTAAATTATTTATTACGAATTAAAAACTATGATAAAGAAAGAAAATGATTAAAAATAGTAAAACAATTTAGAAAATTATGAAATTTTTTTTGAAATTACTTTGACCTAATATTATCCTAGGAAAAATAAGAAACCAGAAAAATAAGTTGTAAATAAGCTACAATAAGCAAAACAGTTATACTAAGCAAGTAAAAAAGGAAAGGTTAAGTATTAATTTTTGCAAGTATAACTCAAGCATAACTTGAGCATACCGGTAGTGATGTTTGTGTGTGAGTGCAGAGGCCTGGGTTCGAGTCCCAGGTCTGTCGCTTTTTTTTACTTATTTTATTTTTGGTTTTTTCTTTTACAAAAAATCACTAAACACAATCAATTAACCACTTTTTAAAACTGCAACTTGTTTATGAAACCACAAATAAGTTCAGATCAGTCTTACAAAACTGATCAGTTAGACCTATTTCATGAAATAAGTTAAGGCAGTTGACTAACTGGCTACAAGCTATTCTAGTAACCAAATTGCAAGTAAGCTAATGAGGACAAGGAATAAGCTAAGGTATGAACTAAAAACAAAATTACAAATAGCCATAAATACCACAAATAAGCTGCAATAAGCACACATAAGCAAAGGTCATAAGGGTTGCTGATCTAACATGTGCAGGGCAAAAGGGCTGAAGTATTCTGATGGTGCAGGGCAATAATGTGGACATTTAAGCTACTAAAAAGCTAGTAATTGAAATGAAAAACAGGGAATGGAATTAAGCTACATCTAATTAACTAGAAAAATGGATTTTCAAAAACTTTAAACACAAAATAAGAACTAGTGAAGCACATATGAAACTGATGCAAACCACTAACAGCATAACAAATTAGAAACTAATGAACCATACTAACTATAAGAACCACTAAACCCTGAGAACTCAAAAGAAACTCACAAAAAGCAAATAACTGCCTAAAACTGCTGATTGATTCCTCCCAAACTAGTCGACTTTTATTTCTCTATCACACAAGTCAACCACTTGTGAATGGTCAACCGTAATAAATGATAAAAGGCAAACAGCCCGGGAGAAAATGCAAGTTTACCAAGGAGTATAGAATTATATCCTCGGGTCATTATGTCCTGATGAGGTGTGACGTTCTGAATACAACGAATGTGTGCGTTGAAATGATGTGGAATATACAAAAACGGGGAATCTGATTGACTAACACTGGAATGTGAATAATCATAGCTCTGTCACAGCTATATCGTTAAAAACGTACAATCAGAAACCTAAAAACGCGAAAGATTTACAAACGTACGTTTAAATTAAATTAAACGTAAACGTACAAAACGAATAAAAACAAACATTCCCAAAAAGGGAATTTGCATGCCTTAACGGCTTAAATGCAAATTAAAAGAAAATAAAATTAATAACTATATTTACAAAGTTATTATAAAAGTTTAAGAAAATCTAAAAACCTCGCGCGGAAAGGTGAAAATAAAAGAGTTTTGGGATTCTAAGCTAAAATATGTGAAAGATAATTAAAAACGATTAAAAATGTAAGAAAAACGGTTATCTAAAACTTACGTAATAAAAAACTACAAAGAAAACTAAAAACGAGCGTTATTAATAAAAATAACGTACGTGCGCAAGTAAAAACGTAAAATTTATGAAATATAAACACTATGGGTACAATTATAATTTTTACATGTTCTATATGATAAAAGAAAATTTTAGAAAAAAGAATTATATTTTTTTGACTTTTATATTTTTTATTATGATTTAATTACTAATATACAAACAAAAATACGAAATAAATACTTACACTAATCTAAAAAATCTGAAATTTTTTATATAAATACTTTACATTGTTACAGATTTATTAAAAATAAAATTGACAAAATAGCTTATACGGATAAGCTAATATAAGCGGAAAAAGAAAATAAGCTATAAACGAAAAAACAAGGGTTAAATAGAATTGAGAGGAGGATTATGACAGAACTGGTGCTCCAGAGCTACTGGAAGGGGTGTGGGAGTTATGCATGTTATTACTAGCGAGAGGTCTTGAGTTCGAATCCCACACCCCACGTTTTTTTGCAATTATTTTATTTTTGGATTTTTATTTTACAAACTAACTTTTTATCTAATATTAAACAACTTTTAAAAAGACAAAAATTTTAGATTAAGCTAGATAGGCTGATTCAAAATGCATATTCACAACAGTGGGTTATTAAAGGTTTTTTTTTTTTTTTTTTTTTTTTTTTTTTTTTTAAACTAAGATTTTATCAATTAAGCTATTGGATTATTAATAAGCTATAAGCTTTTGAGACAAGTAAAAATAGACTGGGACAAGTTAAAATAAGCTAATAACACTAGAAAAAGCTAAGTACAAGAGCAAATAAGCTCAAAATAAGCTCAGTAAGGACTGAGGTCTGCTGATGTATGCGTGGAGCAGGGCAAATTTGCCCGACTTTGGGCCTAGTTTTAAGGGCTCAAAAGGGGTCTAAAAATCTTGCAAAAAATTCTAGATGTACACAAGCTGGGTAACTCTAAGCATGCCAAATTTCAGGGTCTAACTCCTAAAAACAAAGAAATGAAAAATCGACGAAAATTGGCTGAAAATGGCTAAATACGCAAATTATGCAGAAAAATTGACTTTTTAATGTACACTACTAATGTTGACTAACATGAACTTTAATCTTAATCTACTGATCAAACAAGTCATATTAAGCAACAATAAGATGAAATTAAGCTATATAATCTACTTATACATCACTGTGATGAATTTTACACTCTAAGTCTTAACAGACAACTAAATAAGAAAAATTAAAAGTAATTTTGACTATATACTAAGTAAAGACTGGATTTGGTGGTTGAACTGAGTTGTTTAGGACTTATGCAGCATATATCAAACAAGAACAATACTACAATCAAACTCCAACACAGATTAGACAACAAATTCAGTTTATGAATCCTAAAATGGTTCCAGTGGAGATAGAGATGGATTGAAGATGAATTTGACCTATTTATGCACTACCACTGAGCTTAAAGGGGTGTCAATCCCTCAAATGGCCTAATGGGTCATACAAGAACAGAAATAAGCAACACAACCAACCTCATGATCCTAAATCATAGCATATCCAAACAGTCCCTTGATTTCCACCTGTCACATGAATTTCAAGGTTTTCAATGAATATGCATATAAACCTGATTCCAATCATACTATTATCATCTAAGAAGATCAATTGCACATAAATCTCAAGCACACAAGCATAAGATACAGAGGTGTCAAATTTGCATCTCAACTGAGTGATTTTTCAACTTTTTAGCACAAGTCAATCCAATTAACAAACAACCTATAATACACTCTAATAACACTTAATAACATCAAAGAAACATAAAAATGCAAAGATCACAGCATATACAGAACTGAAACAACAAAATGCAAAAATATGGTAAAAAGGGTAAAAATTGGCTTACAAGTGAATCTTGCTTGAAACCAATGGACCATGACCACAGAACACATCCTTCAGCTTCCCAATGAGCTGGTAAACCAAAAGCAATCCACAATTGATCTTGCCCCATGCAGAATCATCAAGACCACTTCCTTCTTTTTGGATTTTTCATTGTTTTCTTGATTTTTAGCTACTTATGAATTTTAAATGATCATAACTGTTGTGATATATCTAAAAGCTTGAAAGCTTTTGTCAGGAGCCTACATGAGCTTAAAGAGTCCATTTAACAACTATCATCAACAAGAATGTAAAGACATTAAAACTAATGTGGTACGAATTCAACCATAACATGAAACTTTATAAAACTAGAAATTATCATTAACTACTGGAATTTAAGGTTTAGTTTTAACATTGTCAGTGTAAAACTAACACTTGAAAGCAATAAAATTACACTAATGAACCATGGCTATTCCAATGGTATTTACACTACTTGACAATGGCTAACCCAAAGTAACCTCTCCTATGCCTCTCCTCTGATCTTTATAATCAATTGAGTTCCACTTGGTCTTCTGGTCAAATCCCACTTTTAATCTTGGCCTTTGATTGACTGTAACTCATCTTAGCCATCAAACTTACTTTTGGCGCCAAAAGTCCATTTGATAGCTTGTAGCTGTTTAATTTCAATTAATGCATCTTGGATGTTTGTAGAGGTGGAGGAGACAGCTGGGAGTGAGGTGGTGGCCAGGTGTTGTGAAAACCACCACTGGTTTGTGACTCAGTGTCGGTGTGAGGAAGAAAGGGATAAGGAGGGAAAAGGTTTGACTTGTGGGTTTGACTGGTATTTATTATAAGGGTGTATGGTTTGGACTGGGGGTTCAAATGGGATTATGGCAGGGGTCAAAAGGGATATGGCTGGGTTTATTTTGGTTTATAGAATATTAAAGGTTTGGTTTGTTTTGTATAAATTTAAACCCAAGGACCAAAGTTGTAAACTGCTGAAACTTTAGGGACCTGATTTGCCAACATTCCAAACTCACTTAAAAGGACTAAACCTGCCACAAATTAATAACACAAGGACCATAGTTGATAATTTTTTATTTTAAAACTTCCAAGGACCTTTTATGTCATTTTTGGATTCTTAGGGGTAAAAGTTGCCAAGTTTTAGAAAACTTTCATCCAGGGATCATTTGTTAACAAGTTTGACTTCCCAAGGACTTAAGTTGACTTTTCTTCCTTTTTAAACTTTCAGGGACTAGTTTTGAGAATTTGTGAAACTCCAGGGACTGAAAATGACAATTGTGTGAACTTGATCATTTTTCACTTGTTTTTCAATCTTTTGTACCTGAATCACATAAAAACACAATTCAATGATATTTGTAACATTTGTGTGGTCATTTGTGTGTTTTTGGTTGTTTTTGTGGGGTTAAATAATACTAAATATATGTGTATTTAGACACATATCACTTATCCTATTATTAAGATTAAGCTAGCTCAGGATAATCTAAAATCAACAACACAATATCAAGACACCTAAATCTACTAAATTCAACTTAGCACCACTGATCCTAAACTAATATTACTCAAGAACAACTAATCAAAATCCAGCATAAGGTAAACGAGCAGTGATAATAAGCAATAAGCTAAGTTGACTTTTTTTGACTAAAACAAAATTTCATTAATTAAAATTACATTACAATACTGAAAATAACAATAACAATAATATAAAAAAGAAAAATACCTAAAATTAAGCTAAAGTAAAACCTGGTCTCCTAAAAAAAACACTACTAACTATTTATACCAAAAAGAAAAAAAAAATAAGCTAGGGTTTTTCTTCCTCTCTCTTCTGTGCTTCTTTCTTCTTAACCTTCACCCTTGGATTATTCTTGAGCTCCCCACTTTAATGCTGAACCGTTGGATCCTTTTTCTAGCCTCGGATTGCTGAGGTGGAGGTGAAACACGTGAGCATGGTACTAGGGGAGGGTATGGGGGAAGGTGAAAGGTGATGGTGATGGTACTATGTTTTGGGGAAGTGGGAGGTCTGCTTGTTTAACTTTGGCGGGAAGAAATTGGGAAGGGGATAAGGAAATTGCCTGGGTTTGAAGGTATCAATTAGGGATTTTGACCCCTTTGTTTGACCGGATAAAGAAAGGGTGTTGGGCTTTTAACGGGCTAGAAGGGATTAGGTATTTCACTTGGGTTATTTTTGTTATTGGTCCGGTTTATTGTTTGTGGATAGATAAGGTTTAATCACAAGGACCAATTATGTAATTTCAGTAAGCTCAAGGGCCATTTCTGCCATTTATGTAAAATCACACCAAGGGCCACTTTTGCCAACTAGAAATAATCCAAGGCTATTTTGGGATTTTCCGAGCTTGAGTTGAAATAACGTCTTTTGCGGCTTCGGTTTCCGGCTCTTTTCCAAATTATGCACGGTTTTTTTCCATATTTGCCCCGTTTTCAATCCTTTTGTACCTGAAACACAAAAAACACACTCCAAGGATATTTGTAACATTTTATGGTCCGTTTGGGTGTTTTTGGTTATTTTTGTGGGTTTTTCGGGCATAAAATGATGAGTATTTACACACTCATCACTCCACTTCTTGGAGGGTTTAGCTTTGAGGGTCTTATTAACATTTTCAAGTGATTTATGGTTAGTGGTGGAGTGGACTGAGCTACCACATATTATGCATTTGATTGCTGATGTAGACTCAGTAAACTGAGAGGCTGACTTTGTCGTTCCTCTACTGGCCTGAATGGCCTTACCACGTCCTGAGGTGTTATGAGTGGAACTTCCACTATTTTCACAACTATTGTCAATTTGACAATCCTTAGGATGGTGGTCATTAAACCCACAGTAAGGGCAAGGTGCAAAAGGCTTTGCCTTTTGTTTCTGTTTCTGTTTAGAATCAGAAGGATAGTTTAAAGACTGAGCTTTAAAACTTGCCATGTTTGATGTGACTGTATGTGTTTTATGATCAGAGGTCCTGTGATCATCTTTTTTGCAAATCATGCAATAAAGAATTCTATAGCAATCATCAGTGATATGATTGGTATAGTTACACAGTTCACATCTTTTCAGGGGTTTAGTGGGTTTGGGTTTGGTCTTTGAGGAAGCTGGTTTTTGTTCCTTCTTGGATTGAGAAGGTTTCTCAGAAGATGCAATCTTTTCTCCTAGCTTCCTGACCATTTCAGCCAACTGATCAAATTTTAAATCAGGGCTTTGGGTTGTTACTTCAGAAGGGACTGAAGTTGATGAGTCATCAGTATTTACTGAGACTTCAAGGGTTGGTCTCTTCAGGATGGTTGTTCCCATTCCTGATCTCTCCTTTGGAGAGTGTGGTGAGAAGACCATTGGTGGGAGGCCTAAGTTTAGTGCAGCACCCTGAAGGGTATTCAGTGGAGGAAGTGGTGGGTATGATTCTGATTCAGACTCATTCACAGACTCAGTATTACTGAGTTGTTCAGTGAGTTCAAGCTTACTGAGTTGTTCAGTAAGTCCAAGCATATTTTTCAAGGCCTGACTTTCAGGAAGCAAGATCTTTCCAGTCTCAAAGTTTGGTAACTTACTGACTGGGTTGTCCCTGACAATCCAGTCATTAGACTTGGAAAGCATTTCTTGCTCAAAAGATATGCCAGCTAGAACAAAGGTTAATTCACTGTGACTCACATTGGGATCAACCATAAGAGGGTCAATTCCAATGGTTTTCTGAGAGCTTAATCCCATAGTGTCAAAAACCTTGGGGTTCTTCTTGGTCCAGCTTTGGATGACAGCTTTTTCTTTGTTAAGTTCAGTTTGTAGGGCTTGGTTTTGTTTCAAAATTTCAGTGTTCTGAATTTGTAGAGTTATTGTTTCTAGTTTGGCTTGCTTTAGTACAAGCAGTTCATCTCTACATTTATTCAATTCTGACACTATGTTGTTATATTTTGAACACATGTTAAGCCTTTGTTCCTCAATAAATTTAAGATCTACACAAATATAATTCATGTAAGACTGCCAATCAGAATCATCATCCATAGAAAGTAAAGTGTTTACCTTCTTCATGGTGATGTTTACCCACTCTCCATTCCTTGCATGGCTTTTCCTAACAGCCACCTGATCACCTTCAGAGAGTGCCATCAGTGCACTCACTCTAATTTCCTCATCTGAGGAGACCTCTTCATCATCCCAGTCATAAGCTTCAGCTACTAAAACCTTATTCTTTGCCTGAACAGGTTTGGGTGTTTGAGCAGCCTGAGACATTGAGGGATTAGTTTCAAGAATTGCAAGTTTAGCCTTGGCTTTCCTATATTTTGCTTCAAAGTCCTTTTGACCCTTGTTTTGAAATTGTTGGGTCGACTGAAACATTCTAGGTTGAAACTTGCTAGTTCCTGAGGAACTATTTCCTGAAAATTTGTAAGAGGGTTCTGAGGTGGTTTTAGAATAACAGTCCCTAGCAAAATGACCCTTTTTACCACAATTAAAGCATTCAGTGGTTTCATTTGCTTTTCCTTTTGAAAAATTGGACTGGTTTCTTTTGATGAAACGTTTTGAACTAGCAAGGAGTGCCCTCTCTTGGAATTCCAAGTTTAGATCTTTTAGGTACTCATCACTAGTCCTTTCATCAATTTCATCCTCAGACTCCTCTTGAAAGTCCTGCACAACACCATTAGTATAAAAGGCAGTTGATATGGGTGTGGAGGTTAAGGCCTTTTTGGACTCAAGAGCTTTTGAGTCAGGATATCTCCTTGAGATCAAGTTGTCCTCATAGACAAATTTCCCATAGATTTCAGGGAGCTCAAGGGTCTGAATGTGATTAGCATTCCTCAGGCCTTGTGAGAAGTTTAGCCACTTCTCAGGGAGACTGTTGACAAAGCCAACATTTGTCTCATGCTTAGATAATACTACACCATCATTTGATAGTTCGTTTATCAAAGTCTTGTATCTGGTATAAGTCTGAGAGAGACTTTCAGAGTCTTTTGCCCTGAAAGTATTATACTCAAGTTTCAGGTCCATGACCCTGTTTTCCTTGGTATCTGAGGGACCCTCAAAGCTATTAACCAAGTCATCCCAAGTTTGCTTGGCTGTTAAACAGTTGATGACTGATTCCATTATATCGTCAGGAAGACAAGATATAAGGATGCTTTTAAGGCGCTGGTCTTGATTGACCACCCTCCTCTCATCAATGGTCCATTGTGTCTCAGGCTTGTTTAGCCCTGCAGCAGTCTTAGGGACAAATGGGCTATCCCTGATACAGGTGATGTAGTAAGGTTCCATACCAGTTAAATAGCAAATCATACGTTGTTTCCATTTGCTAAACTTTCCAGCTTCTAGTCTGGGTGCAACAGCAGAATAGCTGCCACCCTTTTTATCGACCAGCTGGGGTACATTAATATCAGCCATAGTAGGATCTTGGTTTTAAAAACCTTGAGCACTCTTGGTTAGTTTTAAAAGATTTTATAAACCAGAGTCTCTGATACCACTTGTTGTTCCCTTAACACGCTTAGAGTTAACTAGAAAGTTACTCTATTAGTGTTTATGAATAATACAATGTTATGATTAATTCTAACAGATTAATGAAACGTAAAAGTAAAAACACATAAGTATTTTTCAACGTTTAAATTTTTATTAGAAATGAATCAAAGAATCTATTACCCAAGTGTTTTGCGGAACAAACACTTGGGATTGAATAGACAAGGTATGGTGGTGTCTCCTATCTAAACTCAAGCTTTGCTTTGAGTGGTAACAATTCGACCCACTGAGCTATCTCAGGGATACGTTACTCTTTGTAGGAGAGAAGTTGCTTTGTAAAAGTCTAAGCTTTCAATGTACAAAACACACTCAACTTCTCTCCCATCTGAACCTATTTATACACAAGTATAAAGAGTAAAAGTGATTAAAAATAATACAAGTTGTTGAAGCAAGTGTGTCTGACAATTACAACAGTAATTGTCATTTTCAAGAACCAATAGGAATGGGCTAAAAGTCTTTAGGAGTGGTTGGTCTGACACTCCATGACTTTTAGCCGTCTTAGGGAAGGTTTCTTCCTGACAAGATAAGATTTGATCTTATCTTAAACTCTTCCCAGATCTTCCCGCCTTTCTTTCAGGCGTTAGGTTCTTCAGTACACGCCTTCATTTATTAATCACAATTGTTGTTGAGGAGACTGGGGTTCAGTGAGTTCTTGTCCAACACTCACTGAACCATCATCTTCTTCTTTGGCTTAAGTCATACTCAGGGAGTACCGCCTTCCTGAGTAGTGAATCCTTCTTCTTGAATTCGCCTTAAGCATCCTGAAGATGACTCACTGAGAGACTGTTCTCTCAGTGACTTGAATTGTTCTCGGTTTAAGTTAACACTTAGTTAATTTGTGTTCAAATCTTGTTTTAAGTATTCTTGGGTACTGACGAACCCAACAATATCACTGATGATTGCTATAGAATTCTTTATTGCATGATTTGCAAAAAAGATGATCACAGGACCTCTGATCATAAAACATACTCAATCACATCAAAGATGACAAGCCTTAAAGCTCAGTCTTTAAACTACCCTTCTGATTCTAAACAGAAACAGAAACAAAAGGCAAAACCTTTTGCACCTTGCCCTTACTGTGGGTTCAATGATCACCATCCTAAGGATTGTCAAATTGACAATTGTTGTGAAAATAGTGGAAGTTCCACTCATGACACCTCAGGAGGTGATAAGGCCATTCAGGCCAGAAGAGGTATGACAATGTCAGCCTCTTAGTCTACTGAGTCTACATCTGCAATCAAATGCATAATTTGTGGTAGCTCAGTCCACCGCACCACTGACCATAAATCAATTATAAATATTAAAAAGACCCCCAAAGCTAAGCCCTCCAAGAAGTAGAGTCCTGGAAAGAACTAACCCAGTTTACTATTTGTGCAGAAACATGCCAGGGATCCTGTTTGGCATCTAGATAGTGGATGTTCAAGGAGCATGACTGGTGTGAAGGAGTATCTGCACAAGTATGTTGATGAATCAGGACCCAAAGTGATATTTGCTGATAACTCATCTTGTCTCACTGAAGGTTATGGTTCAGTAAACTGCAATGGTATAGTCTTTACTAGGATAGCTTATGTAAATGGTCTTAAATACAATTTGATAAGTGTCAGTCAACTATGTGATGCTAAATACATAGTTCAGTTTGATGATAAACAAGGAATCATCTTCAATGCTAATAAGGAAGTTGTCCTTATTGCACCAAGAAGACATGATGTTTATGTATTGGACATGTCCAGTCTGACTCAGAATGGAACTTGTCTCTTTACCAAGGCCACTGATACACTCAACTGGCTTTGGCATAAGAGACTCTCCCACCTGAACTTCAAAAACATAAACAACCTTGTAAAACAAAACAAGGTCCTTTGCTTACCATCTCTTGTGTTTTCAAAGGATAAACCATGCTCAGCTTGTGAAAAAGGTAAACATCACAGAGCATCCTTTAAAACCAAAACCAACTTTTCCATCAGGAACTGCCTACATCTTCTCCATATGGATCTATTTGGACCAATTAGTCCTAGATCCATTAACCATGAGAAGTATACTCTGGTCATTGTGGATGAATACTCAAGATACACTTGGTTATACTTCCTGATCAAAAAGAGTCAGGCAGCTGAAACAATTATGTCCTTTGTCAGGAACATTGAAAATCAAAATGACATCAAAGTCAAACAAATTAGGACTGACAATGGAACAGAGTTCAAAAATTATGAACTTGAATGTTTCTGTGATGAGAAAGGTATTTCCCAAAAAATTTCCTCACCCTACACACCTGAACAAAATGGGGTGGCTGAAAGGAAAAATAGAACACACATTGAAGCAGCTAGGACAATGCTAAATGGATCAGTCCTTTCCAAACACTTTTGGACTGAAGCAGTAAAGACTGCCTGTTACACACAAAACAGATCCATCATTGTCAAGAGACATAGCAAAACTCCTTATGAGTTATTCAAGGGAAGAATCCCTGACATCAGCTACTTTCATGTCTTTGGGTGTCCTGTGTTTATTCATAATAACAAGGATCACTTAGGAAAATTTGATGCCAAAGCTGATGATGGATACTTCATAGGATACTCCCTTGTCTCAAAGGCCTTCAGGGTGTTCAACACTAGGAGACAGCATACTGAGGAAACATTTCATGTTACCTTTGATGAGAGCACTGATGCAATCAGTGTCTCTAACAACTCAGTGGAAGAGATAGGTATTGATGAATCATCAAGATACCCTCCTGATGAACATCATACTGATAATGGTCCTTCCACTCAGTACCATACAAATGCTGACATCTTCTATTACATCATTCCCCACAACCTTCCTTACCCAACCATCACTGAGTTTCTTGAAGCACAAAGTACTGATGAATTCATTCAGTCAGTACAAAGTGCTTGGGTACTAAACAATCACAGTGATGAGTCAACCCACTCAGACACTCAAGATGCTGAAGATCATCATGTGTATGATCCTGATCCTACACATCAGGCCTCTACAAGTTCTAATCAGTTTCCAAGACCTCAGGACAGTTGGACTAGGTCTCAGGATATAGAACTTGTCAATATAATTGGTGAGCCTACTGAAGGCATGCTCACAAGAAGCATAGCTGCTGAACTGAGAGCAGCCTCAGCCAATGAATGCCTATTTGTGGACTTCATTTCCACAATTGAACCCAAAAGTGTTAAGGAAGCACTAAATCATCCAAGTTGGGTTCAAGCCATGAATGATGAACTGGAACAATTTGACAGAAACAAGGTAATGACCTTGGTCAAATGTCCTGAAGATGTTTCAGTCATTGGCATGAAATGGGTATTTAAAAACAAATCTGATGAAAATGGCATAGTCATTAAAAACAAAGCCAGACTTGTAGCCAAAGGCTATAATCAACAACAAGGCATTGACTATGAAGAAACATTTGCACCAGTAGCAAGGATGGAAACCACCAGGATCTTCCTTGCTTTTGCTACATAAATGAACTTCAATGTGTAACAAATGGATGTTAAAAGTGCATTCTTAAATGGCTCACTGAAAGAAGAAGTTTATGTTCAGCAACCTCCTGGATTTGAAAGCCATGAGTTTCCTGACCATGTCTGCAAGCTTAACAAAGCCCTTTATGGACTGAAACAAGCTCCCAGGGCATGGTATGAGACTCTTTCAGCCTTCCTGATCCAAAACAAATTTGTCAGAGGCAAGATAGACAACACATTGTTTATCTACAAGACAAATAATGATGTCATACTTGTACAAGTGTATGTTGATGACATCATCATTAGCTCAACAAATTATAAACTTTGCAAACAGTTTGAAAAACTAATGGCAAAGAAATTTGAAATGAGCATGATGGGAGAACTGACTTACTTCCTTGGTCTACAAATCAAGCAGACTGATAAAGGAACCTCTATCAGTCAAGAGAAGTATGTTAGAAGCCTACTGAAGAAGTATGAGCTCAGTGACTGTGCCTCAGTCAAGACTCCCATGGTACCCCCAAACAACCTTGGTCCTGATCTTACTGGAAAACCAGTGAATCAAACTCTTTTTAGAAGAATGATAGGATCACTGATGTATTTACTTGCATCAAGGCCTGATATCCAATTCTCAGTCTGCTTATGTGCCAGATATTAATCTGACCCAAGAGAAACTCATATCACTGCTATGAAAAGGATATTCAGGTACCTTAAAGGTACTCCAAACCTTGGATTATATTATCCAAAATGTTCAGGCTTTGATCTTAAAGGATACTCATATTCTGACTATGCTGGATGCAACATGGACAGGAAAAGCACCTCAGGCTCCTGCCAAATTCTTGGTGGAAAACTAGTCTGTAGGAGTGCAAAGAAGCAACAATCAGTTGCCATGTCCTCAGCTGAAGCTGAATATGTTGCAGCAGCAAGTTGTTGTGCAAATGTACTCTGGATGAAAAGTCAACTCAATGACTATGGAATTCATTACAAGATGGTTCCCATCTTTTGTGATAACACAAGTGCAATTGCCATCTCAAATAACCCAGTTCTTCATCAGAGAACAAAACACATTGATATTAGATATCACTTCATCAGGGACCATGTCATGAATGGTGACATAGAATTACACTTCATTCCTACTGAATATCAGCTAGCTGATATATTTACCAAGCCATTGGATGAACCAACTTTCACCAGACGGAAAGCTGAACTAGGAATGTTGGATATTGAGAATCAGTCCACTGATTGACTCCATCCAAATATGTGTAAATTCTGATAACCCAAGTCCCTGACTCAATGTGTTCTTCAGTGAGAAAGGTCACTGAACTTCAGGAACTAAACCCAAGTTCCTGAACCCATAATCCTCAGGAATTAAACCCAAGTTCCTGAACCCTTGAACCTCAGGAATTAAACCTAAATTCCTGAACACTAGAACCATCAGTGACTAAACCCAAGTCCTGAAAATCAGGTTCACTGAATGAAAAGTCATTTAGGGTCCTCAAGAGACATTAAATACTAACTTAAATGCTCTAAGTATCTAGTTAGTAAATGTCCGAGGTTGGTAACTGAATTCTTATTTAATATAAGAATATTTGTTCTTTTGCCTTTCTGGCTTCCACCTCTGGGCCCCCACATTCCCACTTGGCATTAAATGCCTCTCCAATCACATTACAGATATGTGATGACTCATCTCTGCAAATTACACTTTTGTAGAACTGTTTAACTGTTCACCTTGACTGTTGCGCCAAACCAGGGAAAGTGGAGTGGTAGCATTAAATGCGGATCCCAAAACATTTTATTCAAAACAGTTTCCAAAAATTCTTTTTAAATAAATAAAATCCGCTTAATACCCAAACTACCCTCCACTTCTCTTCCCTATAAATACCCCATGCAAAAACAACACACACGTGTTTTTTAGAAATCTTAAGCAAAAATTTTTCCCTCTTCTTTCAAAAACTAAATCTTGTGTGTGTGTTCTTAGGCTTTAGAAACCCATAATCATTTGTTAACCCAGACCTACCATTACAAATGGCTTCTTCTAATGCTATCCCATACGCCCCTAATGTGGATTTCATATTAGAGGGCGTAGACCTCACAAAGAACAATTTGGCGGGAAACTTTTCCTATCCACAAAAGTTCCATGCTTACAAGAATGTAATGAAATATCTTCAAAACTGTTTTCTTGCAAAAGCATTTACCATGACCCCCTCAGTCATCTACCATGACTACTTGAGGGAATTCTGGTGTACTGCTGTGGCTACTAGCCCTAAAGACACCAAAGAATCCATCATCATTTTCACAGTGATGAATGGGAGAAGGACTCTCTCCCTGGATTATAATAACTTCATCAAGGCCACTGGTCTTGATATTGCTGAGGCTTTTGAGCCCAATCCGACAGACCAAGAGGTTAAGGGAGAGTTGATCTTCTTGGGACCTCATGACCCTAAATGTCCTGAGTTGTCCGTTGGAGCCTTATTGGAGAAGGCTCCAATTGTCAAAACTTGGTTCCACCCAGTCTGGAGGATCCTGATGACATTCGTCATTCAGGTCCTTGGGGGAAATAAATCCTCCACTGAGCAATTGAACTCATCACAACAATTGATGTTGTTCAGTCTCTTGGAGGGTAGAAAGATAGATATCGGAGGTATAATCTTCCGTGACCTTGTTGCTAAGCTCTCAGGAAAATCTAGGCAAAAACACTTGTCTTATCCTAGGTTTATTTCCTGTGTGCTTCAGGACCTCCTTGGTTCTGACTATGTGAGGCCTGACGTCGAAGGTACGAAACCTGACGTCTTACATAAGACCAATTTCACCAGTGGCATCACTGAGGTACAACCCATAGCCCTGACTGACAACGTGCTAGTGGTCATTCAGGGGGAGAACGCTATTTCTCCAATACCTTCACCGACAAAGAAGGTGAAGAAGACAAAGAAGGGTCAGTCCAGTAAGGTGGTTAGACCCAAACCACTCGCCACTGAGACTGATGCCCAGAACCAACTCAACCTTAAAAAGGGGTTGAATGTGGCCCAGACCTCTGAGACACCCACTACAGAGACCCCCCTGACCACAAAACAAAGGCCAACGGAGGGCACTGAGCAATCATCCTCAGTGTCCTCGGGCAAACCTTTTCCACATGTCCCTACTGACATACACAAGTTAGTTGGGTAGGAACAATCACCCATTCACATCCTCGGTGGGGCAGCACTACTCCACTGAGAAGGGGACCCATCACCAATCACATCCCGCTAACGTTCCTGAGCAATCACCCTCAGGATCTCAGGGAGTTCAGGATCCTAAATCCCCAAAAGGACAGTACAATCCTGATGGGAAGGGGGTCCATCAATCTTCACAATCAGTGCCTAGTGATACTACTGGAAAACACCCGTCAGTAGTTGAAGGCGCTAAGGGGGACAAAGACTCAGAGGGACAAAAACCACCCGCTGATACGGAACCCATAACCACCTCAGGCGGATCCATTCTCTCAAGAACTGCCCCCAAAAGTCAGGCTGAATAATCAGTTATTATGACTAGCCAGGGTGATAAAACCAAATCAGTTTTTATGGCGGGGTCAGGACCTGGCCAAAACCAAGGCAAGTCTTTTTATAAAGAGGAGCCGGTTAACCTTTTTGAGATTGAGTCTATGGGGGATATTCAGGCTCTTCTTGATTCTGAAGATTCTGAAGATGAGCTCAAGGAAGAGAGTGAGGAGGAAATGTTTGAGGCTGGTGATGACATGGAGACTGATGTACAACCAACTGAGCAATCGCATCAGTCTTCTCCACATGGTGAAGAATCTGAATCTCAGGCTGATCATTCTTCAGATTCTGAATCATCATGCCCTCAGGAACTCAAGAAGTATGACAACATTCTTCCTCTTACTGAGAGGCAATTGGTCAAGTTCCTACAAAAGGCCAACAATGCTCTCTTCACTGGGCTAACTGAAGAAATTTTTGACCACCACACTGAAGCTGCTGTTCATTACGTCGATCTGAAGGAATCAGTGGAATCCTATCATGATGATGTAAATGAGCACAAGTCATCTATCTCCTTCTCCCTGACAAATCTTGATTACAATCTTAAAATGTTCAACGAGTCTCTCACCAACTTACAAAAGAGCGTTGAAACTATTCAAGAGTCAGTGAAAGATGACCCTGCGCTTAACAGGAAAATTCTTCAGGCTTTTGAGACCTACCAGCAACAATCTACTCAGGTGGCTGAGCTGGTAAACATGCTGACTTCCTCAAATCTTCAGGGATTCAGCTCTAAAGTGGACTCCATCAGGTCTTCCCTGGGTCTTATGGAGTCCCACATGGCATCTTTTCAAATTCTTATTCTTCCTTGGCTTGGAATCCTGGGCCAAGGATGACTGCAATGGAGGCTTCTCAGGCTTCTCTTGAGGCTAAGGTCTCAACTCTTCAGCAGGACACCTCAGACATCAAGTCAATGATGACTGAGATTTATCAGGCATTCAAAGGTCAGGCTCCCTCAACTTCAGTGAGCGCACCAACTCTTGCTCTCACTATGGGTCAAGCAACAGTTGAGGGGGAGAAAGTCAAAGTCACTGAAGAAGAACAACCTCCTTCTCACACTGCGGGGGAGAATCCTAAAGAAACCCCATCTTCATCACACCAGGACAAAGGCAAAGGCATCCTCACAACCACTGAGCCTTAGCCTACAATCTTGGTGCCTGCTTCCAAGAGGCAAGACCCTGATGAGCCAGTCAGGGTCCCTTATGAGGTCAATGGAGTGATTAAACTTCTTACTAATGAGGAAGTCCAAGCTCATATGGAGAAAGAGGAGGCAATGAAGAAGGCAGCCGAAGAAGAAAGGGCGAGCAAGGCTGCTCTTATTCAGGTGGTCCATGAAGAGGCTGAGAAGATAGGTCTTGAGCCTAAAGAACTTGCTGGAAGAAAGGGTGGTGAGACCTTTGTGAAAGCTTAGACTGCTGAGATGATTGCTCTCAGGAAAAAGAGGGAAGAAAAGTTGAAAAGGACTGAGGAGATTAGGCAGAACAGGATTGAGAGATATCAGTGGGTCATGACAAACAGGTTGAAACCAGAACCAATCACTGATGTCAAGATTCATCGAAACACCAAGCCTGCCATTGTTACTGTCTACAGAGGTGCTGACATGAGAAACTTTGATGTTCATACCC
Source organism: Artemisia tridentata subsp. tridentata (assembly GCA_021014915.2). Taxonomy (NCBI): domain Eukaryota; kingdom Viridiplantae; phylum Streptophyta; class Magnoliopsida; order Asterales; family Asteraceae; genus Artemisia; species Artemisia tridentata. The sequence continues at coordinate 197,935,627 of CP139503.1, forward strand.
CCTTCAGATTCGCTGACTTCGGGATCACTGAATTGGATGAGTTGGGTCCAATATTAGCGAAAAAATCAAATGTTGTGGTCCCTGGTCTGTTGAAGTCCCTGAGTCTAAGGTATGAAAGATTGGCAGAAACACCTCAGGAACTTGGTATTCCCTCTCCTCTTCCTGCTTCAGCAGAACTGCCTGCTCCCTCTCAGTCTTCCTCAAGAAAGAGAAAGAAGATTGAAGCTGAGCCTGAGATCAAGGTCCCTAGTTTGGATTGCAACAGAGCCCTCCCTGAAGGAGTTCCATTCAGGAACAACTTGGTCATCGAACAACCTGAAAGAGGTTTGTTCTTCACTGATGAGTTTGGAGACCCAGCCTTCCAAAGATGGAGTGATATTGACCAATCAGGAATCAAGGCAATGCTGGGTTTCCTCATGATGGCCTCACCAATCAAGACTCCTGAGAATGTGAGGTTCTGCCAAGACCTGAGAACAAAGATTCAAGAGCATTCTGATCAGCATGAGCTTGAGTCTAAGAAGCCAAAGCTTGAAGCCTTAGGGTATAAGTTTGACTGAATCCGCCAACACCACTATCCCTGTACTATGTATAGTTTTGTTAGGACTTATAATAATATTAATAAGATGATGTTTTTATTATTTCAGTGTCCTTATTTACTTTCTAGTACATTCAGTATGAGCAGAAGTCATTAGCTCACTCATAACTGATAAAAAACACTTAGGCATAATTTATATCCAAATAAGGGGAGATTGTTGGGTCCATCAGTACCCAAGAATACTTAAAACAAGATTTGGACACAAATTAACTAAGTGTTGATTAAACCGAGAACAATTCAAGTCACTGACTGAACAGTCACTCAGTGAGTCATCTTCAGGATGCTTAAGGCGAATTCAAGAAGAAGGATTCACTACTCAGGAAGGCGGTACTCCATGAGTAGGACTTAAGCCAAAGAAGAAGATGATGGTTCAGTGAGTGTTGGACAAGAACTCACTGAACCCAGTCTCCTCAACAACAATAAGTGATTGAAGACTGAAGAAACCAACGCCTGAAATAAAATGCGGGAATAAGTGGGAAGTGTTTAAGAAGATAAGAGTGTCAGACCAACCACTCTTATCTTGTCAACAAACCTTCCCTTATGCGGCTAAAAGTCATGGAGTGTCAGACCAACCACACCTAAAGACTTTTTAACGCATTCCTATTGGTTCTTGGAAATGACAATTACTGTTGCAATTGTCAGACACGCTTCCTCAACAAGTTGAAGTTTTTTAATCACTTTTACTCTATTATACTTGTGTATAAATAGGTTCAGAAGGAGAGAAGTTAAGTGTGTTTTGTACATTGAAAGACTTATACTTTTGCAAAACAACTTCTCTCCTACAAAGAGTAACCAGTCCCTGAGATAGCTCAGTGAGGCATATTGTTACCACTTAAGCATAGCTTAAGTTTAGATAAGAGACACCATACCTTGTCTATTCAATCCCAAGTGTTTGTTCCGCAAAAAACTTGGGTAATAGATTCTTTGATTCATTTCTAATAAGAATTTAAACGTTGAAAAATACTTTGTGTTTTTACATTTACGTTTCATTAACTGATAGAAAGAATCATTACATTGTATTAGTCATAAACACAAATAGATTAACTTTCTAGTTAACTCTAAGCGTGTTAAGGGAACAACAAAAAGAAACTGCAAGCAACACCCATATTTATTAAGGATTTCAACTCACAATCCAAATATGGAACTCAACAAAAAATTATGTGTTCAACATATTAATACTTCACAATTAATCTTCCAAACAAGAATGTATATCAGGCAAATGACTTATTAACAAACTGGAAGTTGCATCACATGCTTGTAAATCTGACCACATCCAAATTCCATAAAGATTTCATAAACCAAATGCCCCATTATCAAAACCCCCGCCTTCATCACCAAAACCCACCACCAATCCCCCTCCCTACTGCCACCACCACGAAACCCTTACCACCGCCACCAACCCCTCTCCTTACTGCCACCAAAACCAACTAAAACCTACAACAATTAGCACACCAACACCAACATCATCATTAGCACAACTGTCCCTACTACTTCACTTTCAAACAGAACCACTGTCTGTCCACATTCACCATTAGCACACCAACACCAACATCATAATCACCAAATCTATACATCATTCAAACCAACTAAACAGTTCTCACCTTTAATCACTTTCTCCATATAAAAATCAAACAACAATTTCCCAATCACATACCCTCATCCTTACCTTCATTTTCATACATCAAACAAATCAAGATCTGTGGTGGTTGTGACGGGATGGCCGGATCTTAGTAGTTGTTGTGGACAGTTGGTGATACCCAACACCCCAAACACAAGATCTGTAGTGGTTGTGATGGGTGGCAAGCGGATCTGAAAAAAGAGATTGGTGGTGGTTGTGATTCACTTACGAGGTGGTGGGCGGATGGTGTTTGTTAGTGGGTTGGATGTGAGGATGGTGTTTGTTGGTGGTGAGGATGGTGTGTAGTGGTGAACAAGGTGGTTGAAGGCAAGATTCCGATGACGGTAGTTGGAGGTCGTGGTGGTCGGCGGTTTGGTGAAGAGGGTGTGTGTTGGTGAAATTTGTGAAGAGGGTGTGTGTTTATATAAAGAAGAATGGTTTATTGGATAAAAGGACACAATTACTCTTCCATGTGCACGTCACATGACCAAATTAATGGTCAAACAAACGGAAAATTTGGTCAAGGGTCGCAACCATAGGGACTGGATTCGTTAAAAAAAAAAGTAAATACACTATATCCATTAAACTCGACAGACCACATGGACCATTTTTGAAATTAACTCAAAAAAAAAATGTTTGGCTAGTTAAACGAAACAAGTTTTTGCTGGAAGTTTCTAGTAGCTGAAAAAGCCCAATAGTAAACTGGGCTGGGTAGGCTTTTACCCATACTAACAAAACCCTAAAAACGCCTCTTATCCCTCTTTATATACACCCTCCTCCTCATCTCTCAACATCAACCAAATAGCCTCCAATCGTTTCAAATCCTTCCCATAGCAGTTTTTCTCAAAATTATAATCGCTTATAAACCCTTGTTAGCACCAATGATGTCAGTAAATCCATCTGTTTTCTCAATAACATATGGATCTGCACACTAGATGCAAAATCAATCTTCGAGCCTCATGGACATGCTGGTTCCTTTTATTTTAATGGATTTTTGCGTTTTCTCGTAGGTTCAACAGTTTTGTACAAATATATTTTTGCTCAATGATGATTCTTTTTATGCTTTAACCACACCGAAGTGAAACTAATGTGTTATGAATATAACTGGATTTATTCAAAACTTTTATAGGTTTAGCTTATTTATATAAGTGGAAGCTGTTTTAGTTTTGATTAAATCCTGTTAGGGACATAATATATTTTGTTTCTTATGTGGACAAACCTGGCCTTTGTCTGAGAGCAAATTTATTTTTATTTTTATTATTATTTTTTATTTTTTTTATGGTGCCAATGATGATAAAATTAAGGCTTGTTTCTCAGAGACATTCGCAGTGGCCGCCTAAATCTTTCGCCTTTCGCCGGGCTTGAGAGATTATGATGTTTTATCCTTCCTTGGATGTCTGAGGCACTTTTAAACTTTTTTTTCCAATTTTTTATAAACTGTAGTAGGGGGGTGTTTGTTTTAAGTATTATATTGTTTCGGCTTGTATAACATAAGCCACAAATTTGTGACTTATTTTGACACTTTTGAACTTATATAACATTGACAACACATATAAGCTAATAAGCTGTGTATTAGCTTAAACAAACACCCCCTAAATTTTTACAAAAATGTTGGTGATGATAATCTTAAGGCTTGTTTCTCAGAAACATTCGCAGTGGCCGACTAAGAGCTTTCGCCTTCGCCAGGCTTGAGAGTTAATGCTGCTTTGCTCCTTCCTTGGATGTCTGAAACTTTTAATAATTTTTATATGACTATGTACATTGGTTTTTAATGTTTTTAACTTGGAATTGTGATCTTCTTTTAAGTTGTTAGTGATGATATTTCTAAGGCTTGTTTCTCAGAAACATTCGCAGTGGCCGCCTAAGAACTTTCGCCTACGCCAGGCTCGAGAGTTTGTGCTGTTTTGCTTCTTCCTTGGATGTCTGAAACAACTAGTCAAATTTACCTTGTTTTATGATTTTACTAACTTTTTATAGGTGATTGAAGTATGGTAATGTTTGGAGTCTTCCTTGTTCTAGGGAATGGCTTTGGAAGCCACTTTTTTATTTGTCTTATGGAATTTGACCCTTGTTTATACAGTTAGGGGGCGTTTGGTTTGTAAGTGGGATTGAAATTGGATTCGGATTTAGAAAATGTTGGAAAGGAAAGAAGGAGAGAGAAAATTAATTAATATTTAATTTATATATATATGTTTAATAAGTTTTATGTATTTGTTTGAGATAAAAAAGGTAAAATATAAAAAAAAAAATGAATGAAGATATAAAAATTCATTAAATAAAAGAAAGCTTTTGATTGGTGGATTTCATCAAAACCAACCCACTTAGGCTGGTATGAATATTTTGAATTCGAATCATGTGTCATAAGGAATTAAATATACCAAACAAAAGATTTAAACAATCTTTGATTCTACACCTAGTGACACCCATATATCAAACGGGCCTTAATGTTCTATCTTGTTTTTTGATTGATTCATTATCATTATTGTATTTGTTGTAATTGTCTAAATTATATTCAGTTATATTTTGTGATAAATCTTTTGGCTAAGTAATATTGATTTTATTGGTTTTTCACATCTTAGAAATTTGCTGCTTAGGATTGTTTTGGATTGATCTCTTTGTTGTTGGAAGGAATCTTTCATACATATAGCCAAAATCAAATAGTGTGACAAGCAAAAACATTCAAAAATAAAAAACCCCAAGGTTGCAAAATTTGCTAGACTTAGTCGGTCGGGTACAGCCTAGCGATTAATCAGTTAGGCTTCTTGTTTAATTCGTTGTTGTGTGTTTGGCCATCTATTTATGCTTGATTTGGTCGATTTTTATTTGTAACCGAGTTAGCTGATTTATCTGATTTTTGTCCGATTTGATCGATTTTTATCCGATTAATTGATATGGTGGCTGATTTTTGACCAAACGATTAGTGAAAATACGGGTGGTTAATCCGCGCCTAGGCCAATTTTTACAACACTGAAAAAACCAAATCTTTCTATACAATTTATTCCCATCAAGTCTATCTAATCTTTCATGTTGCAACGTGAGCAACGTGAAGGCGATACAACCTTGTTCAAAGTCAATCTATTCATGTTAGAGCGTCATGTGCGGTAACACATTATACTGCATCCTTTGAGCGTAATGACAAATCAACTTTAACATACCATGAAAATCAACATTCATCATAACATGCCACAATACATTTTTTTCTTTTTTTGGAATTTATTTTTTATTTTTATTATTTATTTATTTATTTATTTATTTTTTTTCTCTTATGTTTTCATTTTTTTAAACCAATTAATTTTTAATCATTAACAATAAAATTATCTTTATTTTTTTAATCATTAAGAATAAACTACCTAAAAGTCGATCATCTTCTTCGTTAAACACAACCCAAGCACACCACAAGCACAACACAAATACACTGTCTTAATCCAAAAAACCAATTAAAAAAAAAAAAAGAGGCTCCTTTATCACGTTATGGCTTATGCCACCATATCGATTGCTTTTAGGATGATAACAATAATTTTATTGTTGAGGTCACCACATGAATATGGGATTTTTTTATAAGTTAGCAGCTATTACTAGGGCAAATGGCACAAAAATATACTTAACTTAGGGTCTGTTTCCAATTAAAGTATTCCATTTTTTTTCTTGCACATAAAGGCGACCAATTCGTTAGTAAATTACATGTTTGGTCCTTGAGTTTGTGTAGTCATTTCACCACCACCACCACCACCTGCCACCTCTACCACCTACATCCACCTCCACCACCAGGAACCACCACCACCAGACTGTTGGTGGTGGTGGCCGCGGCTGGTAGTGGTGGTGGATGATGGTGGCGACGGTTGGTGGCGGCGGCTGGTAGTGGTGATGGTAGCGGCGGCTGGTAGTGGTGGTGGGTAGTGGAGGTGGCTGGTGGTGGTGGTGGTGGACGATAGTGGTAGAGGTGGCAGGTGGTAGTGGTGGTGAGATGATTATACAAACTCAAGGACCAAACATATAATTTAATAACGAAATGGTCGTTAGTGGGTTAACGAAAGTTAGTAAAAAACTTAAATCAGCTAATAATAAAAGTTGACCGCCTTTATGTGCAAGAAAAAAAAGTATGGTTTAGGGTTTAGGGTTTAGTACCTTGATTGGAAAAAAGACCTTAAGTTGATTGACTTTTTGTGTCATTTGCTCCTCTTACTAACCATTGTTATGAAGCTAATTCTGAAAGATTCGTTAGTTTGTCAAAGTCCTTTAATGTTACAAGATCACCAGCATTACCTTTTGACTCTCATGCCACTCCCACTCAGAGTTCATCACCCATCTCCATTGCCACGACCTCAAATGCTTCTTGAATTAACATACATTGTTCTATAGTTGAACAAACCCCTAACAATATACTTTTGAAATTCAATGTAAGCTCTTTCTTGATCTCAAGCCAAGACTCGAGTCTAAAGGCACTACATCAATGTGTTTGCTTATCCATAACCCCTAATGTTTAGAGTAATGATTCGCACACTCCAACTATTAATTGACACACTCTATTTCATGCTTTAAACAGTTATACACATATGACAGGATGCTTATTATAGTTGTACTTTTGAGTGTTCTAATCAATAATTGAAATGTGCAAATCATCACTTTAATGTTTATAATTTTACTTTACATATCTAATAATTAACTTTTTTTTTCTGCGGGAACAAACAAAAAAATAGTATGTTATATAGTGATTTCTTCAAACGGCTAAATCGATAGAGAAATCACAACTTCGTACAAACTGTGTGTCAACTGACCATTTACCAGAAACCAAACTTGAGCAATGTTCAGTTGTTTACTGCTAATTGAAATGGAGTTAGAATTAAAATCTTGACCTAATTTAATAGTATTTTGACTTGATTATTAGATAAAAATATAATAAAATACGAAACTAAAATAAAAATTATCTTTTGTCATATTATGGGGGCACTATCATCTAGGTGAGGTATGTAGGGTTGAGCACGGTACCAGATTGGTACCAAACGTGTACTGAATTGGTGGCACCCTTTTTTCCCCGAACATGAAAGGGGGTACCGGTACCGTACCGAACGGGATTCCGGCACCGGAACCGGTATCGGTACTCGCTACCAGGAAATCGGTACAAATCTGGTTCTTCCCATTTTTTGTTAAACCATTTTATTTTTTTTAATTTTATTTTATTATTATTATTATTATTTTTTCATATTTCATGCTAGTACCTTTATGTGAAAACAAAAAAAAAAAAAAAAAAAAAAAAAAAAAAAAATTGACAAAACATTTATTTTCGAGTAATTTCGAACCACAACGTGTCAAAACACACAACAAACAATTAAATACACACATCACCAAGATAGTCGTACTTACAAACGTTTCAAAACTTATAAAATTCCACCGAAAATCATATGAAATCGTTCAAATAAACAAATTAAACCATTTTAAGCAAAAAACAATTAATCTTGTGTAATTGCAATCTCATTTTCTTTAGCGGTTTGCTTGCCAATCTCTTCTTTTTAATAATATGTTAGGGTTTAATATTTGGAGGGTTTATGAAGGATCCATAGTTGTCACAGTAGGTTTTTGGGATGTTTGCTTTTTTTCTTTATATTTTACATGACTATTGTTTGGCATAGAACGACCATAATAGGTGTTTGGATAAGTTGTTTAATTCAAAAACATGATTACTCAATTCCGAGAAGTTTTTCGGTACTATCCCGCTTTGGTACCGTTACCGTATTAGCGGTCCTGAATTTTTGGCTCGATTAATGGTACCGATCTAGTACCGTGTATCCAGATTTGGTACCGGGATTCGGGTTAGAAATGCTCATCCCTAGCGGTATGTATCAATTATATGTTTGTAAATCCTTGATAAAGTTGATTTTGTTAAAGGTCGTAATTGAAGCTGATTTTGTTAACGATTGTAATTAAGGTTGGTTAAAAAGAAAACAAAAACAAAAAACATGCCTTTCGTATTTTTAAAGGATTATAGTTAAAATTAAAACCTAGCAAGATGCTAGAAATTTTCTACCATGCACACACGATAATCTTGACCAATGACTCGAGTACTACAACCAAAACGACCCTCAGACCACAATGCCGCCAATGACTCTCAAACTACAACAATGAAACTCAACGACCCTGAAATAACAACCTCAATGACCCTCAAACTACAACCAAAACGACCTTCCAATTACAACGACCCTCAAATTACGGTCTCAGCAACCCTAAAAAAATAATGACCTCAACTCCCATCAAACTACGACACCCTCAAACTACAACGACGCTTTTTTTCTTTTTCTTTTTCTATTTTTTTTTCTTTGGTAACCATGGTTTCGGACTTTTAGCCGACTAATAACAAGGTTTGAACCCACAACATTCAAATATTACAGTGACCTTAGTAACAGCGGTTGTGGACATCCAACAATCTAGAAGACAACCTCCATCGTCCTAGCCCAAATATAACGCCAAACCACTAAGGTCAATCACTTGGTATAAAGTATGGAAACAAGTGAACATCAACCGCGACCCAACCACAACCCTCATGACACAAACGAAACCCGTCGAAATCTCAAACCAAACAATTTCGACCACACAATTAAACCAAGTTGTAGCCCGGCGATATGTAGTCGATTGATGGAGAATTACCCTAGATTCAAAGACTGGCAAGCTAAAATGACCATGACAAACTTGAACCATGACCCAAAACACTACCGTAACAACCCATAGATATCAGCCACCATATTAACCATTGCTACCCCGACACCAAAACACTTGCCTCACTTGCCATAAAATGACCTGACCCTAATATATTTTCCAACAAAACGACCTCAATATGTCCCGAACCACAAAATACCTTACCCTCTCACCAACAGATCTGAAGCACCATTGTTAGAACCACAAAATACCTGAATGGCTGAACCACGAGCCATTTTTTATTCAGCATTCTCTATAAACTTTAGGTTTGCAGACCTTTAATAAAATTCAATCTTTTTTTGTATTTCTTGCAAAGTTGGTTTTGTTTACCTTACCTTTTTATGGTTTTCTAATTGTTCCTGCAAGGCTACAAAACCACCAGCAATATTTAATTTGTTTTAGAATCGAATATAGATCATTTTGTTGTAACGACTCGTTCAATTTAAATTTTCCTATGACTTTTCTTTTGTGTAATGTGCGTCATGCATATGTTAATGTGGTCTTTTAAACTACTCCGTATGAATGAGTTGAAATTACTCCTAATAACCAACCCTTATTTTGAGATTTTAACTTTCTTAACGCCCCATAGCAACTCTATATGTTTCAATAGTAATTAGTATAGTTTCATCCGTTCGCAGACCAGTTTAACAATCACACGTCTTTTTTGGGTTTCGGATCAGAAAAGTTACAGCCAGTTTATTTGATTAACTTACTGATACTCCATTTCGGTTTGGCTAACATGTAATCAAGATTATTCATCCAATGAAAACTAACAGATTACCAGTAATGCTTTGATTAATTTTATTCCGAATAATGTGAATGGTTGTTGACAGTTTTAGAAATTTTATCAAAAAAAGTTTCATACACCCAAAACATCAATCGAATAAAGGGGTGTCATGCTTAAATACCTCTATCCGGGAAGATGACTCTTTATTTTCTTATCGTCATGTTACAAATCATATTTTCGAAACTAGTGTCATTGCACCTACTTACATATTAACATGTTTGTTTTAGCAAGAAAACAACCATGATGAAAAGGGACATAAACTACATTATACATATGAATGATTAGATGAGCATGAGCACAAGATTAGTATTTCACAAAGGACAACCATTTTGGCTTTTTTCTCATATACAAGCACCAAATATTGGTGCTGTACTCTGATAAGTGATACATGTGAAGTGCCCTTATTTTCGTAGGCTATAATATGTTTAAATGGGACTATTTTAGTATTGTAAGCTACAAACCATCATATTACTTTCAGCCATTATGATTAGGTGCAATAGCTTTCGAACTGTTAGGGGTAGTAAACATTTTTGAAAAGAATCGATCAGCCAAAACTGCGTTCGCAGCATCAGTTGGATGAAAAGCGTCCCAAAATACATATTCACTGCGATTCTTACACACATTTGCATTCGATAAGCACAATCCTCCAATAGTGGTGTCAACTTTACAACATGATGTATTTGATACCTTGAAACCTGAAATATAGAAACAAAAAGTCAACATTGATGGTTTAGGAACCTTTTAATCTTTTGGAGAGGTTGAAGTTCACTATAGAACTTTAAAATTTTAGGTTGTGTGGTCTTACCATATTTTGAAGGGTTGTCGACCATATCTAGAACATCGTTGTAAGTATCCGCAAACGTAAGTTGCGCATTTTTGAGCTTGAGATTTAAGAGGTTCATTAACTTTTGTACTTTTGTGTTAAACTGAAGCACCCATTCATTTACGTGACGTAAACATTGGTGTGTCCTTGATTTTGCTCGTTGTGAAGGAATACAACCAAGAGGTCCAAGTCCATGAAAAACCATTTTTCGTGCCCCTAGCAAGTAAAGCCTCTTTGAACAGATAAGAAAAAATCTACATCAGTTTTAAGAAACCACCTACTTTCTTCTGAGTTTTAACTCTTACCGTGAATTGTTCTGCTAATTTCAGATTTAGAAGGCCTAGAAACTCTTCGGGTGTGTACTGTTGACCATCAAGTAGAAATGGTTGCAAGTAATTGTTGATGTAATCATTGCTACCTGTCAAAGACCCGAATCATAAACTTGTTGTCTCATCATAAACCCAAGAAATTATATTTTTCTCAATTTCTTACCCATTCCAATGAAGTAGACAGCCTCATTTAAAAGTCTAGTACCAGCTTGTTCTCCTATTTTCGCCTTGATCACCTTTGTTGTGTTCTCAAAGTAATCTATTTGATCGTCAAATGTCATTCTTTGAATCTGTGTAAAAATGAATCAGTCCCAAGAAAAGAAACAAAAGAGAATCACAATTCACAAGTGCATTCTCAAAAGAAAAAAAAAAAAAAAAACACACTAAATCTTACAAAATAAAGCCCAGTGTCATTCAAAATCCCAGCGCCACCAGAAGCATAGTTAACCCCTTTCATGATCGCATCATCGTATGGATTTAAAGAAAGATAAGGCGGAGGAGATGTACTCCCGAGCTTCTCAGCTACAATGAAAGAAAAAAAAAAACCATCAAAAAGAATTAGAGCAACTTTTTTCAATAGAAAATACCGACACACAAGTCCCTTGTGAGAAAACTAACTTATTACAAAGAACATGTCTATGATGGCAACAAAAAAAAAAAAAAAAAACTTGTTACATAGAACATGTTTACGTACATAGGATATCACCAATGGTTCGGCCATTAGTAAACCGACCAGTTGGTTTTGCATCCGTGTAATCAATACCGTAATACGGAAAATCTGATCTAGCAAGAGAGTATTGCAAATAGTTATTGTTGCCAACTTCTGCTAAAGAGTCACCAAAGATGTAAGTAACCAGTGAAGGTGCGCTAGTGGGTGGGTGATCAACAGCCATGACCGCGATCACCACCATGAAAAATGCTAAAACTAATGGTGTAGCCATAGTTAAGTGTTCATGCATGTTGGTTTTGTTTGATATTTTGGTGGCAAGCTTATATAGGAAAATGTTGGGTTTTTGGTGAGATTTTTGTGAAGAGGTGTAAATCGAAGTTGGTGGTGTTGGCCAACTGATGTTTAGTGAATTTAGTCAAAAGAGTCAGTGACACAGTGTGGTTAGGTTTTATAATGTGGATTAATTTTGAGCAGTTTCAAGAGTTTCTTTCCTTCTGGTTAAGAAAATAAGTTTGGGACTTTTCAAAAAAAGAAAAAAAAAAAGAAAATAAGTTTGGGTGTCGTAAATAAGATGCAACTTGATAACATGGTAATAAGATTTGATGTCTAGAATGTCTTAGTAAAAAAAGTCATTATGCAATACAATTGGAATTGTTAACTTTGGGTAGTGTTTAAATACATGCATACAAAAACTGTACATTTTAAGTGAAATCAATTACCAAAACCAACACTTATCAAAGTAAACTGGCAGGGTATCCGCGCGTTGCAGCGACGGGTACTTTGAAATAAAATTTTCCGGTGAATCATGAATTTTAGTTTATTATATTCTTTTTGAAAATTTAAAATTACGGATATCAAGAATTTCGTTTATCCCGTGCCCGTTCGGGCTCGAGCCCTTTTTGCCCGTTGCCCGTTCGGACTTGAATATTTTTATAATATACTTTATTATTTGTATTAGTGACATTTAATAATTGTGTTTGAGTTGCTTGTACAATATGTTTGATAATTTGTATTTCTTATGTAAGGGGTGTTTTAATATCTGAATTAATTGTATTTATTGACTAGTTTATTAATTGACTATATTAAATATCTTGACTACCTTAATTGTGTTTTAATTATGTGCAAACTATTGAATCTTACTATAATAAGCAATGCTAAATTTTAAGAGTTTCTAATTTTAGTAGACCTTTATACATTATAAGATAGTATGATAACAAAGAAACATAGGAGCGTAAAACCTTTTGCACACCCTATTTTTTTGCACTCCATGTCTACGTGTCCAATTCTAATTAGTGGAGTAAATATTATAAAAAGTAATATGGAGCGCAAATTTTTTGATCGCCATACCCATTTTGCACTCCATGTTGGTTTTAGAAATACACAGTTGTATTAAAGTATGGCCAATTTTGCTTGATTTTGTGAGATAAAAAATGAGATTTTTAAAAAATAAAATGTGTTCAGATTAAAAGTTTAAAGATATAATTTGATGAATTTTGTTCAGAAAGAAACTAAATTTGTTACATGGAGATCAAATGAGATGTTGATGCTCTCAAATCTCAATGCCACATGTCACTAGTTCTCTCTTTTAAAAAAAATGGCGTGTAAAACTGCAAATGTTTGGGCGATCAAATATATTTGCACGTACAACACATGTGTCGAAATATAATTCAATCCAAAAGAAAAAAACAAGGCGTGCAAATAGTTCGGCGAGCAAATATATTTGCACGTACACTCCACTTGTCCAAATATAATTGAATCAAAACAACACGTGTCTCGTGATAAGCCAAATGGTTACGGCGTGCAACATGGATTTGCGCGCCATGTCATTTTTGTTAGAGTTTGTGTATAATTATTAATATAAGTATGTCCGATTTCGAACCTGAGACTCGGGATTGCACACAATACGTAAGAGTTTCAATGGATTGAATTAATTAAATATATTTTATATTTTATTTATTCATTTCACAAAACAACACTTAACGACAGTTAGTACTTAACGGAGTTAGCAATAACGGTCGTTAAAGGACTAATAATGAAAAGGAGAATAGAAGGATCTAGACCCCCTCCTTGGGCCTAGATTCGGCCGACCCTTCCCATAAGGGTTTAGGGTTCGGTTTTGGTGGAGTAGGGAGCAAGCCAAGGAAGTCTATAAATACAATTCATTGTATTCATTATTTTCCCTAATCTTGAATCCCTAAGCAAGCCAAACTTCTCTCCCTTCTTCTCTTCTAAGCATAACCGATCGACCCTTTTTTTAATTCCACTAGGAATTGGCGATCCAAGTTTGCTTATAAAGTATTTGGTTTGTTTGTGATCAAGAACCTAGCTTTTTCATTGGAACGCTAGTATTACGTGTGTACAAGAACGATTAACAAGCTTCCTTTAGCTTGTGTGTTTGCCTTTGTTCGATCCATATAAACCATATTAGGGTTTATATATTTTGTTCTTGAAGCACGTGATTCCTTGTTCTTGCTATGAATCAAAAGGTACGCTTTCTATTTAGTTTTAATTAATTATATGTTCTGTAGATCTATTGCGCTGTGCGTGAGCTTTGATGATTATGTGTTTATAGTTCTTTTATGGTTCACATATTCCAACAGTGGCATCATGAGCCTCGTTTTTAACATGTAATTAATTACTAAAAACCTTACAATTGGATCTTGTAGTATAGATACATGCAATTCTTGTTCTAGGGTTGTATAAACCCTAATTTTTTGTTAATTTGGGTCGACACCCAACTTTAATTTTTTAGAGTTTTAGTTTTTGATTAAAACTTGTAGAAACCCTAGGATTGCATGCAATTTTAAGTGGTTAATTAATGAGTACCTTATGTGATGTCATTAATTAAAGATTGCGTACTATATATATTGACATGATAATATGTGATTACATGATTATATGTGCAATATGGGATCCATGACAAAATCTTGCATGTTTTGTCATGGAATGATTTGTGTTTAATTGCTACATGATTTTTTAAGATAAATCTAAAATTAGGGAAGACCCTAATTAATATATTAATTAATTGGTTATGTGCAATGTGGTATTTAATTAATCAAAACTTACGCGGCCAAATTATTTGGCGTTTGTGGTCCATTGGGCACAATGAGCTCGAAAACCAATGGGAGTTTTATTAATTACATACATTAAAATTCACATAGAATTATTAATAGGATTTATTGAAAAGGTTTACATGTGGCTATATGATATTGTTAATGATCATATACGTGTTATTGAGTGTTTATTTATTTTTCCAATTACTTGTTCTTTGTGTTTAATTATGATGGATTGTAACATCAAAGAGGGTAATTTTTTGAATAAAAAATAAATGAACCTAATAACTATGAAACCTTTGTAGTAAACCATTTAATTGCCAAGTCTTATGTGCCGACAGTGGTTCGCTTCGCACGGTAATTTGCTCCCAGGCGAGACTAGCAATTAATAATTTACTACATAAATGTTTTAAGCTTTAAATCTTAAAGTTTTAATTGATTGATGCGACTGTACAAAAGTGGTCGAAGCGGCGGACCTATTATTGACAAACTATAAAGTGGGTATAAGGAGGCTTGACATTAAATTGTCTTCCGAAAGGGGCGAGTTTTTAATTAGCTTCGGCGGACGTTTGCCCCTCCGCTCGCCTGTGCGTCAATAATAGACTTACCAAGTACACCATGAAAAAGTACGAAGCATCTTAAGGCAATGTTGTAAGTTTCTCAACGCCATCAATTAAATTTTGTTGATTTAAGCTGCGAATAAGTAAACAATTTTTTGTAGAAAACATATGATACAAAGATGAATGCATGACATCTTTGTACATATTTTTTTTTTTTTTTTTTGATTACACATCAAAAATTTATACCCTTTAAACTTAAGTAATATGCCGACCAATTAATACGGAAACACCTAAGATGACATTCTATCATTGCTAGCAGCCTCAGCTGATGTAATGATTCAAAGAATGGTAGTCAAAAGGGGTAAATTGAGCACTTTCATTGCTAGCAGCCTCAGCTGATGTGATGAAACGGCGTCAATTTACAAGTTTCTAAATTGGTTAACTTAATTGAGCACTTTCATTACTAGCAGCCTCAGCTGATGTAATGAAACAGCGTCAAGGCATAAAGATTTGGGGATGAAACATGCTTACATTTTGCAACCGAGGTTGGCAATATAATGTAAGTCCCATAATTTCTAGGAATCGCAATTGGATATTGGCAATTGGGTGAACTCGTACCTTATTGAGTACTTTCATTGCTAGCAGCCTCAGCTGATGTAATGAAACGACGTCAATTGGGATCCTAGTTTTCAGTGAAAATTAAATGGTTATTTAACTAATGGGTGTTTAATTTTCTTGAAAAGTTTATTATTGAAAGTACTAACTTTTGAACTTTTTCTGTAGAAATGGGCCAACCCGAAAACACGTCAAACATTACCTCTTCTTTCAAAATGATGGTTGAAAAAGAGAAATTGACTAGGACTAAAAATTTCAACGATTGGTATCGTAACCGTATCGTAATTAAGGCTTGTTCTTAGGATAGCCAAACGTTTTGAATGTCTTAGTGAGCCTCTTCCGGTTGCTCCTCCTGCTGACTCTCCTAATGAATTACTTAGAGAGTATAACGAAGCTTATGACAAGCACAATGATGCGGCTTGTCTCATGCTATCGGGGATGGATCCTCAGCTGGTAAAACAGTTTGAGAATTATGGTCCGATGCAAATGATTGAGGAACTCAAACGTATGTTTGAGAAACCTCCAACGGCAGAGTTATATGATGTGCTTGATTCTATAGCCAAATGCAAGCAGGAAGCAACCAAACCCGTGAGTGCACATGTATTGGAGATGAAAGGATATCTTGACCAATTGGATGCACTCGGATGCGGGTATGTGGAAGATGTTAAAGTTGGCCTCATCAATAGATCCCTTAATGAGGAATTGTATGGTGAGTTTGTGCGCAATTTTAACATGCATTGCAAGGGGAAGACATTTACTGACTTGCATGCAATGCTCATTGATTATGAGAAAGGACTCGCTAAGAAAGCTCCTACACCTGCTGTGATAGCAATTAGAGGTGGTAGGGTAGCTAAGCCCGGTAAACCGCACAATGTGAACAAGAAGGGCAAAGGGAAAGCTGACAAAGGAAAACAGGCCGTGATCCATCAGCAGAAGCCCAAGAAGCAGAATCCTCCTCATAAGAAGGATTATCCTAAAAAGGATACAGCTGCTTGTCACCACTGTAACACTCCTGGACACTGGAAGAGGGACTGTCCATTGCTGCTTGAGGAGTGTCGCAAGAATAAAAATGCCAAGGCTGGGCATGGTGCCAGCACATCAGGTATTTTTATGGTTGAATTATTTTCTTTTCCTCGTAAGCAAAATGCCTGGATATATGATACAGGATGTGGTACTCACATTTGTAATACATCGCAGGGGCTTAGAGGAGTGAAGAAGCTGAACTATGGGGAATGCTACTTGTATGTCGGCAATGGTATACGTGCAGCAGTGGAAGCCATAGGGACTTTTGACTTACTTTTACCTTCGGGTTTAATTTTAGTATTGAAAAATTGTCATTACGCACCGTCTATTGTTAGAGGTGTTGTTTCAGTTTCTTTATTGTTGGATATTGGTTTTGAGCATACTTTTAATAATAATGGAATTTTGGTTTCTTTAAATTCTGTTTTTTACTTTAATGCCATTCCATTAAATGGTGTGTTTGAAATCGACATGGAGAATCATGTCTCCAACGAAAATAATTCTATATATAGCATCGGAAATAAGAGAATCAAGTCTAACTTGGATTCGTCTTATTTATGGCATTGTCGTCTTGCTCACATAGGCAAGAAACACATGGAAAAGCTGCTACGTGATGGGCTTTTACCAAATATCAATGATGATTCAGTTGATAAATGCGAATCTTGCATATCTGGGAAGATGACGAAGAAACCTTTCCATAGCTATATGGAAAAGGCTTCAGATCTACTTGGATTGATACACACGGATGTGTGTGGTCCACTTAGACATGTGTCTAAACGCGGTGCTACCTACTTCCTAACCTTCACGGATGACTATAGTCGTTATGGTTGTGTTTATTTACTTAAACACAAACATGAAGTCTTTGAGACATTCAAGGTTTTTAAAAGTGAATTAGAATTACAACTCGGAAAGAAGATTAAGGCCCTTCGATCCGATCGTGGTGGTGAGTATTTAAGCCAAGAGTTTAAAGATTATCTAGCTGAGTGTGGCATTGTCCAACAACTCACTTCTCCTTATACTCCACAACAAAATGGTGTATCTGAAAGGAGAAATCGTACATTGCTTGATATAGTACGATCTATGTTTAATCTGACAACTCTTCCCTTATCCTTTTGGGACTATGCTCTTGAAAGTGTTGTTCGCATACTAAATATGGTTCCAACTAAGAAGGTTGATAAGACTCCATATGAATTATGGACTGGAAAAGCTCCCAACTTGTCTTACTTAAAGATCTGGGGTTGTGAGGCGTTTGTTAAACGTGACTCACCGGATAAACTCCAACAAAGATCTGTTAAGTGTATCTTCGTAGGATACCCTAAGGAAACAAGGGGTTACTACTTTTACTTCCCACCAGAAAATAAAGTCATTGTGGCTAGATACGGTGAATTTCTTGAGGAGAGTTTCTTGTCTCAAGAATTCAGTGGGAGAGTATATGATCTTGAAAATGATCATGAAGATACGTCACCTTCTGAAAACACTAACACACTTCCAGTGGAACCTGATAGTTTAGGTCCTCCACCTGAAGTTGAAGTGGTACCCGTCCGTAGATCTTCAAGATCTACAAAAGCTCCTAATCGTCTATGTTTAAACGTAGAGTGTGAGGAAACTATACTAGGGGATCTTGATGAGCCAACTAGTTATAGGGATGCCATTAATAGTCCTGAAAAGGAGAAATGGCAGATTGCTATGGATGGGGAAATGCAATCCATGAAAGACAATAAAGTCTGGATTGAAGTAGACCTTCCTCCCAATGCTAAGGTAGTTGGGAGTAAGTGGCTCTTCAAAAAGAAAACGGACATGGATGACATTGTACACACCTACAAAGCTCGTTTGGTGGCTAAATGCTTTACCCAAACATACGGTGTTGACTATGAGGAGACATTTTCTCATTTGGCCAACATTAGAGCTATTAGGATTCTTATAGCCATAGCTGCCTACTATGACTATGAGATTTCGCAGATGGATGTCAAAACCGCCTTTCTGAATGGTCGCCTAGATGAAGACATCTATATGGCGCAACCTGAGAGGTTTGTGAATCCACAATTTCCTGAGCGTGTATGCAAGCTTCAAAGATCCATTTATGGATTGAAGCAAGCATCCAGGCAATGGAATAAGAAATTTGATGAGGAAATCAAGAAGTTTGGATTTACTCAAAATTTCGATGAGTCATGTGTATACCACAAAGTTAGTGGGAGTAACACTACTTTTCTTATCCTATATGTCGATGACATATTAATCATGGGAAATCATATACCAAGTCTTGATGAAGTTAAGGCTTATCTGAGTAAATGTTTTCCATGAAGGATTTGGGAGAAACAACTTACATCCTTGGAATCAAGATCTATAGAGACAGATCTAAGCGGTTGATCGGTTTAAGCCAAAGTACTTATATGGATAAAATATTGAAGAGATTCAATATGCAAAATTCCAAGAAGGGATATTTGCCCATGCAAGTAGAACATGGCTTAAGTAGCGAAATGTGTGCTTCTACACCTGAAGAGGTGGCGTACATGAAGAAAGTTCCGTATGCTTTGGCAGTAGGATCTATCATGTATGCAGTTAGATGTACAAGGCCAGATGCGACATTCGCTCAAAGTTTAACCAGTCGTTATCAGCAAAACCCAGGGAAAGATCACTGGCATGCTGTTAAGAGCATACTTAAGTATTTAAGGAATACTAAAGATATGTTTCTTGTTTTCGGGGGAAATCCAGACGCAGAACTGAATGTTACAGGTTTCTGTGATGCTTCCTTTCAAACTAATAAAGATGATACGAAGTCTCAGACGGGTTACGTTTTTGTCATAAATGGAGGAGCTGTAGACTGGAAGAGCAAAAAGCAGAGTACAACGGCCATGTCTGCTACAGAAGCTGAGTATATTGCTGCATCGAAAGCTGCACAAGAAGCTGTTTGGATAAGGAAATTCATTTCGGATCTGGGAGTGATGCCGTCAAATGAATTACCTATAAATGTGTATTGCGAAAACTCTGCTGCAATCATATTCGCCAATGAACCTAAAGTTATGAAGGGCGCCAGACACTTTCGTAGAAAGTACCACTATGTTCGAGAACAAGTCGAACTGGGTGAGATCAATGTACTCAAAGTTCACACAGATGACAATCTGGCTGATCCTTTCACGAAGGCATTACCTAAGGAAACGTTTACTCGACATGCTCAGGGTATTTTTCTTCGTATGCCAGATAGTTTCATGTAAATCTGTTGGATTAGTATTTTGGATAGGGACGTGTAAACAATTGTTATTTTAATGAAATAAAGTGCGGATAACGTTTATTCTCATTATTAATATTTGTGTCCTATATTTGCATGTTTAAATCCGTGAATAATTTAATTTATTCTGAATAGTCCGTTGTCAAATTAATAATATGGGAATATTATTGAACTAAGACAAATGTGAGAATTGATAGAATGTACTGTAAGGTTAAGACACCAATGTCACATGATATTCAATATTGGATAAATTGAATATAGGACTTATCCCAACCACATGATTATACTTTATGGATCATAGTCATTAAGTATATCATGAATATTTATCCTCAGACTTGAGATACCAGATAATTGCCGAGGATGTAGCTCATTTTCTGTCAGATAGTCTAACGCAATCCGTAAAAGGTGGTTATAAGGGCTATTTTCGGAAGTGATGCGAAGTTCGAGGGTTATGCTCGTAGTCAATAAAGGATTTGTTCCTTCAACTCTGTGTTGAAGTTTAATACTGTTTGGCCACTCGTAGGATTGACAAGATGTTTGCGTGCGCACGCCCAAAGTCTATCTGGAAAACGTTCAGATAATTTGGTAATCTTGATCAATTATGAATAAACGAGAAACTAATAGTTAATTATGGAATGACCAAGATCCATATCCATATTAACTCGGTAATAGTAACAAAAGGATAAGTATGATGATTATATCATCACGTGGTTTTTTCCAGGAAAACCATACTCGGATCGAGCTGGGGGCATTGGAATCTGTTAAGCTAGACTAGCCCATGTCATTACTATATTAATAGTTATCCAAGTGGGAGCTGTTAGAGTTTGTGTATAATTATTAATATAAGTATGTCCGGTTTCGAACCCGAGACTCGGGATTGCACACAATACGTAAGAGTTTCAATGGATTGAATTAATTAAATATATTTTATATTTTATTTATTCATTTCACAAAACAACACTTAACGACAGTTAGTACTTAACGGAGTTAGCAATAACGGTCGTTAAAGGACTAATAATGAAAAGGAGAATAGAAGGATCTAGACCCCCTCCTTGGGCCTAGATTCGGCCGACCCTTCCCATAAGGGTTTAGGGTTCGGTTTTGGTGGAGTAGGGAGCAAGCCAAGGAAGTCTATAAATACAATTCATTGTATTCATTGTTTTCCCTAATCTTGAATCCCTAAGCAAGCCAAACTTCTCTCCCTTCTTCTCCTCTAAGCATAACCGATCGACCCTTTTTTTTAATTCCACTAGGAATTGGCGATCCAAGTTTGCTTATAAAATGTTTGGTTTGTTTGTGATTGATTCGTCGTTTTAAGTATATTTTTATTTTCCAAAGAAAATACAACGGATGTATTTCCTCGGGTCGTAGTCCCAACGAAGGTTGAAGTCGAGTTGTCGTTACGGTGTCGAATTGTGAAGTGAATGTGAGTGAAAGAGTGATATTTTTGGGGGTTTTATACTACGAATGATGAAATAATAAAAGGAAACAACTACTTAAGCCAAGGGTACAAGTAAACTAAGCATATGATTCTAAAAACGGTAATTGAACTTTTTAAAACGTACGCTACGAATTTTAAAAAACGTATTTAAAAAGTGAAATTCTAAATTATAAGTCCTAAAATTATAAAAATAATTTTTCTAAATGCTAAATATTAATAAAGAATATTAGAAAAAAGAAATATATTTTTTTGATTTTTATTTTATTTTTTATGAATTTAAAACTAAAAGAAACTAATTAAATGAAAAAATAAATAGTAAATGACTTTGGAAAAATATGAAATTTTTCAGAAAAATCTAAAATGATATAAAAAAAGCTATGAAAAATGGAAATTGAACTTTTCTGAACCCTAATAAGCAGTTTGGGCAGATAAGTAGTTTCCAATAAGCTCTAAAATAAGCTAACCAATACCAAAAATTACCAAAAGCTCAAATTCAGACAAGCACACTATTACAAGCTTAAAACAACTTAATGAGACCAATGAAACTCACAGAAGAAGCCAATAAGTAGTTTAGTGCAGATGCAAATATAGGACAGAAAAATGATCAAACAGCCAACTTTGGACTAATCTAAAAGCTTGGCAAAAGCTAATTGGGGGAATCCAAAAGCAGAGTCTAAAAGCTGATATAACAAGCTACTTATAAGCCAAGAATGCCCAAATTCTATTACCAATTGCTTATTCAATTAAGCTCAAACACAGATGCTAATAGAAACCAAATTAGTTGCAGGCCTGAGAACAGTCCTAGAAGGCTTATTTGCAGACCTATATTAAGCTATCTATTAAGCTCTAAATTGCAAATCAAACTCAGACCCTAAAATTCCATACTACTAACTCTATGTAACCCAAAATTCAAGCAAAGGTAACTAGAGAATAAGCAGATACAGTCCTATGAAAAAGCTGAGAAAAGCTCAGTATGTGCTGGTCTGCACAAGGGATTCTGATGCAGCAGGAAATGATTTGGCACTTTATCTTTTGCAATACCTAATGGAACACTGCCTACTTTTGTTTTCCTACTTAAAATGATGCAATGAACCAAAAAATTCACCAAAGTTATTGTTCAAATAAGCTCAGCTTATGCTGAGCTTATTATCACAGTTAGAACCTCAAAAACTCACCTATTAAGCAAATAACCTACAATTGAGTGAAAACCTCTAAACCCCTACTGAAACTTGCTCATTTCACCATAATTCAGCTTAAGCAAATCTTAAAATATGGCAAATGAACAGTGTAACAGCTTAATACCTACAACAGACTCTATTCCAAACACCCTATATTAAAGTTGTTTTTGACCTTTAAAACTACAAGCTACCCATTAACCTATGCAACTTATCAATCACTAATTATCTAACTTAGAAAGCAATATTCAGAACCTTAATAAGCACTAATTCATAAGAAAAAGCAATAGCACAGTATTAATCTTAGAAATAAGATTTAAGAGAGCTTACAAGTAGAAATGATGAAAACTGATCTGTTCCACACAACTTATACCCAGGCTTAACCCATAAGCCAAAAATTACCCAAATAAGCCTTCCAAGTCAGCTTATTCTCCTCCACAGCTTATTTGACCATTCCAGTTGACTTTTCAGTTGACTTTTGGACTTTTTGAGACTGATTCAAATTTGGACTAACCAATAACTCACAAGAAGCTATTAAGCTTATATGAGCTTATATAAATGAGAAAATCAGCTTATTGAAGCTGTGCTTTGAATTATTTTTGGATTTTTTGAATATTTTTCAATATTTTTTTAGATTTTCTGAAATAAAATTGAACACTAAATGAGAGGAAAAACTTTTGATAAACTAAATGAGTCTAATTTAAACTGATGAAACAAAATTAGATAAGCAGGATGAGATTAACAATAAGCTAAGAGATATGAATTTAAGAAGACTTAAAACTAAATTTCATTAATCAAATATCAAAGTTACAAAAGGAAATTATGAAGCTACAATTCAAAAAGCATTTTAACAGCATAACCTTAACCTAAAAATTACATGAAATCTGAGGAGGGGAGAGGGCTATTTATAGCCGAAGGAAGGAGCTAGGGGTCTCCAATTGCCAAGCTGGCAATCCGTGTGAGTTGTGCTAGTTTTGAGCTCATCCATACCACACAATCCTTCTCCAATCATCACAATCCATCTGAGCCGTTTGATCAAGCCTCTATGAGGTGTCACGTCCAATGAGAGGATGCCACGTTGCCATTGCGTGAGTGTCTGTGCTTGTTCTGACATCTGACACCTTCTGACACCTTCTAGAATCGCGGGAGAAGTACCATTATGCCCTTAATTGTGGTAAAATTGTACGGGGGGTAATTTTAGGGTTCATAAGGTGATTTGGGGAAGAAGGAAAAAAGGCGGGGTAATTTTTTTATTATTGTTTCTTTGACTGGACATTAATTCCGGGTATGGGTTTGACCGGATCATGGGTTTTGGGTTTATTCCGGGTTTTAATAAAAACGTGGGTTGGGCTGATGGGTTTTGTAAATGGGCTGTGGATATGTTTATTGTGTTGTGGGTTGGATTTGGATTTAATTTAAAATCCGGTTATGTTTTGTATGGTTTAGTGTTTAGGTAAATTTCAAGGACAATTGATGTAAATTCTGAAACTTCAAGGACCTTTTCTGCCATTCACCAAATTTGTGATCCAAGGGCTTGTGTGATATTTGAGCATAATCTTTGACCATTTGCTTCCCGGCTTCGGCTTTAGATATCTTTTTCAAATCTCGTGCTCGTTTTCTCGGTTTTTGCTTGATTTTGTCCATATTTAATGATATCCGTACCTGCATAGAAACAAACACAAAAACACAATATCTTTGGCATTTATGGTTAGTTTTTGGTCATTTTGGTCTGATTTTGGTATATAAAAGGTATGTGAATAAGCACATACCAAAATTCCCCAGACTAAGATATTGCTGTGTCCTCACGCAATGTTATGAAAACATGTTTTTGAAACTAAGGATTTCTAACCTCTTTTTACTAACTTTGAAAAGTAGCAAAATTTTCAAAAGAGATTAAGAAATCTTAAGTTCTAAAAACTCTCCGATTTTCCTTTTTATTCTATTTTTGTATTTTCTTATTATGATCATGTGACGGTTTTGTTGACAATCATTATCTCACGATAACTTTAAGGATCACGGAGTAGGAAACACAACTTATAAAGAAGTGACCATACGGATAAAATTCGTCGTTCCTGATTTTTCACGAGTCCCCAAACTAAGCTTAAAAACGAAATCATTGTCAATTTACAAGTTAGATGCCAATACTACCCATAGAAGTTACTTGTGTAATTACCTCTTGCTCCCATTTTCCTAATTTTCCTCTATTTATTTTATTTTTGGTGAGAAATGAATTGCTTCATATTTTCTCGTTTCGATAGATTTTTATTCCGATAAAGATACTAAATTAAGACGCTAAGTAGTTTTCAATCTTCTCTCGAGAACCGTTGCTTTGAAAATGAGGTCCACATCAAGGTTTTTATTTATATTTTTGCATTTTTCTCTTTTTCATTTATCACCATTTTTTCATTTTTCATCATTTTTTTTTCACTAACTTTTAACTTGCGTACCCTAAACGACGGAGCTTCACGGTTTAGTTCCAAGACCTTACACCTTCCGGAATAAAGGATCCAAGGGCCGTTACAACGGAGTGTTCCAAGACTCTAGACATTCTTGAAATGAGGATCCAAGGTGGTTAGACCAAGACCTCACACATTCCTGAACTAGAGGTCCAAGGTCCGGTGCAAGAGGGTAGCCAAGACCTAAACGCCTTCCGGAAATAAGGATCCAAGGCCCGATCTCGAATCCGTAGCTTAGAGCACTTAACTTATTATTATTAAACGTATTTATTAAGTAACCTTGATGTGTACCCAATTTTTAAAGCAAGGATTCTTTTAAGAAGACCAAGAACTCATCATCGGTAAAACCTAACATCTTTAATTATTCTTACAGTTATATGGTGAAACATTTTTGTGGGAGCAAAAGGCCACAAATAACTTCGATGAGCTCTAAAGAGAACCAACTACTCCACGCTTAGCATCTAACTTCTAAATGAACTCTATCATTTCTCGTTCTTCGTAAATTTAAAATCTTAAATAATAAGATCCGCGAATGCTTAGCCTTATAATCAAGCCATGCATATATAAAGTCGATACGGGAACTTGCAAACTCTTTAAAAAGAATTCGCATTTTATAGCTCCTTGTGTAAAAGACTAGCACGAGCTTATAGATTATAAATGGTTAAGGGGAAAAGCTAGGGCTCAACACGCCCGATCAAGTCAGAATTTTATTCCTACTCTCACCTGCGGAAAGTCAACAAAATGTCAAAATTTATTCTATTTTTGCAAAAAAAAAAAAATTTAATTTTTCTTATTTTTTCAATTTTTTTCAATTTTGGAGGAAAAACGGGGTTACATGAGTAAACGGCAAAAATTGCAAGGCACAAATCAAATCGAAAGATTACCCCCCCAGACTAAAACGAGACATTGTCCTCAATGTCTTAAAGGTAAGGGTTCTCCTACATAAATCTAAGGCCGTTTATGAATTATGCCAAAAATAAACGTAAAACGATAAGATTTAGGATATCGGATGAGCAACGAATGATGAAACTCGAGTGGAGAGAAGTAAACCACGAGCACGAGAGTCTTCATTATTCGGTCAAATCCTGGACATACAAAAAAAACACCGAAACACAAGATATGGAAGAGGAAGCCCTCCTTACTTTTATTAAGAAGATAGATGGATAAGCATGGGGTGCCTCCCACGAAGCGCTTTGTTTTTGATCGAGTCGTATAGCTGGACTCGCCCCGAATTTATTTGTCCTTGGGGGAGCAAGTGGAAGAGATAATCTCAATCGGACTTTCGTTCAAGATGTTTG
This sequence comes from Artemisia tridentata subsp. tridentata, assembly GCA_021014915.2. Lineage (NCBI taxonomy): Eukaryota > Viridiplantae > Streptophyta > Magnoliopsida > Asterales > Asteraceae > Artemisia > Artemisia tridentata. Next base: position 197,961,980 of record CP139503.1, read on the forward strand.
GATAAACACTGAAGCATACGAAAGTTCCACTCCGATGAGACACCCACGGTTTTCAGAAAGAATAACCATAAATGGTAATACCGGGGTCAAAGATGGTATCCTCACTCCCAACGGAGTGAAGAAGAGGAGAGATCACATCATATGTGATGAATGGGAAGAAGGTCATGATTAGGTCATCATCTTCAAAAGGAGATTTGTCATTTTTCTCAATTTGAATTTGATCATTAAAGCGCTTTTGTTCAAGAAATGACTCGGGAGGGAGGGTCGGGATTAAATAATCAATAGGCAAATTCTCATGATTGAGAATGCCTCCCCCCGGGTCACACAAAACATCTTTGTCTAGATCAAAGTAGAAGAGATCATACTCCGGCGGAGATATGATGTGAGCGAGTTCATCGGAGAACTCCTCATGATCAAGATCAAAGGTAAACGAATCATATTCTGGAAGAGAGAAGTCAGCATGAGAAGTGGTACTGCCACTACTCGTCTCTTCCGTGAAATCAAATCTAAATGATTCGTAAGCCGGGAGAGAATACTCGGGATGAGAAGTGGGGTTGCCACTAATCTCCTCAAAGTTAAAGCTCTCATACTCTGGTAAAGACTCCTCGAGCTCGGGCTCCATAGGATCTAACGGCTTATCAACATAAACATCCATTGGGGGAAGAGAAAGAGATGGTTCATCGGATATCATCTTTTCAATCAAAGGGATATCTCCCCCCAGACTACTTTCTTCATTCTCTGATGAAATTGGATCATCATTGGAGAAAACCTCGAGCTCTTCCATAGTGATATTACTTCTCTCACCCGGTGTGAGAGAAGGGGAAGAGTCGGTAGTGATAGGTTCAGAAGATGGAGTGGGATTGCCACTCTCAGATTGAATTATTTTCTGAACTATATCTTCTTCAAAAGGTTCATCCTCATCACTATCATCTGAGTATGTAAATTGAATAGTGTTAGGATGACCCGGTCCTTGCTGGCAATATTGATTTATATAACTGTTGTGATTGCCAAGGACCCCAATTTGTGCAATCTCAGCGGGAATGTAATCAGAATAATGATCACTCAAAACAGTGGTAGAGTCATAAAGGACTATAGTATCCCACTGATAATGATGTTGTGTCATATTCTCGATTAAATCGTAAGCTTCTTGAGGAGTCTTCCGCATGAGATTGCCTCCGGCAGCCAACATGATTTTGTCTCGATCAATCATATTTATGCCATGATAGAAGGTTAAGATTTGATCAAGGAGCAAAATTCTATGATCCGGACATCTCTGCAGCAAATATTTGAATCTCTCCCAAGCTTCAAATACGGATTCCTTATGCAATTGTCGGAAATTTAGAATGTCTCTTCTAAACTGCATCGTTTTTGAGTATGGAAAGTATTTTGAGAGAAACTTGAGGCACATCTCTTCCCAAGTATGAATTGAATGGGTTTTAAGAGTGTAAAACCAAGATTCAACTTCGTGGGTTAAAGAGAATGGAAAAAGATTCAAACGGATGTTGTCTTGGGAAACTCCGTTTTGTTTGAAGAATTGCGTGATCGAGAGAAATTTGTCCAAATGACCGTTAGCATCCTCATCTTTGAATCTGTGGAATTGGCATATTTGACTAATAAGCTCAACCATATGATCTTTAAAAAAAAAATCCGATGTTGGGGCGATCGGTCCTCCTCTACCAATAAGTGACGTATGATAGAAATCCTCCATGGTCCGAAGATCATGGGGATGAGATGGTGGAAAATCGATCATTGCGAAGAATTAAACGATGAGAGGGTAGAGAGAGAAGAATTAAACATTTAAGAGGATAGCGAAGAATTTTTTTTGGTATTTTATAATTTTGAAAATCAAAAAGGAAAATAAATTTGATAATAAAATCTTTTTGGGTTTTTATATTAAAGAAAATTATTCACAATATTTTTGGTACCGATCCCTCAATCGATATCGTTTCTCTTTAGACTACGCGCAGAGTGGCGGAGAAGCAAAAGGTCCGCTCGAAAGCTGATTAAAAACCCGCCTCTTTCGGTTCGCAATTTAATGTCAGAACCATCCTTAAACCACTTGTATAGGTTGTAATCGAAAGATAATCCGAAAATCAAATGATTTCACGATTGTTTTGTTGTTTATTCGGAATGGTTTACAACACTTTCAAGAAAGTGAGGATGTATTATTATTTTTGTATTTTTGGAAACACTTTAGACAAAGTGTTTTGTTTATTTTCTTTTTATAACAAAAACGAGAAACTTCCGAGGAAGGATCTTCAAAACACGAATCGAGAATCGAGAACGTAAAATTTGCTTCAACCTTCCCCGGCAGCGGCGCCATTTTTTGATTCGTCGTTTTAAGTATATTTTTATTTTCCAAAGAAAATACAACGGATGTATTTCCCCGGGTCGTAGTCCCAACGAAGGTTGAAGTCGAGTTGTCGTTACGGTGTTGAATTGTGAAGTGAATGTGAGTGAAAGAGTGATATTTTTGGGGTTTTTATACTACGAATGATGAATTAATAAAAGGAAACAACTACTTAAGCCAAGGGTACAAGTAAACTAAGCATATGATTCTAAAAACGGAAATTGAACTTTTAAAACGTACGCTACGAATTTTAAAAAACGTATTTAAAAAGTGAAATTCTAAATTATAAGTCCTAAAATTATAAAAATAATTTTCCTAAATGCTAAATATTAAAAGAGAATTTTAGAAAAAAGAAATATATTTTTTTGATTTTTATTTTATTTTTTATGAATTTAAAACTAAAAGAAACTAATTAAATGAAAAAATAAATAGTAAATGACTTTGGAAAAATATGAAATTTTGCAGAAAAATCTAAAATGATATAAAAAAAAAGCTATGAAAAATGGAAATTGAACTTTTCTGAACCCTAATAAGCAGTTTGGGCAGATAAGTAGTTTCCAATAAGCTCTAAAATAAGCTAACCAATACCAAAAATTACCAAAAGCTCAAATTCAGACAAGCACACTATTACAAGCTTAAAACAACTTAATGAGACCAATGAAACTCACAGAAGAAGCCAATAAGTAGTTTAGTGCAGAGCAAATATAGGACAGAAAAATGATCAAACAGCCAACTTTGGACTAATCTAAAAGCTTGGCAAAAGCTAATTGGGGGAATCCAAAAGCAGAGTCTAAAAGCTGATATAACAAGCTACTTATAAGCCAAGAATGCCCAAATTCTATTACCAATTGCTTATTCAATTAAGCTCAAACACAGATGCTAATAGAAACCAAATTAGTTGCAGGCCTGAGAACAGTCCTAGAAGGCTTATTTGCAAACCTATATTAAGCTATCTATTAAGCTCTAAATTGCAAATCAAACTCAGACCCTAAAATTCCATACTACTAACTCTATGTAACCCAAAATTCAAGCAAAGGTAACTAGAGAATAAGCAGATACAGTCCTATGAAAAAGCTGAGAAAAGCTCAGTATGTGCTGGTCTGCACAAGGGATTCTGATGCAGCAGGAAATGATTTGGCACTTTATCTTTTGCAATACCTAATGGAACACTGCCTACTTTTGTTTTCCTACTTAAAATGATGCAATGAACCAAAAAATTCACCAAAGTTATTGTTCAAATAAGCTCAGCTTATGTTGAGCTTATTATCACAGTTAGAACCTCAAAAACTCACCTATTAAGCAAATAACCTACAATTGAGTGAAAACCTCTAAACCCCTACTGAAACTTGCTCATTTCACCATAATTCAGCTTAAGCAAATCTTAAAATATGGCAAATGAACAGTGTAACAGCTTAATACCTACAACAGACTCTATTCCAAACACCCTATATTAAAGTTGTTTTTGACCTTTAAAACTACAAGCTACCCATTAACCTATGCAACTTATCAATCACTAATTATCTAACTTAGAAAGCAATATTCAGAACCTTAATAAGCACTAATTCATAAGAAAAAGCAATAGCACAGTATTAATCTTAGAAATAAGATTTAAGAGAGCTTACAAGTAGAAATGATGAAAACTGATATGTTCCACACAACTTATACCCAGGCTTAACCCATAAGCCAAAAATTACCCAAATAAGCCTTCCAAGTCAGCTTATTCTCCTCCACAGCTTATTTGACCATTCCAGTTGACTTTTCAGTTGACTTTTTGACTTTTTGAGACTGATTCAAATTTGGACTAACCAATAACTCACAAGAAGCTATTAAGTTTATATGAGCTTATATAAATGAGAAAATCAGCTTATTGAAGCTGTGCTTTGAATTATTTTTGGATTTTTTGAATATTTTTCAATATTTTTTTAGATTTTCTGAAATAAAATTGAACACTAAATGAGAGGAAAAACTTTTGATAAACTAAATGAGTCTAATATAAACTGATGAAACAAAATTAGATAAGCAGGATGAGATTAACAATAAGCTAAGAGATATGAATTTAAGAAGACTTAAAACTAAATTTCATTAATCAAATATCAAAGTTACAAAAGGAAATTATGAAACTACAATTCAAAAAGCATTTTAACAGCATAACCTTAACCTAAAAATTACATGAAATCTGAGGAGGGGAGAGGGCTATTTATAGCCGAAGGAAGGAGCTAGGGGTCTCCAATTGCCAAGCTGGCAATCCGTGTGAGTTGTGCTAGTTTTGAGCTCATCCATACCACACAATCCTTCTCCAATCATCACAATCCATCTGAGCCGTTTGATCAAGCCTCTATGAGGTGTCACGTCCAATGAGAGGATGCCACGTTGCCATTGCGTGAGTATCTGTGCTTGTTCTGACATCTGACACCTTCTGACACCTTCTAGAATCGCGGGAGAAGTACCATTATGCCCTTAATTGTGGTAAAATTGTACGGGGGGTAATTTTAGGGTTCATAAGGTGATTTGGGGAAGAAGGAAAAAAGGCGGGGTAATTTTTTTATTATTGTTTCTTTGACTGGACATTAATTTCGGGTATGGGTTTGACCGGATCATGAGTTTTGGGTTTATTCCGGGTTTTAATAAAAACGTGGGTTGGGCTGATGGGTTTTGTAAGTGGGCTGTGGATATGTTTATTGTGTTGTGGGTTGGATTTGGATTTAATTTAAAATCCGGTTATGTTTTGTATGGTTTAGTGTTTAGGTAAATTTCAAGGACCATTGATGTAAATTCTGAAACTTCAAAGACCTTTTCTGCCATTCACCAAATTTGTGATCCAAGGGCTTGTGTGATATTTGAGCATAATATTTGACCATTTGCTTCCCGACTTCGGCTTTAGATATCTTTTCCAAATCTCGTGCTCGTTTTCTCGGTTTTTGCTTGATTTTGTCCATATTTAATGATATCCGTACCTGCATAGAAACAAACACAAAAACACAATATCTTTGGCATTTATGGTTAGTTTTTGGTCGTTTTGGTCTAATTTTGGTAAATAAAAGGTATGTGAATAAGCACATACCAGTGATCAAGAACCTAGCTTTTCCCATTGGAACGCTAGTATTACGTGTGTACAAGAACGAGTAACAAGCTTCCTTTAGCTTGTGTGTTTGCCTTTGTTCGATCCATATAAACCATATAAAGGTTTATATATTTTGTTCTTGAAGCACGTGATTCCTTGTTTTTGCTAGGAATCAAAAGGTACGCTTTCTATTTAGTTTTAATTAATTATATGTTATGTAGATCTATTTTGCTGTGCGTGAGCTTTGATGATTATGTGTTTATAGTTCTTTTATGATTCACATATTACAACAATTTTTGTAACTCGGGTCATTTTTTCGTAACACTGTTTTCCATGTGTTTACTCTTGAAAATTCTTCTTTTTAAGTGTCCCATGATCATGATCATGATCATGTACAGTGCACTTTTGTTTTTGGATACGTGGAGCAATGAAATAGGTTGTTTACTTATTCGAGATTAGCAGTAGTTACTTTTTTCTGTGATAAGAAAATGCCATGTTATTAGGTGCATCTTTGAGTATCATGTTTGATGGAAAAAATCTTTTATGGAAGAGTAAATTATACCGTTGGTCCATGTGGTATATTCACTATGGAGAACTTACAGCATGTCTCTCCAAAGTTTGGTTTTTTGCGCGTTGTTGGTCCAAAAAACTAACACTCGTTATCTTTTATCATTAACTCCATCATGTGATTTGCACACGAGGTTAGTTTTGTCATTTCACATTTTTGTCCCTTTTCAACTTCTTCTTCTACCTGTAACTTATTCTTAATTTTTGATTTTTTATATCAAAATCCAAAAATATCTCATATCTTCTTGAAACACAAACCCCATATCATTTTCAAAGACAAACCCAACAACACTCTAATTTAAACAACTCCTTTTCTACTTCATTTTATATACAAAAACTCACTTGCAAACATTTCAATCCCAAATGTAAAAACGTGATAAAAAAATGAGGTTTATTTTGTTTGTCAAATATTTGTCATGGCGGGTTGTGCGTGGAGGTGGTTGTGGTTATGGTTGTGTGGTGCGGCGGGGATATAAAATATTTTTGATTTTAATTAATGAAAATAAAATGTTGATTTATTTCAAGTTTGAAGATCTAAACTAAAAAGTGTATGAGCTCTAGAGTGAAGTTAGAAGATGAAGATGGAGAATAGAAAAAAAAAAGTGAAAAAGACACAAATGACCTCACATGCAAGTCGCATGCTGGACTTAACGAAAAAAGATGCTGAGCGTTAGTTTTTTGGACCAACATTGTGCGCAAAACCAAACGTTGGGGAGATGTGCAGTAATTTTTCCTTAGTGGGGACTAAACGTGAAATCTGGATATACAACAGGGATCAACGGTGTAATTTACTATTTCTTGAAAGAATGTCATCAAAGATAAGAAAAAGAACACTATAGCAAATCCAAAAAGTGCATCTCTCCAAGACGATGAAGATGCGATTCATATCAATTCCGTCTCACTTGGAGATTGGTTAGACGATGAAGATAGTGACGAACAATATCAAAACTTAGGGCCCGTTTGGTTGGATACTATGGGAATGAGACTATGACTTTGAAAATCATTAATGGTGTTTGTTTTGTGGGCCCAGTAATGAAGTGGGTATATCATAGTCATAGATTCATTACACACCAATTTGGTGTCTATGAAATCCATTCCCATAGGTCTCTCTTTTTTCCACTACAAAACTCAAATATCTATACACTTTTTCATACCATATTTTTTCATCCAAACATAAACAATTGTAATCATACACTTTTTCATATCCATTGTCATTCTACCCCATACTAAATTCGATACCCATTGTCATTCCTAGCAACAAACTAAACGGGCCCTTAAAGTTATAGGCGCTTCATTGAGTATCACATTGGATGGAAAACAAGCTCGTTTTGAAAAATATATTTTTGGTGATTTTTTACATGAATTGAGAGATGGAAGTATAGTCTCCCAAAAGCTAAATTTTTTGATAGTTTGGTGCAACATTATTCTTTAACATTTGCTAAGGTCTAAGTAATTGCATTTCTCAGGGCCTTATTATCACCCTATTCACAAGTAAAACGTCTCGAGTACGAGATTTTTGAAATCCAAAATAGATCAAGCTAGAGGGCGTCTACATTAAAGTTGTTTCGTGCAAGCTCATTGCCTAAGACCGGGTGTAATGGTCGGTCGGTCGCCTTGGCCGACGCGTCAGCCACCATTACACACCCTCAAAAGGGACGTGTTAGAGATGGACCAAAGGGACGAATCGGTCGCATACGCGACCGAGTTGAAGGGCAAAAGAGACAAATGTTTGTGTGTTTGGGTGTCTATTAATTAATTTTTTTGGGATATGTTTTTTTTTGGTGTCCTCAGTCTCCATATTACATTAAGTTGGTCATGAAGTTGTTGTGAAAAGAGAAAGTTGATGTGGCGGTGATGTCCAGTGACGGATCTAAGATTTTAAACCACGTGTGGCACAATTTTTTCTTTCCACGGATAATATTTAGCTTTAGCTGCTCATTGACATTGATAAAAATAGTTTTTTGCGGTTCGGATTCGGGTTACAGGGATTAATATGATTTTCATATGTACGATAAAAAACTTTGTGAATGAATAGTACAGAGTACAGACTATTACAAGTATACAATTATCTTTTTTATTAGAGTAAATTACACCGTTCGTCCCTGTGGTTTGGGCCAAATTTCACTCTCAGTCCCTATTTTTTTTTCTTGCATCGTTGGTCCCTGTGGTTTGTAACCACTCGTAAAAATTCCTATTTACTTTACAGAATTATTATCCTTTTTCCTACGGGTAATTTTTTTTTTATTTGAATGTATCTCTCATCTTATGTGACGTAGATCACATCATTGATAAACGTGCTCCCACAAGACTTGCCTAACAAATCTAATGTTTATTTTATAAACATCATGATATAAAATATTACAGAATACCATTTATCACTTTACGATAAAATCCTTAACAAAATATTCATTATCTGAATAGATTTCTAGGAAACCCTAAAATTTACCACAACACCAAATATGAACAACAAAACCTCATAACTTAAAAATATGACATATCTGAGTTAATGTACAAGTTACTAAAGCACTAGAAACCCTAATTCTATTTTGTTCCCGATAAAACCCTAATTTCACATAACTGTTATTTTATGCATTCATTTCAAAAACCCTAATTTATTTCTAGAATATTTTTATAAAATATTAAGTTTACAAATTATTTAAGCTAGAGTACAAGTCATTTATGCATAAATTCATTTATTTACAAAACCCTTATTAAAATCTCATTTATATTATTTTTAAAGTATAAAATACAAACTATTTATGCATAACTTTTATAAATGATATTTTCTAAACTACTTAAATATTTTTACAAGTCTCTAAAGCCAAAGTACAAGTATCTAATGCACAAAAACTATAAACTCTATTTATTTGTTTATAAACTTGATAAAACTTAACAAATAAATTTTATAAATTAGTAAACTATTAAAAATATATTTTTCACACATTCTAAATTATTGTACAACACTACTAAGCATAAGTTACAATCCTTTTAAGCTTAAATCATTTCCAATTCCATTTCTTTAAAATCCGGTTATTACAAAATGTAACAAATCCTAAATGAATTTCTAAATAACCAAACCACTTAAACTAAATTTGTTAAGATCCTTAAACCTAAGATACTACTTCCTAAACTCATAGTACCACAACCTTAAGCACTAAACGCCCCTCCTCTCCCATTCCTGGTTCGATCCCAACTACAACCCAACTAAGCTTACACCCTAAGCATACATTGAACCTAGCCATTCCATGCCCTCTCCTACAAAGCCCTCCACATGGCACCCTTCTTCTTCAAGAATGAATTTCATTGGTGGTTAAAACCCATGGCAACCAAACCGGCCACATCACTACCTCTTCTCCCTCCTCCTCCTCCTATCCAAGTGGCCTATTTTACAGGTTCTGTCAGCCCTTGTATGCACATTTGGTCTCCTTATCATCTTCTTACAAAACCCTAATTCTCCCTTCTATAAATAGCAACACAACACTCCTCCTCATTTCACACCCAATCGACACACACCCAAACATAGTCCATATTTCTTTATTTCAGTATCAAACCACTCATAAACACATTTACAAAACCATACGAAGTCCAGAAGAGAGGGGAAGCTGTCGAGTCAAGGCATCAATTCATTCTTTCCTTAAAACCCTAGTCGACCTCAAATATTTAAGTAAGTTCTCCACTTTATTTTAATTCGGTTACTTATGTTATTTATCTTTAAAAACATTAGAACATAACCAATAATAATAAACATAACCAAAAACCTTAGGTTTTCATTTCCTTGTTTCTTTTCTGTTCGAGCAGTAAACCCAAACGCACCCTTTATGTTCGAAATATTGTAATAACAAATCAAGAGCTAATGAAACATGTTTAAATATATTAAATATTGTCATAACATGCATAAAAAGTTGGTTTAAAATGTTTTAAAACTCAAAAACCCTAATCGGGTTATTTCCCGTGTTTTATATCGAGTCCAAATCAACCTCACAGCCCTACTTCTGACTTGAAAACCAACACTCAAACGATACTGTTAAAATCTAATTTTTGGCATATATTTAGTTCACCTAGCTAGCTTTATTTAGAAACAAGAATCAATGAAAATGATCAAGTATTCATTAAAATATCGAGTCTCAAAATCTGTTGCATGTCGCTATAAGTAGGAAGGATATTTTCAGTTATTTAGTTTCTATTTCACCCGACTAGCTACACTACTTAAGATCTAATTTTCGACCCTCAAACGACTTTGGAAAAATCTGATTTTCAGTGTGTCTAGAGTCCACCCATCAAACTTTAAGTAGGAGCAAGAATTTTGTGAAAAGATCAAACGAGTCGAAAGTTATTTAAATCTAAAGTTTTGTCTATATCGCTAAAACTAGGTTAGTAAATTCCAGTTATTTATTTTTCCCATTTGAGTCGACCAACATACCAAATCCCAACCTAGTTTTCGACCCCTATTTAATTCCTATAAATTTCGAGATTTTGGCAAACTAGAGTTCATATAGTGAGTTTAAATTAGAAAGAAGAATTTTGAAAAACCATCGAGTGATTTAGAAAATATTCGAGTCCAAAGTTGGTCTATCGCTAGGTCTAGAACAAGTTTTCAGATTTATTATAGAAATAGGTTCTAACCACCCAACTTTTGAAATATTTTTCGAATACCAAACGATTTCTATAAAATACGAAACTTGTCATGTTTAAAGTCAACCTAGGTGACTATTTATAGAAACTAAAAGCTCATTAAATGATCCCGTTTTCATAAAGTTATTTGCGTCCAAAAATCTCGCCAAGTCCTATATTTCATAAGAGAGATTTTTATTAAATTAAAGTTTTCAAAGGTTGATTTTGTAAGTAAATATATTCAAGGGTATTTTCTGTCAATAACAAATAAAAAGGGGTAAAATTGTTATTTTTGAAACTTGAGGCTAGAAATTGTTATTTTCCAAAAGCTCAGGGTGTGAACTGTCATTTAACCAAACTTTAGGGATTAAAACGTAACTTTTCATAACTATTATTTTCATCATTTCTATTTTGTTTTCCCGATTCTATATTAACATAATATGTTTAATAACGAACAAACCGAACCCAAAACTTACAAATAAAAGATAAGATAAAATCTTACTTTTGAAACTACATATTGGCTCAAGTAAGCATTTAACCATCAACCAAACAACGAAACAGAACGAAACGAAATAAACATATAATCATCAGAAATGATTACTAAATATTGGCATAACAACCCAGGTTTCTTGTCCGGAGACGTTTATCAACTTTCTGTCATTTTGTTTTCCATCCAGACTGCTCAGGTGAGTTCATAGTCCCACTTTTTATTACGTTTTCTAAATATGTGGGGAGATACATGCTACCAAACCGAACGTAAGTATTTTCTGTATGATTTCATGATTAGTATTGCCTAAGATATCTCATTTGTGTTGCTGGTTAAGTAACCAAATGCACCTTATTTGTGTTAGCCGGATAGATAGTCTTTGTACTAGCCGGATAGATAACCAAATGCACCCTATTTGTGTTAGCCGAATGGATAGACTTTGCGCTAGCCGGATTGATAACCAAATACACCCATATTTATATCATTTTATGATATCACACACACACACACTCCGTTAATATCAGAGATTGTGAGACTTAGAGCAATATGTTTATTTCCGAATTACTATCTATTTAGCTTATGTTCAAACTTATTTAACGTTAAACACTATGGATTCACTCAAACTTTGTGTTGACTTTTTAGCATGTTTATCTCAGGAAATTAGAAGCATGGCATGGCACAGGATTGGCTATGGACTGTATAATATGTTATCATTCAACAAATGACATATTTTTATAAATGTATTTTGGAACCTCCTACTGGGACCTGCATATTGTAACTCTGATATAAATGAATGATAACAATTTTATCTAAAAACGTCTCTTTTCGAGTCGTTTTCTATTATCATGACTGTGAACCGTGAAGTAACTCCCCAACTTATATTTCCGCTGCGATTATCGAAAACGGGGGTGTTACATGGTTTTTCAATTGCACACCGGTGGTCCCTATCGTTAACTGGCGTTATCTTTTCCGTTAGCAAGTGGCAACGTTAGTCCATTAACCAAACAAGCGTTTTCAACGTTAGTCCTTTTTTGAAAAATATTTTTTTTAGAAAAATATTTTTTTTTCCGAAATAATTTTTTTAGAAAATATTTTTTTAGAAAATAATTTTTTTAGAAAAATAATTTTTTTTAGAAAAATATTTTTATTTTCAAAATATATTTTTTTTAGAAAAATATATTTTTTTTTCGAAATAATTTTAAAAAAAAATTTTTAGAAATTTTTTTTTTTAGAAATTTTTTTTTTTCGAAATATATATTTTTTTTTTCGAAATAAACTTACAGCTATTTAAAATGAAAGGATCAAAGACATGCTAAAGATTCAAGCAAATCCAATCAAAACCAAATACAATCCATATATATATATATATGTTGGAATTTGTTTCCTCTCAGTAGTAACTCGCACACTCACCATTCTACCACACAATAAAGTAGGTACCAAATCTTATCTTCATAAACACAAACTCAGATGCTTAAACAATTTAACATTTTATCCTTTTTATTTGTATTAATTTATGTCATACCCTTTTTTTTATATTTTTTTATTTAAAGTTGTTTTTAGATTTAATGTTTTATAAATTTTGTAAAGTAAAGTTTAATGTTTCTAGATTTTGAATTGAATGAATGGTTTTTAAAATGTTTTATTGATGAGTATTTTGACTTTTAAGGTTTGATTTGATTCTAATGATAAGAAGTATGGGTTTTTATTTGTGACACCTGTTAAAAGTTTTAATTTTTTAGAAGTTTTGTTTGCTTTGGGTTTTGGAAGTGGCTGGAATATAATCTGGGAAGTTCGCTGAAAATTATGGTGAGAAGGTAAAGTAGATATAAATATGTTGAAGATGAGGGTAGTTTTGTCACTTCACACATTCCAACTAGGGTTGGGCAAAGTGCTCGCCACTCGTTTGGAAATTGCTCGAAAATTGCTCGCTCGATCCGTCGCTCGATTGTAAACGAGCCAAGCATGAGCAAAGGTCTGCTCGGCTCGGATCAGCTCGAATATTTTTATTATATATATAAATATATTATATATATTATATATTTATGTATTTATATAAATATAAATTTATCTTGTAACTATCATTCTATTAGATTTATGGATTAACATTTTTGTATTTACCCCAAATAACACTTAGCCCAATTAAAAATCCATCCAAAATCCAAAGATGTACACGTACACACTAATATACCTAAAAGTCTTTGTACTAAATTTTAATTCGAACCGAGCCGAGCTGCTCGGTTTTAAACCAAGCGAGTTCGAGCAATGGTTTTCTGCTCGTTTCATTAAATTCGAACCGAGCCGAGCTGCTCGGTTTCTATTCGAGCCGAGTTCGAGCAGACCCTCGCTCGGTTCGGCTCGGCTCGTGAACAGCCCTAATTCCAACAAAAAAAAAGAAATTTTTTTCTAAAAAAATATTTTTCTAAAAAAAATTATTATTTTTTTTAAATTATTTCGAAAAAAAATATTTTTCTAAAAAAAAAAATATATATTTTGAAAAAAAAATATTTTTCTAAAAAAATTATTTCGAAAAAAAAAAATTCAAAAAAGGACTAACGTTGCAAACGACCGTTAGTAAAAGGACTAACGTTGCAAACGCTTATTTGATTAATGGACTAAATTTGCCACTTGCTAATGGAAAAGATAACGCCAGTTAACGATAGGGACCACCGGTGTGCAATTGAAAAACCATAGGGACCAACGATGCAAGAAAAAAAAATAAGAAATGAAAGTGAAATTTGGCCCAAACCACATGAACGAACGGTGTAATTTACTCTTTTTATTATTTTAGACAAACCAAATTCAAAATAATAGGTACATACTAGTAGTCTAGTACACCTTTATCTCTATAGTCAAGGACAATTAAGTACATACTAGTGCACCCCTACGTCGTTTTGTTATCCTAACACCCCCTATGGTCAACCGTATAAGCCCGTGAAACAGACAGTACAACAGTTTGATGCATCCAATGATTACAAACACCCCCTATAGGGGTGTCAGGATAACATGCCCTTGATAATAGTTTTTCTTTTTGGGTTGTGTTATCTTAACACCCCCTACTATGTGAGACCTATACTATATTAGTCAAATATACAACCCATAAAATAGACAGTACAATAGCCTGATGCATCCAATGATTAAAAACACCCCCTATAGGGGGTGTCAGGATAACATCAGCCTTTATTCTTGGCAATCGTGTTCATACTCGATGTTTATGACAGCAAGAGGAAATGAACCAGTAGAGCATTTTTGGATGTAGATGAAATGAACTATCATAGCATTTTCATGTGTGTGTGCAACTGTGCATCAAATATAACATCGTGCTCTGCTAATAAGCAAAAACTTTCCATCTTTTATTTGATTGCATGCTTCTTATTCATTTTTTACCATGATTATTAGTTAGGAATACAACAAGAATCCAAAACTTGATCATTTTTTTAAATGAAGACTCAATATTCTTGATTGTGATATTATCAACGTGGCTTGGTTTAGATGATTTGAGTTAGGAATGTTCTTCTATAGAAAAATGAGATCCTTTGTTTTGGATCTTAAGAGTATTGTTTGGTTTCATTTCAATGCCAAAGCCAAAAAAGCATGGTTTACGTAAAAGTACCATCTTTTGTTAAATAAATTTTAAAGGACTATCTTTTGTTAAATAAATTTTAAAAAGACTATGGTCAAATGAAAAACTCATAAAAATGTTACTTCCTCCATCCTATTTTATAAGTCCATGTTTGAAAATTCAAAGTATTTTTTTTCAGAGTTTGACCATAATTATTTTTTTTCGTGTTATATAATACTTGACACAAAATATATAAATTGATTTGTGTTTTAAATATATTTTTATTGGTATACTTTTCATTAAGTATTATATAACAGGAAAAAAAATAATTACGGTCAAACTCTGAGGAAAAAGACTTTGACTTTTCAAACATGGACTTATAAAATGAGACGGAGGGAGTATAAATTTAGAAAAGTTATAGAATAATATCTATAACTGTTCAAAAATTAAAGATAACATTAAGGGTGTTGGCAGTGGTAGATTCGGAATCATGAGAGGATTCCCACCGACCAATCATAGATTGCCATGTGGCAGGCAAAAAAAGAGGATTCTGAAGCCAAAAGTGTTGGCAGTGGGAGGATTCAGAATCATGCCTCATTTTATTTATTTATTATTTATATATAATGTTATATTTAAACAATTTATTAAAACAAATTATCAATTTTCAAAATCTTTATAAAACAAAATCCAATAACTTAAAAACAAAGATTCAATTTTTAACATTCCAGGTGACAAAAACCAACATCAAAAACCAAACTTTCCGGTGACAACATCAAAAACCAACATTCAAACCAACAAAAACCGGAAATGATGAAGATTTTGAAGATTCCGGTGACCGGAAAATCCAACATTCAAACCAACAAGATTTTGAAGATTCCGGTGACAACACCAAACTTTCCGGTGACAACAACAACAAAAACCAACATCAAAAACCAAACATTCCGGCGAATGATGAAGATTCCAGTGACCGGAAAATTAAGAAATCACTCAACGGAAAAAAAGTAAATAAATTCAAACACCCCCAACGGCTATATTCATGCACCAACGTTCCAAATTTTTTTTGTCCTCTTCCCAAGCCGAGGCGTCTTGTGTGGGCTTCCAAATCGCATGATTCTAGCGGCTTAGGGGTTGGCGGCGGTGTTCACCGGCGACCTCTCCCCTTGCCGCTGGGAGGACGCTGATCATTGCCAACACCCTAAATGTCTTTTAATAAAATGATAACGAGGTTTATAAATTCAAATTACACTATGTTTGACTCATTTGCATTTTAGCTATATAAATAATTTTACCCATATCTATTACAGTATGTAAATGGGTCAAAAGTCAAAACTTCTATTTTTAGTAGGAAGTATTGATTGACAAAGACATATTACGCTACATAACATTAGGCTAGATGGCAAGGAGGTGAAATCTTCACCATCCAACTCTATTTCACGCGCTAACCTCCTTGTCTGCTCCTCCATTTCATGCGCGACACACAAAACCCAAGAAGACTTATGGTGAAGTCTTCACCTTGCAACAATACACAAATTTCGGGTCCCATGTCTTAAATATTAACGTTATAATACACAAAGTATCTGTTGCATGTTTAAAAAAAAAAAAAAAAAAAAAATCAACACCCCAAAATTTTCTTCTATAAATACACATCATTTTTAAAAACAATCTCAAATCTTTTACACAATTTTTATAAAAAAAATGTCTCAAGAAAACACTTCCCGAAACATCAATCGTACCCAACGAAGAAATAATCAAAGCAATCCCCCGACACCCGAAGGAACCTTCAATCTAGGAAATACTCCCCCGCCAAACCCACAACGCAACTTACGACCACAATTATTATATTATAATCAAGCCTACCCAAACCTACCATACCGTAATCCATACCCACAACCACCATCCTTTAACCAATTCTCACAACAACACCAACAAAACGCGTTTAGCCAATTCTCGGGCCAACATAACTCGTTCCCGTTTGATATGTCACAAACCCAATTTGGTGGTTCACCATCACAACCTCAATTTGATGAGGATATGTACTCACATCAATTTGATGAGACTTATTATCAAAACATTCAACGTGAAGAATCTCTCGTCGAGGCCACAGCCCCGTCACCACCACCGGTTACAACGAGGACGAGAAGACGCCAAAAGAGGCCACAGCCGGCTCAAACCGATGAGCCACTAAGGAACATTCCATGGTCCCAAGAAAAAGAAATTGCGTTGTGTAAAGCTTGGATTCATGTATCCGAAGATACTGCCAAAGGTAACGTGAGGAAGGGGAATGGATTTTGGTCTGCTGTACAGGCGTACCTAGCGAGCAAAACAAATTCGGATTGACGAGGGTACGATATGGTTCTTGGGAAATGGAAGACGGTGCGGCCGAATGTGGCTCATTTTTATGGAGTGTATAATAACCTCATGTGTATATGAACATTTGATTGGGTATGCACGCAGAGCCATGGACGAGGTTAGAGCGGGGATGAAAGAGAAGTGGAGTTTCAACTTTTAGTTTTAATTTCGAAGTTTATGTAATGTTTTACTTTCGTATGTTTGCGTATTTAATAATCGTAGTTTATGTATTGTTTTAATATTCCCGGTTTATGTACTATGTTTAATATTTGAAGTTTATGTACTGTTTTAATTTCGTACGTTCGCGTTTTTATTTTCTTCTATTTACATTTATATAATTCATAATAAGTATTAAAAAAAAAATGGGAGTTAAGGTGAAGTGAGGCATGCCTTGCCTACTAAATGGTGAAGTGAAGCGAGGAGAAGTGAAAGGAGAGAGAAAGCTGAGGTGGCCTGAGTTGTAGGTTGAAAAAAACACACCCTTGCCAAACAAGAACCAATCAAATATCCACATACAATAACAACGGAAATCTGGTCTTTTGTAAGAAAATGAATACGGTTACAATCTTTTGAATATGAAAAGGCCTTATAATATACTAGTAATAAAAACTAACAGTAAAATGTATATCCGAAAATAGTCAAATACCTTCAAGGAGATCCAACTGAGGTAAATTTGGACCTGAGTTAGCATGTGAAGCAGCAACAGGAACAGTAATATTCTGCTGCTGCTGACTTAATGGATTCTGCTCATCAATTGGGCCTAGTTGCACAACTCCTGATTGGTTCATCTGCACAATGACACCATTGATAATAATATAATAAAGTAATAGCTAAATGTTTCACATAATGACTAAGACTGAGAGTTTGATTTCTAGAACCTTTTTCTTCAGTACTGTAAAAGTTCAAATGCGTTGAGATGTGATTGTTTGAACAATGTGCATTCTATGAAGACTAGCAACTTCACTTTCTTAAGTCAATCTTAGAGTCAACGTCAACGTATATATTTGTACTTTTTATCTTTTCATATTAGTTGGACCCTAACAAGCCTTCATTTTGTTGTCCAAAAAACCAAGATAAGTATACATTTGGCCCAGTTTTACTTTCAGAATCTTTTTAAGCCCAGCCATAATATTAAAACTTGTTTCAAAGATGATTAAGCCCTCTTCCTCGCCAAGTCTCTCACATATCACATATCTATACTACATATAAAGGGTTTACACCAATTTCTTGAAATTTCAAGATTCTTGAAAACTTAATCTATAATCGCAACTTTTGAAGAACTAATCAAAACTTATATCGTATGACAACTTTTGAAGCACTGTTTAAAACTTTTTTTTGGGGGTAGAGGGGATTACCCGGGTAAAATACACTGTTTAAAACTTAAATCGTGTATAGTTGACTTGTGAAATGTATAAATGACAACACATGATTGAAACTTATATGTATACAGGTGCTGTTTACTTTCTATTTAATGTCCTGTTTGGTAACAAAACTGGCTGGAAACAGGAAATTTTGTGTTTCTTTTTAACTTATTGCAAAAGAGAATCCTTAATGTGGAAGGGGACAAAATTTGATACTGTTTCTATTCAGGACGTCTTAATACGATTTTTTTCCCGAACTAGTGTAGGTGGAAAAAATAAATTCGAAAAATTTAGAAAACTTCGAAAAAATTTATAAAAATTCAAAAAAATTTAAAAATTCGAAAAATTTATAAAAATTCGAAAAATTTATGAAAATTCGAAAAAATTTATAAAAATTTTAAAAAAATTCAAAAAATTTTAAAAATACAAAAAATTTATAAAAATTAAAAAAATTTATAAAAATTCAAAAAAATTTATAAAATTTCGAAAAATTGATAAAAAAAATCAAAAAATTCGAAAATTTATAAAAATTCAAAAAATTTATAAAAATTCAAAAAATTAGAAAATTTTATAAAAATTTATAAAAATTCAAAAAAACTTATAAAAAATTTGAATTTTTTAAATTTTTTTTCGAATTTTTATAATTTTTTTTGAATTTTTAAAAAATTATAAATTTTTACAAATTTTTTGAATTTTTAAAAAATTATAAATTTTTATAAATTTTTTGAATTTTTTAAAAATTTTAATAAGTTTTTTCGAATTTTTTATAATTTTTTATAAAATTTTTGAATTTTTTGAATTTTTATAATTTTTTTGAATTTTTAAAAAATTATAAATTTTTTGAATTTTTAAAAAATTTACTAAGTTTTTTCGAATTTTTATAATTTTTTATAAAATTTTCGAGTTTTTTGAATTTTTATAAATTTTTTGAATTTTTAAAAATTTTCGAATTTTTTAAAATTTTTATAAATTTTTTCGAATTTTCATAAATTTTTTGAATTTTTATAAATTTTTTCCACCTACACTAGTTCGGGAAAAAACTCGTATTAAGATGGTCAATTAAGCATAAAAAAGAAACAACATATATTCACACAGACACTAATTAGAAACTGTACACATATATCCACACAGAACCTAACTAGAAACAGGAAAAAAAAGAAACATTGCCCCTTATATGTATACAGGAAAAGTTGACTTTAAAAGTTGTATGTGATTAATGTTGTTGAAGAAATCTTCCTCAAGCTCCAATATCAATTCACGGTCAAAGTTGACTTGAAAAGTTGTATGTGATTAATGTTGTTTTTTTTAAAGATATACTTCATTAAACCAAACAAACATGGAATATCTCCAAGATAGAGATATCCGCACAAAAGTTACATCATATCAATCGAAAAATTACACCACCCTTTCCAATCTAGCGTACTATCCTTAAAACGACTCCTATACCACAGATACCCCAAAGCCTTGACGTCGGACACTATATGAACCACATTCACCTCAATATTAGCAAAGGCCTTCTCGTTTCGAGCTTTCCAAATACGCCAAGCCGTCAAAATGAGCACACCATAAACGATTTCTTTCTTTGTCTTTGAGCCATTCATTTGTTTGACATATAAGTGAACATCAGTGGTCGAGAAAAAGTAAAGAGGAGGTAACCTACACCAAGAGACAATACCGGCCCAAACCCCATTCGCAAGCCTACAAGCCGTAAAAATATGATCCGTATTCTCGTCCGCTTCATCACAAAAGTAACATCCCCCATCTCCGACCACAATACTCCTCCTTCTAAGAGCACACAAAGTCGGAATCAGATCCATGATCGCCCTCCATATAAATATATTACACTTATTCGGAATCCACTTGCACCACATAAACGTGTTACTTTCATCTCTAGAGCCAACCTCGAGCAACCACATTCTAGTTTCTTTAACCGAATAAGTATTATTAATCCCTTTATTCCACACCCATTGATCATTCTTGTTGTTGAGCCGAACATCAGAAATCATTCGGTGACAAACAACAACCTCAGCTACCTCAATAGCCGAGCTAGGATATTTCTTCCAGCTCCATGCAATCGCTTTTTTTTTTTTTTGAACGGCAACTTTATTGAAAAACTAGCAAGGAGCTAGAACAACATTACAAAGAAATTAAAGAAGGATGTTGAAGCCAACTATCCCAAGAAAAAGAACTTCTACATCTAGCATTACACCAACTAAAAGAACGCGCTACTATATCATCAAAAATCACATCCTTCCGAGGCTTTTGAGCCGCAAAGAGCAATCTATTCCTGGAGTTCCATAAGCACCACCAAGTAACAGAGAAAACTCCTTCCAACATAGATTTTAATTTAGATCTTAACCTGATGGAATTGAACCACGAAAGCCATTCAGAGTAAGAACCAAGAGGCGACCAAGCTAAATCCCACCAACGACATACAAGATGGGTGACATCAGCAGCCGTGATGCAGCTAAACAAAAGGTGTGACGTATCTTCAATATGCGAGGAACAAATCAGGCAAGACAAAGAAGAGACAAAAATACCTCGATGCATCAGATTCACCCTTGTAGGCAAGCGATCAAGAGAGACCTTCCATGCAAAAACATTAATTTTAATCGGAACAAATTTGATCCATCTCGTAGCTGTAGTCTCCTTAGGAAGAAAAAACTCGTCCAACAATTTACGGACATCTTTAACGCAGAAATCTCCATTCCCGTTCATATCCCAAAACCATCTATCCTCAGCATTAACCAAATCCGAAGACCCTATAAGATCCTGGAGTTGAACAAGTTGATGGGCTTCTACTCCCCCTCTAACTTGACGACGAAAGGAGACTTCGATATCTCCTTGAAGTTTGACAGCCACTGAACATTCTTTGTTCTCTTCCAATGCATAAATACGGGGGAACATATATCGAAGTTGCTGGTCTCCTAACCAGATGTCGCTCCAAAACCGTGTATGTATCCCATTGCCCACTCTTCTCTTACAATGGGAAATCAAATCAACACCTCGACCTTTTAGAGTATTAACTTCCTTAAGGATATTATTCCAAATCGAAGAATTAAAAGAAGACCACTTCTGAATATCCGGGCCATGTATGGCTGAAATGACACGATACCACAAAGAATTGTCATGAGAAATATATCGCCACACCCACTTGAATAACAATGCCCTATTTAAGGCAAAAAAACTAGACACCCCTAAACCACCGTACTTTTTTTCTGAGAGCACCTTGGTCCATTTGACCCACGTAATCTTCTTGTCGTTATCTTGAGCCCCTTTGAAGAAATTCCTACGAATTGCTTCCATCGAATTTAAGACAGATTTAGGCACCTTATATAAAGACATCCAATAAACGGGAGTGGATCCTAACACCG
Source organism: Artemisia tridentata subsp. tridentata (assembly GCA_021014915.2). Taxonomy (NCBI): domain Eukaryota; kingdom Viridiplantae; phylum Streptophyta; class Magnoliopsida; order Asterales; family Asteraceae; genus Artemisia; species Artemisia tridentata. The sequence continues at coordinate 197,983,699 of CP139503.1, forward strand.
ATTTAAGAAGCGTGAGGCGGCCCCCAATGGATAGGGTTTTAACCTTCCATTTTGAAAGGCGCGAATTGAGCTTACTAATAATATCATCCCAAGCACTTATATATGACATGTTACCTCCTATCGTGACTCCAAGATACTTGAACGGGGTTTTCATAATCGAGCATCCAAGCGTAGAAGCAGCAGCAGCGACAATCTGATCATGAATGCCCACCCCTAACAGTTGACTTTTTTTGACATTAATCTTCAGCCCCGATGCCAGTGAAAAGCAATGAAGAACATGCATGATACTAGATAAATTATCATCCGACCACTCACCCACAAACACCGCATCATCCGCATAAAAAAGGTGGGAGATCATAGTGGAGTTGTCTATCTTGATACCTTTAAAGATACCCGCGTCTATAACTCGAGAGAACGATAAATGAAGGGACTCCATAACAAGGATAAAAGATAAGGGGCTAAAGGATCACCTTGCTTCAACACGCAATGAAATTGAAATTCAGCTGTCGGACTTCCGTTGACTAAGACAGAAGCCATTCCGGAGGATAGGCTACCGAGAATCCAAGAGCGCCATTTAGAACCGAAACCAAATGATTGAAGAACATCATCTAGAAAATCCCATCGAACAGAATCGTAGGCTTTAGCAAAATCTACTTTGAAAACCATGGCGTGCTGCTTTTTATGTTTACACCACGATAACAATTCATTGATAACAAACGGCCCATCAAGAATCTGTCTACTTGGAAGAAAAGCTGTTTGAACATCTGAAATAAGGCCAGTAATGACCGAGGATAACCGAAGTGCAAGAATTTTAGTAACGACCTTGTAGAGACTCCCAATAAGACTGATAGGACGATAATCATTCACGAACTTTGGATCTTGAACTTTAGGAATTAGAGCTATAAATGAAGAATTGCACCCCCTGGAGAATGAACCATGAACAAAAAACCACTCAACAGCAAGGCATAAATCAGGCCCAATAGTATCCCAGAACTTACGGAAAAATTCGAACGTAAACCCATCAGGCCCAGGTGATTTGTTTTCACCACAAGCCCAAACCGCGGTACGAATCTCATCAGTAGATACCTGCTTCTCCAACTCAAACGCTTGATCAGAACTTAATTGATTAGGAAACGTAAAATTAATTTTATTGCGAGTGGCGCTTGGAGCATGAAATCTGGTAGCAAAGTGCGAGCAAAATTCTACCTTCACACGTCTTGGATCGTCCACCCATTCACCATCTACCATAACTCCTCGAATAGCTAAATTAGCCCGCTTACGATTGATAACTCCATGAAAAAACTTGGAGTTTTCATCTCCCTCAATGGCCCACTGGATTTTAGCTTTTTGCAAATTATCAAGCGCATCAGAAGAGTTACTGTCAAGCAATTGTTTCATCAGACCCATCCGAGATAAAAGAATATCATCGTTGACACGACCTTGCTCCAACTGTTTGTCAATGGCACTCAGCTTAAGTTTAATATCGTTACGCCTACTTGTTTTTCCCCGTTTATAAATTACAACCCACTCCCGAATAGCCTTTTTCAAGGCTTGCAGCTTCTTTTTAAATCGGACCATCCCATTACTATCCTCTAAAACAGTAGAATTCCAAGTATGAATCACCAACTGCTCGAACCCACTGAGAGTAAGCCAAGAGTGGTACAATCGAAAGGGAGTAGCACCATAATCAGCAATCATATCACGTAATAAAATAGGCCGATGATCCGACAAATGTCTATCTAAACAAATAGCCGAAATATGAGGAAAAAGCGAAATAACACCTTCTGTCACAAGAAAACGATCCAACTTGCTCATTTTACTAGCCGAAGGATGGGACCAAGTAAATGAATAACCTTCTAGCTGAATGTCTACTAACCCCGAATTAGAAATAAAATCATTAAACTCCGTTGCCCCTTGTATGTTAAAAACCGAACCCATACGCTCATCCTCACTTCTAACCTCAATAAAATCCCCCATAACAATGCTATCGCCTTGCCATCGATTAACTAGAGACATGATGTAATTCCACAACAATCGTTTCTCCGTACGAGGTTGAGGAGCATAGATGGAGATCATCAGCAACTTGGTCTTAGTAGGAATCCAAGTACCAAATAAAGCGACAAAGTTATCCGATAAAATGTGTTGCTCTTTAAGAAAGATGTTTGGATCCCATGTACAGAGAATCCCACCAGAATTACCAATAGCCTCACTAAAAAGATACTCAAAATTGGAATTACCCCATAAAATTTTAACATCCATTTCAGAAATGCTCTCCATCTTAGTTTCTTGAAGAGATAAGAAATTCACCTTATGTTTGCCAATAAGCTCCCTAGTCCAATCTTTTTTGGCCTTGGACCCTAGCCCTTGAATATTGAGCGACAAACAATTCATTGAATCACGTCTTGAGCTCCTTGTGATCCAATGATATTCTCCATATCTTTCATACAATGAGCTCCATGCAATCGCTGCCGACTCATTTTGAGACCCAATCCTTTCCGAAACCGTGCACCATTTATTATTTTCAAGCCGAAATATAGCCGGGAATAAAACTTTTAGCGGTTCATTTGTAATCCACGGATCAATCCAAAATTTAACATTCGTACCTTCACCCACAACACCCCGTATCATGTTAACAAAAGAAATGCCTTGAACCTTCAATCGATACCCAACTCTAACCAACTTGTTCCAAGTACCAGCAATCTTCTTGTTGGAAGGGTATTCATCCCATCTTCTACCAGAGACGTGAATAGCATCAATCACTTTTCTCCAAAGGGTGCCTCGTTCGATTCGATACCTCCATAACCACTTCAAAATTAACGCATTATTACTCACATCAAGCTTATTTAAACCCAATCCACCATCGCTTTTCATCTTTGTAACCTTTTCCCAAGCAACCCAATGGACCTTATGGACTTCATCATTTCCGCCCCAAAGAAAACGTTTAATAATGGACTCCAATTTATTCACCACGGCCACCGGAGCTTTGTACAAGGAGAAGTAGTATGTGGGGCTTTCTAACACGGACTTGATAAGCACCACCCTTCCGCCTATAGATAACACATTCGCCTTCCATTTCGACAATCTACTAGTGAACACCTTAACCACCGGATCCCAATTATTGATACGATTCATATTAGCACCCACTTGAATTCCCAAATACTTAAAAGGAGTAACATCCGGTCTACATCCCAAAACACTCACCTCTAATATCACATCCTCCTGGCTCTTCCCTACCCCAAAGAGAGTCGATTTCTCAATATTAATCCGAAGACCCGAGCACAAATGAAAAATCCGCAATATCCTCCTTAACGCTTGAAAATTAAATTTCGACCATTCACCCATTACCATAGCGTCATCCGCGTATAGCAAATGGGAAATTGTAGGCCCCCCATCATTAATCTTCACCCCATCAAAGGATCCAATGTCACACGCCTTCTGAATCAATGTTTTAAAAACTGGACCGGACCGGCCGGTTCGACCGGGTCTACCGGCCTCCGGCTGGTCGGCCGGTTTTTAAATCCCGGTTTTTTATAAGTCCCATTTACTGTAGCGAACCGGCCGGTTTTGGCCGGTTTTTCCGGTTCGACCGGTCCGGTTCAACCGGTTTTGACTTTTTTTCTTTTTTTTTTTTTTTTTTTTTTTTTTTTGATTTTTTTTGTTGGGCGGTTCGACCGGTTCGACCGGTGACGGAAGCATGGCCGGTTCGACTAAAAAACCGGTTTTTAAAACATTGTTCTGAATAATACTCGAAAAAGCTTCCATAACAATAATAAATAAGAAAGGGGATATCGGGTCTCCATGCCTAAGGCCTTTACCACAACCAAACTCGAACGTCGGCGATCCGTTAACAAGAACTGATGAGCGAGCCGAAGACAAAACTCCAAAAATCCACTTACACCATACTTCGGGAAAGTTCATTTGATGCATCACAGATACCAAAAATTCCCAGTGTACATTGTCGTAAGCTTTCTCAAAATCAATTTTGAACATAAATAATTCTTTCCCCATACGCTTCACCCAAGATAATATCTCACTAATGATCAGAAGACCATCTAAAATATACCTCCCCGTTAGGAAAGCCGATTGCGTCTCGTGTGTAATGGAACTCATAACTTTCTTCAGTCTATTCACAAGGACTTTGGAAATAACCTTGCTAACCACTCCAATAAGATTAATTGGCCTATATTCCCCAAGATCAACCGGGTCGCTGCCTTTAGGTATCAATGTAATAAACGAAGAACCAACTCCACGATTAATAATACCTGACTCAAAAAAATTCTGCAAAATCAGCATGAAATCCGGAGCAAAAGACGACCAAAACTTCTTAATAAACCGAAATTTGAAACCATCGGGTCCCGGGGCTTTGTCGCTACCACATTCAAACACGGCTTCTTTAACTTCACGTTCCGAAAAAGGGCTTATGATGTCCATCGCATCATGCTCACTAATCTGCTTCAAGTCGTAGCAAACCAAAGACGGCCGCTCGGACATATCTTCAACAAATTTCTTCTTGAAAAAACGAAAGACTTCTTTTTTTACTAGCGATGGTTTTGTGACCCAGGTGCCGTTTATAATCAAACCCGGCAAAGAATTCGACACTCTTCTTTTATTAACCACTCCGTGAAAAAATCTAGTGTTTTCGTCACCTTCCTTAGCCCATCGAACTCTTGCTTTCTGTCTTAGATTTTTATCTTTAAACGCTTGTAATTCTTTAATCCTCGACTTAGCTTCCTCGTACACCCACCGTTCCGCCTCTGTAAGGTCCCTGTCTTCAATAATAGAATCCAAAACATTAATCTCTTGCACTAGATTTTCCTCCTCCTCACATTGAGAAGCCGTAACCCTTTCCTTCCATTTAATGATAGCTTGCCTCACAAACTTGAACTTGTTCATAAGGACCACGTCCGGCGCCCCACTACCTTTAAAATCCGATAACGCCTTAGTCACAATATCATCAAAGCCATCCCGATAAAGCCGTGAGTTAAAGAATCGAAATGGTTTTACACCATAGTTCCTGTACACGACTTTTAAAAGAAGCGGACTATGATCCGATCTCTCCCTAGCAAGAGCTCTATATTCAGCGTTTGGCCAATCACTTAGGAAATTCCAAGACACAAACATTCTATCTATTCGGCTACATTTATTCCCGGAAACATAAGTGAATTTTCGGCCTCTCAACCCATACTCATGTAAACCCACTCCCTCTATGTGATTAATGTTGTTGAAGCAATCTTCCTCAACACGCTCCAATATCAATTTAAGGTCACCATTTTTGTCAACTATTAAACTCACACTTGCCTTCTTCTCCAAAACGCGTTTCACAATTATAAATTATATCAATTTCAATTTTTGCACCGATTCTATTCATATACTCCTTTATTCCACCATAAACCATATATAAGCCGAACCTAATCTTAAACACTAACCAAAAATAAAATAAAACCACACACACACACACACACTGACCTGTCTTCTTCTTTTGGAACTGTTGAACATCATAAACTTACTCCCCATCTCTCTCTACAACAAAGACGCACAAACCCTTCTTTACTGCCACTAAAATTGCCGCCACCATAACCAAACTCTCTCGGTTGTTATGGTGTGCTAGGTGGTTTGGGTAAGTGATTTTGTGGTTGGTTTAAGTGTGTTTGTTTTTTTCGTTTAAAGCTAGATGGGTAGATGGTTTTGTTGTTAGTTTTAGTAACCAACTATAATCTAACATCGTGATAGGTTGTGTTAGATCTAAAGGGTTTCCGTCTATTTTTTGTTGTAATTTCAGACTTGCTAATGATGAACAAATAACATGTATGTATGATAAACTTGCTATTATATTAAAACTTCAATACGTTGTTCATACAATCTTTACAATACACGACCCTATATATAGATACTGAACTGACACCATGAAATGGTGTGTCTGTTCATGAAACAACACTAATAACCGACTCTAACTGCCATATCATAACTGCTAATAACTGTCATTAACTTCCTATTTACATAATACATACTTGACTTTTCTAATGTTTACACTAAGACACCTATATTTAGTTTATACTTCAATACTCCCCCTTAAACTAAATATAGTTTAAGCGAGGTCTTCATCTTCTTGTCTTCACAGTAGTGCTGGTTCTTCATCATCCCACACGAGATGTGCCTCTTCTTCCTTTTCTTTTTCTTTGTCCCTTCGCTTTGTACATTCGTATGCGAGATGACCATATTCACCACATTCATAGCATTTGAATCTACTCTTGTCATTGCTTGTTTGACCAGCACTTCTTCCACGTCCTCTACCATGGCTTTGATCACTACGTCCTTTCCAACTTTCTAAATGATTACTTCCACTTGCTATTAGAAGTTTTCCTTGATCATTTTCTTCCAATTCGTCTTGGTTTTTGAGACGTTCCGCAAACGCTGTCATCCTTCCTACTGCGTCTTCAAATTTCATATTGTCTAAATCTTGAGTTTGTTCAATAGTTGCCACAATCGGTAAAAACTTCTTTGGAACCGAATTTAGTAACTTTCTGACAATTCTCTTATCTTTGAGTGTCGAACCAAGGTTTTTAAACCTTGCCCTTATACTGCCCAATTTTCCACAGAAATCACTTATGGTTTCATTTTCTTTCATCTTCAAGGTTTCAAATTCGCTCCTTAACGTTTGTGGTCGTGCCTTCTGAACGAGATCTGCTCCAAGATATAGAACTTTGATCGCATCCCATACTTCCTTTGCACTTTCGTATTGCGCAACTTGCATTAAAATATCTCCCGGTAACGTTTGGAAGATCATTGCTTTTGTTGTATGCGCCTTTTTTTCATCCACCTTTTCTGTTGAATCAATAGCTTCCCAAAGATAATAAGCCTTTAAAATCGTTTCCATCAGAATTGCCCACTGGGTGTAATTTGATTCAGTTAACTGTACGCATTTAAGTGCTATGTTTTCTTGAACTTTAGAAGTACTGTTTCCTTCTTTTTCGTTCGTCATGCTTTGACGTGCTTTAGCCTTTCTTGCCTTCTTTCTTCCTATCTTTCTTTGTTTTGCTTGTACCACACAGGTTTTTCTTTTGCTTTCTTGATCGTACCACACAGGTTAACACCACAAAGGTTTTTACCACAAAGGTTTGTTCCACAAAGGATTTGTTCCACGGAGGATTTGTACCTGATGGGCGAGCGTTGGAGTAAAGTTTTGGCAGTTTTAATGCCTACTCAAGTTTTAAATTTATATTTAGCCGACTTATCAATAACACACACACACTTAACGAGCAGTGTACCCGGTCAGTATGAATATAATGGTAAGTAGAGTGTCGATCACTAAGAGTGGAACGTATTATCTCGTTATTCTAATCAGTATTTTAATATCCTAACGCAAGGGGGTTTTCAGCCTGAGAGACTGGCACGGTTTGTTTGCAATTAAATAATAAAATAAACCAATAGGCACGAATCAGCAAGTAGCACACACGTACACAGATAGATACTTGAGACAATAAGAGGGCTGTCCTTATAATTAAGTAGATTGTCACTTGTTTTATTGATAGCTTTATATGAAGTGTATGTAGTTAACCCTTTCTCGTTGGTCCTATTCTTATCGGCGAGTAAACCCTTAATGATTACTTATGTCTAAAAGTTATTCCTAAGTGATCAATTTAGTAATAACCGTGGGAGCCACATTATGTCCCGCAGTCAAATGCCCGCAAGCCACTAATAAACACAGAGGTTATCAATGCACTAATAAGTAGTAACCAAAGACATCAACATATAAACTTTAATTGATGGGAAAGCAAGTATTAAAGGGAGTGCAATCTTTCGTTGTCACATTACACAAGCCACCAATCCTGATGAATTAAAGTTTGCTAACACAATAAAACAAAACTACTTAATGAATTAAACACATGCAGCACCTTCTTACAGCTCTTGTATCTTTGATTTGGGTGTGTCTTGTGCTGCCTCCTTGACTGAATTCGTCCTAGGGTTTTTCCTGTTCGGTCTTCGAAACTCTGATAATGCACACGAAATTCGTCTGGCTTTGGGGTATTTATAGTTTCTGTCTGAGGGAAGATGCGGCGCATCTAGGGAGTAGATGCGGCGCATTGACTTAACTTCGCGTGGGGTCCAAGATTATAATATTCAGGAATATTCGTACACCGCCAGAAGATGCGGCGTATCTTTATCTTTGGATGCGGCGCATGTCCTCTTGTATCTTGGATCGTATCTGGTGATATCTTGATAGAGATGCGGCGCATGTCATGAGTGAGATGCGGCGCATCTGGAGCAGATTAGTCTTGATCTTCTTCATTTCAGTAGACTCTTTACTTTATGCATGTTTTGCTCCATTATCAGTCCAAAATCGCTAAGTTTCACCAAATCTTGTTTTTACCTGAGAATTACAAAAGTAAACGATTAAGTATCAATCCTCATACATAATATAGTAAAACAAGTCAAATTAATAGGATAAATGATAGTAATAAAATGTACTTATTTGAGTTCATCAAATATCCCCCCACTTGAACTTTACTTGTCCCCAAGTAAACCTTAGATTAAATCTTATGAAAATGTATCCTAAAAGATGTTAGGATTTATTTTTATATTTAAGCATGTATTCGTTTATTTCATAATCACACAACTAAACACTTAACGAATTAGAAGTAAAATAAAATAAGTCGATAAAAGCAAATCTAATCGTTTAACTGTCCAGTCGTGACGATATTCTATCATAAGCTTGGCAAGTATACACATCTCCCCCACTAAAGCTAAGGAATAACAAGTCTAAAGCGGTAAAAAGGGTTTTTAGGCTTAAGGGTTAATTATTCTTGATCACTATCGATCTCAAATTCCAGAAAAGGCGACAAAATCACAAATACATGATCGAATCCACGAACACGATACTTGCAATTGCTCAAATCCTTAACTCGAATAGGCTAAAGATAGGTCCAAACTTCACCAATAATAATATATCAAAAAGGGCGACAAAATCATAAATACATAGCCGAATCCACGACTACGATACTTAAGATTGCTCAAATCCCTAATCTCAATAAATCAAAGGTTTGGTTGGATAAAGAATAATGAAGGGCATGGATAACAATTGGGATATAAATTGGTGTAAAAATAAAAATAAACAAAACAAATAAATTAAAATCCTAAGTGTGGTTAATCACTATCCCAACCATCCCATGAATAAGACTCATATCATCGAATAACTCACGCTTTAACACTTGAAACACACGCTTTAGGTAGACACGAATTATACTCAACAAGATCTTAATCAAAGAATAAACCTTAATTGGCGTTCCCGTAACTGCCAATTCCCATTCAATCCATAGATATAGTACAACAAATAGTGGTGATATCGACCACTTACATAACTTTACATCGTTGGCTTAAAACAAACATCCAACTTTTCTTTCTTTCTTTTTCTTTTCTTATTTTTTTTTTCTATTTTTTTTTTTCAACATATAAACATAGATGTGTAAAATTTCACCACATCACTACAACTTTCTTTCCGGATAATTTTTCCATACTTTTCATAACTTCAGAAATAATGGTAATAGTGAAAGTAGTAAACACACGAAAAATAAACTCAAAAATATACAATATTTACTTTCACTCCAATTGCATTGTGCAATTTCCCGACCTAACCAAAGATAATGAATTACGCACGCGAACACAGGTAATGTAAGGAAACACACTTTGCCTATAGCAATTAACCAACCACGGATTCTAATCTACAGGGTAGGCTAAGGTGTAAGGGTGTAACGAAACATTTTAAACATAGGTGTAAGAAACGAAAGGAATGGCTCTGAGTGTTTTTCTAGGGGTATCTTACTCTAAAAATGAGAGTAACAAAAGGGTTATACGGGGGTTAACTAACCAGTGTAGTTAGCTAATAACACGTAACATATAATAGGCTATTTTGGGTGTAATCCTAGAATTTTACCAATTTAGACAAGTCATTCCAATTATATAAAATAATACTCATTATGGTGGTCTCGAATAGTATACAAGCCAAGTTCTAAAGTTTACAAGTCACCGGCACACTCATAGATTTGTGAATTTTGGAAAATCACAATTTTTGAAAATAACGTCATGTGTGCAGCTATGCAACTTAGATCTTAAACAAAAACATGCTAAAAAATTTTTAAGTTTGATATATTAAGCACATTTTAAGCATAATTTTTGAAAAAGTTTAGGACAAGTAATTGTTAAGTGTTCTAATTCTCCAATCCCCCCACTTAAGTTAAACAACGTCCTCGTTGTTTGTATAAAAGGTTAAAAACTGGAAAATAAAAGAATTAGAACAGAAAAACTCCCCTGAGATTTGCTCGGTATGATCCTCCATTAGTATAAGAGCAAAAATCATCTTTCTTCAGGAAACTATAATACCACCAACACTTTAAAACACACCTAAGATAAGAAAGGTTCAAACTTGCATAATACATTAGTAGTTAGGAAAAATAAAACTTAAAAAATTAAAACTGAAAATCATCAGGTCAGTCGATGCGCCGTATCTTATGGAAGAAGATACGCCGTATCGAGCCTGGAATTAATACGGATCAGAATAAAGATGCGCCGCATCCTTAACCAGGGATGCGCCGCATTAAAATAAACTGATAAATAGTTTTAAAGTCGAAAATAAAAATGCAGAAAAATAAAATAAGATATGACCATTGCAGGAGATGCGTCGCATCTCAGAATTGAGATGCGCCGTATCCTCATGCGGGCCTGACTGACTCGACACAGAAAACAGAAAAATAAAAATTCTCCGGGTTGTCTCCCGGTCAGCACTTGTCTTTATTCCAGAGTCTTCAAGTTAGACTCACGTTCAGCTCTTTAATATCGATCATTGAAGGAGTCGGAAACATCGCGCTCCCTCATCGCCAATTCAGTAATATTGAACACTCCTTGCTCGTCCTTAATTTCCACGCCGTTCTTCTTCAATATCTGTATGAACAAAGTCCTGTCCCTTTCGGGCAGAGATGACAAAATGATAGACGGGAAATTCTTATTATCATATAGGCATAAATAAGCAAGGTGGGGTGGTAGTTCAATAAACACATCATTGTTCAAATTCGTTTTCTCAACTACTCTCCTACGTTTATTAATTACCACACAATCATACCACTCATCATCAGAATCATTAACAACATTGCGTCTAAGTTCGGTAGGTACATTAAGGTCAATGAATTCTTCAAAGTTCTCATGATTAGGATTAGTTGAGTTGTTTTGAATCAATCTTTCTCCCATAAGTCTAGCTTCAAGATCGAGGTCCATACGCTCTCTTAATCCTAGCACATAAACACCTCTAATTATGCTTTTAACCGGATCTTGGCACTTATAGACAAGTTTATTATTCCCTACCCTTAATGAGATTTTTCTCTTAAACACATCAATCTTAGCATGGGCAGTAGACAAGAAAGGTCTTCCGAGGATTAAAGGAATCTTAACATCCTCGGGCATGTCTAGTATAACAAAGTCTACGGGAAAAATAAACTGCTCAATCTTAACTAGCACATTATTAGCAATCCCTTCAGGTCGTTTTACCGTTTTATCAGCCAATTCAATAAGTAACTTAGTTGGTGCTAATTTTCCTAGTCCTAGGGTAGCGAATGTCTTAAGAGGCATAACACTAACACTAGCTCCTAAGTCAGCTAACACATTATTGAAAGATATATCATTAATAGAACAAGGTAAAGTAAAACTTCCTGGGTCTTTTTCTTTATGAGGCAAGGCATTTAAGTCGGTTGCAGAGCTCTCTTCTTTCATTGTTGCCTTGATCTCCTCTTCAATCTTTGTCTTTTCTTTTAGTAGTCTCCTTAAGCTGATTGAAGAATTAAAGAAGAATTTGGGTCTTGCACCATCATCACCATTCATCGATCTTCTAGGTATATTAGGAGTGACTTCTTCAGTGGTGCTTATGGCCTTGACATGATCTCTTGGGTTGGTTTCAGTTGAGCTCGGTAAACTTCCATATCCCCTTTCTTGAAGAACTTTGCTCATTTGACCAATTTGTTGTTCCAATGCTTTGATCGAAGCTCCTTGATTTCTTGTAGTAGTGTCTGTTGAAGCTCGAATTTCTTTGATCATAGCAGTATTCTCTTCATGTCTTTTAGCAGCATCGGCCATAATTTGCTTTAATGTATCATCTAAAGTCTGCCTCCTTTCTTGATAAGCGGGATTGAAGTTGTTCCTTTGATATAATCCCGGTGTAGCTTCCCTAAATCTTCCTGAAGGTCGGAATGGTTGTCCAAATTGGGTGTAATATGCTTCTTCAAATGTCTCACTTTCATTCTTGTTCGGGCAATCTTTAGTGTAGTGAGGTCCTTCGCACTTTTCACATCCAACTTGGGCAGCATATGCTCTTTCATCTCGCTTCTTCATCTCTCTACTAATTTTATCCAATTGAGCTTGAATAGCAGCAATCCCGTCAAAATTAGTGCTGCTCTTAGATCTAGTAGAGGTCCCATCGTGCCATTTCTGAAAATGATCAGCAGCTTCTTGGATCGCTTTCCTAGCATTAGTTGCACTCATCTGAGGTACGGCTCCCTTAGCATCCAAAATCTGTCTTGTAGGCACGTCCAATCCTTGATAAAACAATATTATCTCCTGCATAGGGGTTAGATAGTGTTGAGGACATTTTATCAATAAATCTTTAAACCGTTCCCAAGCTTGATAAAGGGTTTCATCAGGCTCTTGCTTGAAACTATTGATAGCCTCCATCTTTTTAGCAGTCTTAGCAGGTGGACAATATCTCTTCAGGAATTTGCTCTTCAAATCTCCCCATGTAGTGATTGAACTAGCAGGTTCATTCCTTAGCCACTTGTTAGCAGCTCCTTTTAGCGAGATTGGAAAGATTCTTAGCATGATCTGATCGTCAGTGACTCCTTCTGAAGTAAACAAATCTTTAATCTCCAGGACCTTTTCAACATGCTCATTAGCATCCTCATGTTCCGTCCCACTGAAAGCATTCTCTCTTAGTTCTTTGAGAAATTGACCCTTCAACTCAAATTTTGACTTATCATCAAACTTAGGTCTAGCAACTCCTGAAGTGTAATCAGCACGGGTGCTGTTCATGTATTCCTCCATAGTAGTGTTTTCGCCCATTGTTTCTGTTTCAACTTCCTCTTTTTCTTCAGAAAAGTAATCAAGCTCGAGTGAACTTGAAAGATCAAAGCTTCTTGTGTTGAAAAGCCTTTTAAGCGAATGTAGGGCTCGTTCAGGATCTTCGAAAGGTTGAATCAAGTTCTTCGTAGAACTCCTGGTCATGCACTTCCTGAAATCAACACAAAAATATCAGTAGGGTATGCTCGAGAAAGTAATATATCAGATAATTAATAACGAAAACGGAATACGAAAAATTAAAGTTACTGATATCTGCAGACGATGCGCCGTATCCAAAAAAATTGGATACGCCGTATCTTATAATCGTTAAAATTTAATCAGACTTTATTCAGAAAATAGATACGCCGCTTTAGAATTTATGAATGCGCCGTATCGAATTTAATTAATCAAAAATCAACTTATCTAATTAAAATTAAATGCGTCGTATTAACGAAAGTTAATGCGCCGTATTTTCGTTACGTTTAAAAATAAATATCGATTTTTGATTCAGTAAAATGCGCCGTATCGACAAAGATCGATACGCCGTATCTGTTTAATAATTCGCAAACTGTTTTTAATTAAAATAATAGATACGCCGTATCTGCTAAAGCAGATGCGTCGTATGGCGTTAACGTTTAGAAAATTTTTTTTAATCAAAAACAGATACGCCGTATCTGCAAAAGCAGATGCGTCGTATTACTTTATCGCTTAGAAAAATTTCTTATTAAAAACAGATACGCCGTATCTTGGGGAAAAGATGCGTCGTATCGAATTAATTAAACGCGTTGTATTTAAAAAAATTAAACGCAATACGCCGTATCTGATAAATCAGATGCGCCGTATCGTTTGATTTAGCACAGTACAACGATAGCAGAACAGAAAACACGAAAAATAAAAACAAATAAAAACACACAACGAAAATAAAACACACAAAAATAAAAGAAAACAATTAACACACAAATAAAAATAAACAAAAACAAAAATAAAAGCAAACAAATAACACAAAACAAATAACACACAGTACAACAAATATGCAAAATAATACAATGATGCAATTAATCTAATAAAAAGAAAAACCTAATTAAAATACTAATCAAATTAACAGATAATAACAATTCACTCCCCGGCAGCGGCGCCAAAAACTTGATGGGCGTGCGTTGGAGTAAAGTTTTGGCAGTTTTAATGCCTACTCAAGTTTTAAATTTATATTTAGCCGACTTATCAATAACACACACACTTAACGAGCAGTGTACCCGGTCAGTATGAATATAATGGTAAGTAGAGTGTCGATCACTAAGAGTGGAACGTATTATCTCGTTATTCTAATCAGTATTTTAATATCCTAACGCAAGGGGGTTTTCAGCCTGAGAGACTGGCACGGTTTGTTTGCAATTAAATAATAAAATAAACCAATAGGCACGAATCAGCAAGTAGCACACACGTACACAGATAGATACTTGAGACAATAAGAGGGCTGTCCTTATAATTAAGTAGATTGTCACTTGTTTTATTGATAGCTTTATATGAAGTGTATGTAGTTAACCCTTTCTCGTTGGTCCTATTCTTATCGGCGAGTAAACCCTTAATGATTACTTATGTCTAAAAGTTATTCCTAAGTGATCAATTTAGTAATAACCGTGGGAGCCACATTATGTCCCGCAGTCAAATGCCCGCAAGCCACTAATAAACACAGAGGTTATCAATGCACTAATAAGTAGTAACCAAAGACATCAACATATAAACTTTAATTGATGGGAAAGCAAGTATTAAAGGGAGTGCAATCTTTCGTTGTCACATTACACAAGCCACCAACCCTGATGAATTAAAGTTTGCTAACACAATAAAACAAAACTACTTAATGAATTAAACACATGCAGCACCTTCTTACAGCTCTTGTATCTTTGATTTGGGTGTGTCTTGTGCTGCCTCCTTGACTGAATTCGTCCTAGGGTTTTTCCTGTTCGGTCTTCGAAACTCTGATAATGCACACGAAATTCGTCTGGCTTTGGGGTATTTATAGTTTCTGTCTGAGGGAAGATGCGGCGCATCTAGGGAGTAGATGCGGCGCATTGACTTAACTTCGCGTGGGGTCCAAGATTATAATATTCAGGAATATTCGTACACCGCCAGAAGATGCGGCGTATCTTTATCTTTGGATGCGGCGCATGTCCTCTTGTATCTTGGATCGTATCTGGTGATATCTTGATAGAGATGCGGCGCATGTCATGAGTGAGATGCGGCGCATCTGGAGCAGATTAGTCTTGATCTTCTTCATTTCAGTAGACTCTTTACTTTATGCATGTTTTGCTCCATTATCAGTCCAAAATCGCTAAGTTTCACCAAATGCTTGTTTTTACCTGAGAATTACAAAAGTAAACGATTAAGTATCAATCCTCATACATAATATAGTAAAACAAGTCAAATTAATAGGATAAATGATAGTAATAAAATGTACTTATTTGAGTTCATCAGTACCACAAAGGTTTGGATTCTTGCTTACAAAGATTAGGACAAGCACACGCAACGTTCTTCTTTCCTTCTTCTTTAATCGATAAAAAAAAACGGCCCACCTTTTGTTTTGTATCTGACCCTCTGTTCTTCGTTTCTTGCTTTCTTCTGATCACAGGAACCGTCGCTTTCTTCTGATCACAGGAACCGTCGCTTTCTTCCTTCCTTGCTTCCCTTGGATCGGTTAACGTGTCTCTGATGCCAACTGTTGTAATTTCAGAGTTGCTAATGATGAACAAATAACATGTATGTATGATAAACTTACTATTATATTAAAACTTCAATACGTTGTTCATACAATCTTTACAATACATGACCTTATATATAGATATTGAACCGACACCATGAAATGGTGTGTCTGTTCATGAAACAACACTAATAACCTACTCTAACTGCCATATCATAACTGCTAATAACTGTCATTAACTTCCTATTTACATAATACATACTTGACTTTTCTTATGTTTACACTAAGACACCTATATTTAGTTTATACTTCAATATTTTTGTTAGTTGGTTGTGTTTTCGGTTACATATGATGTTATTTATATTTCGGTTTGTTATTATTCGAGGCAGATGATGTTTTTTGAGTTTCAGGCCATTGATATTGTTTGAGGCCGATGAAGTTTTTGATGTTATTTTGAGGTGGTTTATTTAGATAAATGATGCTTTGTGAGGCTAAGTTGCGTGGTTTTGCGACCTTACAACAGGTTTTACCTCTCGAGGGATCTCAAGAGGCTTACAACCCCACCAGGCAGTGTACCTGACCGATGTAGTATAGTGTAGTGGTAAGTACGGGGGATTGATCGTTCTCCACAGGGAATAGTGTTCGTTAGGTATGAAAAACTACTTTAATAGGTCTAAGGGTGAGAGAAGATTCTTTTTATGTTTTTTTTTTATATTTTTATGAAAGCAAGTAAAATCTCGGGTTTGGAAGAGTGGGCGGAATTAGTTGCTAGTCAACTAACCCAAATTACTACGAATGCAAATAAAATAAAATAATAGAAAATGAAAATGTTGGTGAAAACTTATGTGGAGGGAAATGTGTTTACTTAGATTTCCTTACTCCCTAACTATCTTTTACCGGTTGATTAGTGTGTATTAATTGCGTGGATGACGGGTGTATTCCTTAATACCATTCGTGGGGTGGCGTACGTACTTCCCCAACTCTACAAGCTCCTACTTCACTCCTATGTCGAGCCGGCTAGGAAGCTCCTAACATGGGATCACTAGAATTCGCTTGTGCATTAAATACAACCATAAAAACCTTTAGTACGCATTGGTTCATGTTTCTTAAGACGTTCAAGCAAGTTACCGAATAGGAAGTTAGCCAGTTTTCTTAAGCCTAACATAGATAAACAATAATCCAATACAACTAACAACACACTAATAACCAATAATCAATAGCTAGGTTTCATTAGATCTAAGCAAACACAAGATAAATCTAGCCTAACATGTTAAACAAAAGACAAGAATAAGATAGAATCAAACAACACATAGACATATTGAATGATTAATTGATAACTTATCTTCAATGTAACATGGAAGATCTCAAGGCAAAAAGCCTTGAAAGAGCTGCCAAATTCGTCCTAGGGTTTTCACACACAAAGTTCCCCAATAAGTTCCACACTAATGACAAAGAATTGCAAAACTATATATAGATTTTTGGATCTGACGTTGTCACGTTATGGAGTGTGACGCCGTCACCTCGCCGCTTTTAGGGTTCTCGGATGACCTTCTTGACGCCGTCCCTCTTTAGCTCTTCAAAATCCGTTCTGGCTTATCAAGGCTTGACGCCCTCAGACTATGAACGTGACGCCGTCCCTCTTTAAATTATAACGTGACGACCTTGATCAGATTAAAGCGTGACGCCGTCAGAATTTCCATGCAATTTCTCTGGCTTATCATGAGTAAATTTCACGTCCACCACTTTTGCCAAGCCATGACGCCGTCCAGGGTTAATCCTGACGCCGTCAAAGGTAACTTCCAGCAAGATTTTGAGACTTTGTCGTTTTCTTCACTTTTATGCTCCAAAAACGTCCAAAATGCTTCCTTTTCCAGATTTCTTCTCAAAAGTACCTAAAATGACAAAAGGAACGATTTAGGGCAATATTTGATCAAATAAATACGATTTAGGGCTTAAATGACCCCTTAAAAGCGGTACACTTTTCGCTTCGTGAGGCTAAGTTGTGTAAGTTTTGGTCGTGCTTTCTTATTTTGGCTTTTTTGGTTGAGTTGCTAAAATCAAATTTGGCTTGAAGGTTATAGTTTTACTGCTTGTCTTAATAAAAGGTGAGATACAGGGGAGACAAATTGTTTTGTTTTGATTTATGGTTTATACCAAAAAAAGATTCAGTTTCCGTAATGTTAATCTTTTGGTCGTAAAGTATTTGCCGGTTGTGTTTCGCATGGCATTGAGGAATGTCAGGTGATTTAGATAGAGCACTCGGTCTGTCTCTTTGACTGTGTCTTTGGTTTGGTAAGGCCGACTCGATGGTTGCGGAGCAAGGTTACCAAGGGGAACAAGCCTACTACAATGACAAGGAAGGCCCCGTTGTTCTTCAGTAGCTCAGTGGTAAAGCGGTCGACTGTTAAACGCTTTCCTGCTCACTGCCTCCGCCCGAACCCGGGAAGAAATTAGAAAAACTAGAAATCCTATAGGTTGACGCCACCCCCACTATGCCAAAAGCGAGAGAAACCCCATCCATCTCTTTCCTTTTTTCGCCCCATGTCACCAAACAAGGCCTATAAATAGAATCTTATTTCAGTCTATATTTTCAAAGAGAGAGACTCCTGGTCCTGATCGAACCAGAGATTCCGAAAACCCGGGGAATCGGCCCTGGGCCCAAATAACTCAATTTTCTCCGTGAACTATTTGTGTCAATGGATTAGTTCGATCCAATTTGGTATTCTTTTGGTTAAAAGATGATATGTTAATGAATATATTTGTCTTTTGGCTTCAAAAAATGAAAGGATGCTTGACTGTGAGATTCACTTAGTAACCTTTATTATTTCTGTCATTCCATGGATTCTCTTAATAACCTCTTATTATGCCAACGCTTTTTGTAAATTTTTGAGCTTTTAGATTTGTTTATTTGTTTTATGCTTAGCAATTGGTCTCATACTGTAACACCTCCAAAATATCGCAGCAGAAGATAGTGTCACTGGGGTTTTACTTTATAGCACAAAGTATAAGTTATAGAAAACGTACTCTAAATGAGACGTTTTGAAAAATTTCCATTCGATAAATAATATCAGAGTTATAACAAGAGGTGTAACACCCCAACCCGACAAGGGTAGAGATGTCACAATAATGGTGACGCATCAGAACAAACACAAGCATATGACATGAATAATACAATTGAATTTCAATGGTTACAATGAAAAATCTGAAACTACAAGGTTACAAAAGAGAAATACAATAATTACTAGTCTAATATAAGCTCTTCTAGTCATCTCTAATCCAATTAGCTAGTAAGGTCTTCTAAGTCCAAGATACTCTCCACTCATACCCAGCTTCCAAACTAAAACCTGCCGCAGGAAAAGAAATGCGGCTGAGCTGCGAAAGCTCAGTGAACAAATATAAAGGTAACAAGCAGTAACAATGGGATAGTGAAGTGAGTGAAACGATACAAGGTATAACAAGAGTTAGGAAAGAAAGAAAAGCAAAAGGTTATGCAGATATATCAAGAGATAAGAAATAGTTACAATAAATAAGAGTAAAGGGAACAATAATCCACCACGAGCCCAAGTCAAATCAAGTCAAGTCAAATATCAAGTCAAGTATGTATCCGGAGGGGTGACCTCAGAATACCAGTATAAGGTTATAAGGCAAAGGAAACAGTAATCCATTACGAGCCCAAATCAAATCAAATAATCAAATATCAAGGTGTACGGAGGGGAGACCTCGGTACCAATACAATATGAGGGGATACCTCCAAGGGTGGAGTAGCTAGCTCCCAAGCTGTGAAAGACGTGTATCGCACACACCATCAGTCACCAAATATAACAAGTAATATAATGATAAACAAGTCAAGTCAAATCTAGGATGCATCCATACGCCCCAGGTGGCCAAAGTCTGCCTCTACATAACAAATCAAATCAAGTCAGGGACGGGACAGGTCATCACTCTCCTGCCCTAGAGTCATGCCATCGGTGCATCAATGACATGGACATGAAACCCTCATGCCTAGTTATGGCTCGTAGTCTCAAACTGTGGGTCAAGGTCAAGTATCAAGTATCAAGTGTCCAAGTTCAAGTTTCATATCAAGGGGTTCAAGTCAAGTTTCATATCAAATGGTTCAAGTCAAATTTCCAATTCAAGTGGTTCAAGTCAAGTTTCCATTTCAATTATATCATACGGTTCATATCAAATGGTTCAAATGTCAAAGGTTCATATCAAAGTTTCAAAGCAAAGGTTCATATTAAATGTTCATATCATGAAAGTAATCATTTATTAATAGTTTTCATAAAAGTGATCTTTAAAACAGTTTTCATAAAGAAAGCCTTTAAAAGTAGTTTTCATAAACTTTTAGTAAAATTACATTTAAAAGTGGTATCGCATCGTGTTCAAGTATCATTTTAAAATAGCTTTTCTTAAAATATTTTCATATATAATTAAGAAAGTTTTCACACCCAATTATAATATCAAATGAACCTTCAAGGTATCTAAGGATTTGAATATTCATGTCACAGGATAACGAACGAATTATATCAAGTATCAAGGGATCATAGCAAGGTTCAATTTATCAAGGGAAACATAACAAGGTTCACAAAACAAGGTTCACAAATCAAGGTTAACGAATCAAGGTTCACAAATCAAGGGGAGCAAGATAAACAAGAGAGAGAGAGTTCATGAGAAACCTGTGAGAAGGTCAGAATATCTGTACCTTAGACCGCAAGTGAAAACACAACTAGAAACGAAAAGATCGGAAGCAACCTCCATCTTCAGCGAATCTACACGAATTCATGATCGTCTTAATATTATTATCTTATTTAAATCAGATTACTTAGTTTAGTCGGCTTTCCATTTTTAGTAACTTTCCTTTTATAGTAGCTTGTCATATTTAGTAATTTTTGATGTTATAAATGACAATTAATTAAATTTAAAGACTTAATATGACCAACATTATAGTTTAGGGTGTAACATGTTAATATCAAAGTTTAGGGTTTATTTATGACATTTATCAACTATTAGGGTTTAAAATGTAAATTTAGGAGTTTTAAACCTTTACTCCAAGTCCTTTTCTTATGACCCATTTAACGCCACCTATAGTCAATATTCACTACACAACACAAATATTGTTTATCATTCACTTATACGCATACAATATCATTTTCACATCCCTAGTTCTCGACCCATATTATACCACTCTCGACACTAACACACACAGTATATAACACCTTAAATCATAGTTCACACTCTTGTGTTACATGCACATATACCCACGTTTTAATCTCATTCCCACACGAAGTTTACAGTCATGCTCAACATCCATGTAATACCAGAAAACTATATCCATCACATAAGATCACAACCCTTTACCCCCCTTTCATTCGACACCCCTTTACCAGCCTATACGACACCTATAACACGCCACATCGACCACATAAAATCACGATCCACAGCCCTCGTTTTATTCCCATGTACACCACACTCGACACCCACACACACCATCTATCTAGCCTCACTTCATACGACAAAAGCTAGGGTCTTTTATGTGTCAAAAACAGATTCAAACGACCCGTAGGATTCCGATTAAATTGTTAGTTTTTAAAACATTACATTGACATGAACATTCATTATATTACACATTACCAGTTTCAAGGTATAAGCCTATATATGCATATATTGTTGTCGATAGTTTGAGATTATAACAAAATTTTACGTGGGATACAAGGGTCATATATTAGATATACCTCGACTAGGACAGCAGGTTGGAATGAACGTACAAATACCCATACAGGTATGAACTTAGCGACTCCAAATCCAAGCCTCGAATCTTACACAACCGATATAGAATCTGCAACTCTAACCACGATTTGGATTGATCATGCGACGCCAAAAACTTGGAATTCTCTCGTACACAAACAGCAACAAAATATGCGCATGATCGACTGTTAGTCTTCGACTCATTTTCTTTGAAGAGAGAAATACGGTTTGAGGCTTGTTTAGGTTTGCTTGTAAGATTATGAAAAGATAGAGCAAAGACGGGGCATATATGGATGTGTATCAACAACCTATCGACCAGATGGAATGGAATGAAGAGTTGGCCTTGAGGCAGAACCAGGTGGGTCGAAAGAAAAGGCAAGGATGCACTCGAGTACGATCTCACAGGAACACACAAACTGTTACAACTTGAACCCCAAGAACTGATATGAACAAAGACATGCACACCAACAGCCTTTGACCTTGCATCTTCTTAGCAGATAGGTTCTCATCGGTTTAGTTTTGCTTCGGTTTGAAAAAGATGTTATGGAGAGGTTTTCATGAGTGGGACAATAGAAAGCGTGTGGATGTGAAGAAAAAAAGAAAACGTGTCCAGTGATAAGAAGAAATCTTTCTCACTTATATGGAATGTATCTTTTTGTTTTATTTGACATCACACGTTTTATAAATAAAAATGGCTAATTGGTTTTATCTTAGTAATTTAAGGATTATTTGGCTAATTTATAGGGTGATTATCATAATTTATTTCCATAAATTTGGAGTTGGAGTGTGCACAAAATAAAATTTCAAATCGGTTCATACAACTTTTAATCGTGTGATATTATTTATAGGTTAAGTCAATTTCCAAGAACATATTTTATTAAATGTATTGCATAATATAACATATAGTTTTAGGTGTTTAATTGTAATGAGAAATTAAATTGTAAGGTAAAATTTTCATACTTAGGTTAAATGTATAATGCTCTTGTATAATTTTTTTTGTATGCTCTTATAAATAAATAAAAATTAGAGGGGCAAAATTGGAATTTCAAATGAATGAAAATTTAGGGTTTTACAAGAGGTCCCAAAGTATAACATTATATAAATGTTAAAAATTTTATCGAATTAATGTATCCCCGTCTTCAAATCATTCCATGTGACTCAAATGCTCCAAATCAATGCTATGCCTTACGAAACCTGAGAATAAACATGCTAAAAGTGTTGTTTCCTTAACACGCTTAGAGTTAACTAAAAAGTTAATCTATTGTGTTTATGACTGATAAGATGTATTTGATTAATTACAACTTATAAGTAAAACATAATTATAAAAACATAATGTTTTTCAACGTTTAAATTCTTATTAGAAATCAATCAAAGAATCTATTACCCAAGTGCTTTGCGGAACAAACACTTGGGATTGAATAGACAAGGTATGGTGTCTCCTATCTAAACTCAAGCAATGCTTAAGTGGTAACAAATTCGACCCACTGAGCTATCTCAGGGATTGGTTACTCTTTGTAGGAGAAAAGGGGTCTTGTGAAAGTCTAAGCTTTTATTGCACAAAATACCTAACCCACTTTTCTCCATCTGTTTGCTATTTATAGGCAAACATGTTAAGAGTACTGAAGATTAAAAAATACATAAACAATAGGAAGGCGTGTCTGACAACTACAACAGTAATTGTTATTTCCAAGAACCAATAGGATTGCGCCAAAAAGTCTTCGAGTGTCAGTCCTGACACTTCTTGACTTTTAGCCGCTTTAGGGATGGTTTGTGTCTGACCCCGATAAGACTTCAAACCTTCCCGCTCAATCCCGCCTTTCTTTCAGGCTTTAGGTTCTTCAGTCATCGCCTTCAGTCTTCAGTCTTCAATCACTTATTGTTGTTGAGGAGACTGGGGTTCAGTGAGCTCTTGTCTAACGCTCACTGAACCCATTACCTTCTTCTTCGTCTCAAGTAACACTTCAGGGAGATCCGCCTCCCTGTGTGGTGAGTCTTTCTTCTTAGACTCGTCCTGAGCATCTTGAAGGTAACTCACTGAGTGACTGTTCACTCAGTGACCTAATTGTGTTTTCGGTTGATTAACACTTAGCGTAATTTGTATTCAAATCCTGTTTTAAGGACTCTTGGGTACTGAAGGACCCAACAATCTCCCCCTATTTGGATATAAATTATGCTTAAGTGTTTTGATCAGTTATGAGTGAGCTAATGACTTCTTCTCATACTGAATGTACTAGAAAGTAATTAATAACACTGAAACAATAAAACAAAGGGCCATCATTTTATTGATTTCATTACATAAGTCCTAACAACTAAACAATGTACAGGATAGTGGTGGTGTTGCAGATTCTTCAGTCAAACTTGTAACCAAGGGCTTCAAGCTTTGGTCTTTTGGATTCCAGCTCATGTTGGTCAGGATGTTCTTGGATCTTGATTCTCAGGTCATGACAGAACCTCACATTTTCAGGACTCTGTATTGGGGAGGCCATCATGAGGTAACCAAGCATTGTTTTAATTCCTGCCTTATCAATGTCACTCCATCTTTGGAAGGCTTTATCACCAAACGCATCAGTGAAGAAGAGACCTCTCTCAGGTTGTTCGATGACCAAGTTGTTCACAAATGTAACTCCTTCAGGGAGGGCTCTGTTGCAATCAAGGCCAGGAACTCTGATCTCAGGCTCAGACTCAATTTGTTTCCTCTTTCTTCTAGAGGACTGAGTAGGAGCAGGCTGACTGGCTGGAGCTGGGAGAAGTGAGGGAATACCAAGTTCTTGAGGTGTTGCTGCCAGTTTTTCATATCTTAGCTTCAGGGACTTCATCAGTTCTTTGACAACAACGTTTGACTTCTTGAATATGATTGGACCCAATTCATCCAATTTAGTGATCCCAAAGTCAGCGAATCTAAAGGCTCATGAATCTCAAAGTTCCTCTTGTAAGGACCTCTGAAGACACTGATGACAGCAGGTTTGGTGTTTTGATGAATCTTTACATCAGTGATAGGTTCAGGTCTCAGTCTGCTTGTCATAACCCATTGGTACTTCTCAATCCTCTTTTTCCTTATCTCCTCAGCCTTTTTCAACCTTTCTTCTCTTTTCTTCCTAAGAGCAGTTATCTCAGCATCCTGAGCTTTCACAAAGCTCTGACCACCTTTCCTTTCAGCAAGGGCTTTTGGTTCAAGTCCAATCTTTTCGGCCTCTTCACTGACCACCTGGATGAGGGCAGACTTGTTCAGCCTCTCTTCTTCAGCTGCTTTCCTCAACCCTTCTTCCTTCTCCATATGAGCCTGAATTTCAGTCTCAGTGAGAAGGTGCATCACTCCATTGATCTCATAAGGGACCTTGATTGGTTCATCAGGGTCAGGCCTTCTCTCTAAGGAAGCAGGCACCAATATTGTAGGCTCAGGCTCAGTAGTAGTAAGAATGCCTTTGCCTTTATCTTGAGTTGATGATGGGGTTGTTTCAGGAATCCTCCCCCTCAGTGTGAGAAGGAGGTTGCTGGCTGGAAGAAACTTCAGTGATTTTCTCCCCCTCAACTGTTGCTTGAGCCATTGTGAGAGCAGGAGTTGGAGCGCTCACTGAAGTTGAGGG
This sequence comes from Artemisia tridentata subsp. tridentata, assembly GCA_021014915.2. Lineage (NCBI taxonomy): Eukaryota > Viridiplantae > Streptophyta > Magnoliopsida > Asterales > Asteraceae > Artemisia > Artemisia tridentata. The sequence goes on from CP139503.1 coordinate 198,008,812, forward strand.
AGCAGCCTGACCTTTGAAAGCCTGATATATCTCAGTCATCATGGACTTGATGTCTGAGGTGTCTTGCTGAAGTGTGGATACCTTGGCTTTAAGAGATGCCTGAGAAGCCTCGATAGCAGTCATCCTAGGTCCAAGATTCCAGGCCAAGGAATTCGAAGACTTGGCCCAAGATGCCAAATGTGCCTCCAGAAGAACCAGGGAAGATTTGATGGAGTCCACTGAAGAGCTGAGACCCTGAAGGTTAGAGGATTTCAGCATGTTGACAACCTAAGTTAACTGAGTTGACTGTTGCTGAAAAGTTTCAGAAGCCTGAAGAATTTTCTTGTTGAGCTCAGGGTCATCTTTCACTGACTCTTGAATAGTTGCAATGCTCTTGTTGATGTTGGAGAGAGTAACATTGAATATTTTAAGATTCTGATCAAGAGTTGTCAAGGGAAATAGGAAATCCCAAACTGTTGCTCATTAACTTCATCATGATAAGCCTCAACAGATTCTTTCAGGTTGACATAGTGAACTGCAGCTTCACAATGTTGGTCAAAGATTTCGTCAGTGAGCCCTTGGAAGAGAGCATTGTTGGCTTTCTGCAAGAACTTGGCCAATTGTCTTTCAGTGAGAGGAAGAATGTTGTCATACTTCCTAAGATTAGCTGGGAGGATGATTCTGAGTCCGAAGAATGATCAGCCTGAGAAGCTGATTCTTCACCTTGTGGTGGAGAAGACTGATGCGATTGTTCAATGGGTTGAGCATCAGTATCTATATCATCACCTGCCTCAAACACTTATTCCTCACTATCAATACTGAGCTCCTCATCAGACAAGAGAGCTGCCTGAAAATCCGCCATTGACTGAATCTGCAACAGGTTTTGGCCAGGTCCTGACCCCGCCATAATAACTGAGTGGGTTTGCTCAGCCTGGCGTTTGGAGTCAGTTCCCGAGAGACTGGATCCACCATGAGGGGGTTGTGGTTCCATATCAGCGGGTGGTCGCATGCCCCCTGAGTCTTTGTCCCCATGTGCGCCTTCAAGGACTGGTGGGTGTTCTCCAGTACTATCATGAGGCACAGTTTGTGATTGTTGGTGGACCCCCTTCCCATCAGGGTTGTACTGCCCTTTTGGGGATTTAGGGTCCTTGACTCCCTGAGACTCTGAGTGCGATTTCTCAGAGCCGTGAACGGGATGTGATTGGGTATGGGTCCCCTTCTCAGTAGAGTAGTGTTGCTCTACCGAGGATTCAGGACCCTGTACTCCCTTAGGCATAGGTTGTGATAGACTAATGCCTTCATCAGGATGTGAGAGGGTGAAGGTTCCTGACCCTACCAACTTGTGTATGTCAGTAGAGCCATGAGAAAACTGGGGTTTGCCCGAGGACACTGAGGATGATTTCTCAGTGACCTCCGTTGGCCTTTGTTTTAAGGTCAAGAGGGTCTCAATGATGGGTGTCTCTGAGGACTTGGCCATTGTTTCCCCTTTTTTGGGTTCTGAGGCAGAAGATCCAAGGGCGAGTGATTTGGGTTTAACCACCTTCTTGGTCCCTGCATTTTTTTTCTTCTTCTCCTGCTTTTCAGGAGAAGGAATGGGTGAGATATCGTTTGCACCCTGAATGATTACCAACATGTAGTCGGTCAGGGCGACTGGTTGTACCTCAGTAATGCCACTCGTATAATTTGCCTTGTGTAGGACGTCAGGTTTAGATCCTTGAACGTCAGGCCTAATATAATCTGAGCCAAGTAAATCCTGAAGCACACAGGAAATGAACCTAGGGTAAGACAAGTGTTTTTGCCTAGATTTTCCTGAGAGCTTGGCAACGAGGTCACGGAAGATTATTCCTCCGATGCAATTTTTCTACCCTCCAGGAGACAGAACACCATCAATTGTTGTGATGAGTTCAATTGCTCCGTGGAGGATTTATTTCCCCTAAGGACCTGAATGAAAAAAGTCATCAGGATCTTCCAGACAGGATGGAACCAGGTTTTGACAATGAGCGCTTTGGCCAAAAGGGATCCTGAGGCCACATCAGGTTGTTTGGGGTCATGTGGCCCTAGAAAAAGCAATTCTGCCTTAACTTCTTGGTCAGTGGGGTTGGGCGAAAAATTCTCAGCGAAATCAAGACCAGTGGCCTTGATGAAGGTTGAGTAATCAAGGGAGAGAGTCCTTCTCCCATTCATCACTGAGAAAGTGATAATAGAGTCTTTGGTGTCCTCAGGGCTAGTTGCCACTGCTGTACACCAAAATTCCCTCAGATAGTCATTATAAATGACTGAGGGGGTCTTTGTGAACGCCGTAGCAAGAAAGCAGTTTTGTAAATACTTGACCACATTCTTGTACGCCCAAAACTTTTGGGGGTAGGCAAAGTTTCCTACCACGTTGTTTTTGGTCATGTCTACGCCCTCCATGAGGAATTCCACATTTGGGGCGTATGTAATAGCATTAAAATAAGCCATTTTTGTTGGGTAAGTCTGGGTATAACAAAGATGGTCTGGGTTTCTAAAGACTAAGAATACACACACAAAATTTTGTTTTGAAAGAAAAAGGCAAGAATTTGCTTAAGATTTTCTAAAAAACGTGTGTGTGTTTTTTTGTATGGGGGTATTTATAGGGAAGTGGAGAGGAGGGTATTTTAGGCATTAAGCGGTTTTATTTTTTCAAAAGATATTATTTTGAAAACCGTTTTGAATAAAACGTTTGAGATCCGCATTTAATTCATAACCACTCCACTATCCCTGTTTTGCGCAACTGTCGAGGTGAACAGTTGTGCCGTCTGCAAAAAAGTGTAATTTGCAGGGTTGAGTCATCACATATCTGTTATGTGATTGGAGAGGCATTAAATGCCAAGTGGGAATGTGGTGGCCCATGAGGTGCATGCCAGAAAGGCAAAAGAACAAATATTCTTATATTAAATAAGAATTCAGTTACCAACCTCGGACATTTACTAACTAGATACTTAGAGCATTTAAGTTAGCATTGAATGTCTTCTGAGGGCCCTGAATGACTCTTCATTCAGTGAACCTGCTTGTTCAGGACTTGTGTTTAGTTCCTGATGGTTCAAGGGTTCAGTCTTGTGAAAGTTGGTTCATCCAATGGTTTGGTGAATATATCAGCTAGCTGATATTCAGTAGGAATGAAGTGTAATTCAATGTCACCATTCATGACATGGTCCCTGATGAAATGATATCTAATATCAATGTGTTTTGTTCTCTGATGAAGAACAGGGTTGTTTGAGATGGCAATTGCACTTGTGTTATCACAAAAGATGGGAACCATCTTGTACTGAATTCCATAGTCACTGAGTTGACTTTTCATCCAGAGTACATTTGCACAACAACTTGCTGCTGCAACATATTCAGCTTCAGCTGAGGACATGGCAACTGATTGTTGCTTCTTAGCTCTCCAACAGACTACTTTCTCACCAAGGATTTGGCAGGAGCCTGAGATGCTTTTTCTATCCATGTTGCATCCAGCATAGTCAGAGTCTGAGTATCCTTTGAGATCAAAGCCTGAACATTTTGGATAGTATAATCCAAGGTTTGGAGTACCTTTCAGGTACCTGAGTATCCTTTTCACAGCTATGAGATGGGATTCTCTTGGGCCAGATTGATATCTGGCACATAAATACACTGAGAATTGGATGTCAGGCCTTGATGCAAGTAGATACATCAGTGATCCTATCATTCCTATGAAGAGAGTTTGATTCACTGGTTTACCAGTAAGGTCAGGGCCAAGGTTGTTTGGTGGTACCATGGGAGTTTTGACTGAGGCACAGTCACTGAGCTCATACTTTTTAGTAGGCTCCTGACATACTTCTCTTGACTGATAGAGGTTCCTTTATCAGTCTGCTTGATTTGCAGTCCAAGGAAGTAAGTCAGTTCTCCCATCATGCTCATTTCAAATTTCTTTGCCATCAGTTTTTCAAACTGTTTGCAAAGTTTATAACTTGTTGAACTAAAGATGATGTCATTAACATATACTTGTACAAGTATGACATCATTATTTGTCCTATAGATAAACAATGTGTTGTCTATCTTGCCTCTAACAAATTTGTTTTGGATTAGGAAGGCTGAGAGAGTTTCATACCATGCCCTAGGAGCTTGTTTCAGTCCATAAAGGGCTTTGTTAAGCTTGCAGACATAGTCAGGAAACTCATGGATTTCAAATCCAGGAGGTTGTTGAACATAAACTTCTTCTTTCAGTGACCCATTTAAGAATGCACTTTTAACATCCATTTGGTACACCTTGAAGTTCATGTAGGTAGCAAAGGCAAGGAAGATCCTGATGGCTTCCATCCTTGCCACTGGTGCAAATGTTTCTTCATAGTCAATGCCTTCTTGTTGGTTATAGCCTTTGGCTACAAGTCTGGCCTTGTTTTTAATGACTATGCCATTTTCATCAGATTTGTTTTTGAATACCCATTTCATGCCAATGACTGAAACATCTTCAGGACACTTGACCAAGGTCATTACCTTGTTTCTGTCAAATTATTCCAGTTCATCATGCATGGCCTGAACCCAACTTGGATGATTAAGTGCTTCCTTGACACTTTTGGGTTCAATTGTGAAGATGAAGTCCAAAAATAGGCATTCATTGGCTGAGGCTGCTCTCAGTTGTGCAGCCATGCTTCTAGTGAGCATGCCTTCAGTAGACTCTCCAATTATATTAACAAGTTCTATATCCTGAGACCTAGTCCAACTGTCCTTAGGTCTTGGAAACTGATTAGAACTTGTAGAGGCCTGATGGGTAGGGTCAGGATCAGACACATGATGATCTTCAGTATCATGAGTGTCTGAGTGGGTTGACTCATCACTGTGATTGTTTGGTTCCTGAGCACTTTGTTCAGACTGAATGATTGCATCAGTATTTCTTTGTGCTTCAACAAACTCAGTGATGGTTGGGTAAGGAAGGTTCTGAGGGATGATGTAATAGGAGATGTCAGCATTTGTCTGGTACTGAGTGGAAGGACCATTTTCAGGATGATGTTCATCAGGAGGGTATCTTGATGAATCATCAATGCCTATCTCTTCCACTGAGGTGTTAGAGACACTGATTGCATCAGTGCTCTCATCAAAGGTAACATGGAATGTTTCCTCAGTATGCTGTCTCCTAGTGTTGAACACCCTGAAGGCCTTTGAGACAAGTGAGTATCCTAGGAAGTATCTATCACCAGCTTTAGCATCAAATTTCCCTAAGTGATCCTTGTGATTATGAATAAACACAGGACACCCAAAGACATGAAAATAGCTGATGTTAGGGATCCTTCCCTTGAATAACTCATAAGGGGTTTTGCTATGTCTCTTGACAATGATTGATCTGTTTTGTGTGTAACAGGCAGTTTTGACTGCTTCAGTCCAAAAGTGTTTGGAAAGGACTGATCCATTTAGCATTGTCCTGGCTGCTTCAATGAGTGTTCTATTTTTCCTTTCAGCCTACCATTTTGTTCAGGTGTGTAAGGAGAGGAAAAGTTTTGGGAAATTCCTTTCTCATCACAGAAACATTCAAGTTCATAGTTATTGAACTCTGTTCCATTGTCAGTCCTAATCTGTTTGACTTTGATGTCATTTTGATTTTCAATGTTCCTGACAAAGGACATGATTGTTTCAGTTGCCTGACTCTTTTTGATCAGGAAGTACACCCAAGTGTATCTTGAGTATTCATCCACAATGACCAGAGTATACTTCTCATGGTTAATGGATCTAGGACTGATGGGCCCAAAGAGATCCATATGGAGAAGATGAAGGCAGTTCCTGATGAAAAAGTTTGTTTTGGTTTTAAAGGATGCTCTATGATGTTTTCCTTTTTCACAGGCAGAGCATGGTTTATCCTTTGAAAACCAAGTGATGGTAAGCCATGGACCTTGTTTTGTTTCACAAGATTGTTTATGTTTTTGAAGTTCAGGTGGGAGATTCTCTTATGCCAAAGCCAGTTGAGGGTTTCAGTGGCTTTAGTAAAGAGACAGGTTCCATTCTAAGTTAGACTGGACATGTCTAACACATAAACATCTTGTCTTCTTGGTGCAATAAGGACAACTTCCTTATTAGCATTGAAGATGATTCCTTGCTTATCATCAAACTGAACTATGTATTTTGCATCACATAGTTGACTGACACTGATCAAATTGTATTTAAGACCATTAACATAAGCTATCCTAGTAAAGACTATACCATTGCAGTTTACTGAGCCATAACCTTCAGTGAGACATGATGAGTTATCAGCAAATATCACTTTGGGTCCTGATTCATCCACATACTTGTGCAGATACTCTTTCACACCAGTCATGCTCCTTGAACATCCACTATCCAGATGCCAAACAGGATCCCTGGCATGCCTCTTCTTCATGGTTATGTTCACCCACTCTCCATTCCTTGCATGGCTTTTCCCAATAGCCACCTGATCACCTTCAGAGAGTGGCATCAGTGCACTCACACTAATTTCCTCATCTTCTGAGGAGACCTCTTCTTCATCCCATTCATAAGCTTCTGCTACAAGAACCTTGTTCTTTGTCTGAACAAGTTTGGGTGTTTGAGCAGCCTGAGACATTGAGGGATTAGTTTCAAGAAGTGCAAGTTTAGCCTTAGCTTTCTTATATTTTGCTTCAAAGTCTTTTTGACCCTTTTGAACATTATTGTTTTGAAAATGTTGGGTAGACTGAAGCATTCTAGGTTGAAACTTGCGAGTTCCTGAGGAACTGTTTCCTGAAAATTTATAAGAGGGTTCTGAGATGGTTTTAGAATAACAGTCTCTAGCAAAATGACCCTTTTTGCCACATTTAAAACATTCAGTGGTTTCATTTGCTTTAGCTTTTGAATAGTTGGACTGATTTCTTTTGATGAAACGTTTTGAACTAGCTAGAAGTGCCCTTTCTTGGAATTCCAAGTTTAAATCATTTAGGTACTTGATGAAGCGAAAAGTGTACCGCTTTTAAGGGGTCATTTAAGCCCTAAATCATATTTATTTGATCAAATATCGCCCTAAATCGTTCCTTTTGTCATTTTAGGTACTTTTGAGGAGAAATCTGGAAAAGGAGGCATTTTGGACGTTTTTGGAGCATAAAAGTGAAGAAAACGGCAAAGTCTCAAAAATCGGCTGAAAGTTACCTTTGACGGCGTCACATTTTACTCTGGACGGCGTCATGCCTGGGCAAGAAAAGGTGGACGTGAAATTTACTCATGATAAGCCAGTGAAAATAGCATGTGAATTCTGACGGCGTCACGCTTTAACCTGATCAAGGGCGTCACGGCTTAAATCAAAAGGGGACGGCGTCACGTTCAAGGTTCGACGGCGTCAAGCCTTGATAAGCCAGAATGGATTTTGAAGAGCTAAAGAGGGACGGCGTCAAGAAGGTCATCCGGGAACCCTAGAAGCGGAGAGGTGACGGCGTCACACTCCATAAGGTGACGCCGTCAGATGTAAAAATCTATATATAGTTTTGCAATTCCTTGTCATTAGTGTGGAACTTAGTGTGTGGAATTTTGGGAGAAAACCCTAAGATGATTTTAGCTTCTTTTTCAAGGCTTTTTGCCTTGAGATCTTCCATGTTACATTGAAGATAAGTTATCAATTAATCATTCAATATGTCTATGTGTTGTTTGATTTTATCTTATTCTTGTCTTTAGATTAACATGTTAGGCTAAATTTATCTTGTGTTTGCTTAGATCTAATGAAACCTAGCTATTGATTATTGGTTATTAGTGTGTTGTTAGTTGTATTGGATGATTGTTTATCTATGTTAGGCTTAAGAAAACTGGCTAACTTCCTATTCGGTAACTTGCTTGAACGTCTTAAGAAACATGAACCAAAGGCGTACTAAAGGTTTTTATGGTTGTATTTAATGCACAAGCGAATTCTAGTGATCCCATGTTAGGAGCTTCCTAGCCGGCTCGACATAGGAGTGAAGTAGGAGCTTGTAGAGTTGGGGAAGTACGTACGCCACCCCACGAATGGTATTAAGGAATACACCCGTCATCCACGCAACTAATACACACTAATTAACCGGTAAAAGATAGTTAGGGAGTAAGGAAATCTAAGTAAACACATTTCTCTACATATAAGTTTCCACCAAACTTTTCATTTTTGTTATTTTATTTTATTTGCATTCGTAGTAATTTGGGTTAGTTGACTAGCAACTAATTCCGCCCACTCCTTCAAACCCGAGATTTTATTTGCTTTCATAAAAATTATAAAAACATAAAAAAGAATCTTCCTCAACCCTTAGACCTAATTAGAGTAGTCTTTCATACCTAACGAACACTATTCCCTGTGGAGAACGATCAATCCCCCGTACTTACCACTACACTATACTACATCGGTCAGGTACACTGCCTGGTGGGGTTGTAAGCCTCTTGAGATCCCTCGAGAGGTAAAACCTGTTGTAAGGTTACAAAACCACGCATCAAGTTTTTGGCGCCGCTGCCGGGGAATAGTTATTGTTTAGGTTGAATTTTTATTTTATAGGTCTACTCACTAGATTCCTTTCTAGTGAGATTTTTATTTTATTTTTCTAGATTTTCTTTAGTCTATCTATTTTCTTCGTGTCTTTGTTCGTAACCATACCATCCGACATCATGGAAGATGGTAATATCCTTAATCCCAACAACCCACCACCACAACAACCACCACCTCCTAGAGCCCGTACTTTAGGAGAGTATTCCCGTCCTAGCCACCATGGCTATCGAAACACCATTGAGCTCACTCAAGGAGCCAATGTCACACCCTTGCGATCCGACACCATCCGGTTGGTGCAAAGCGGATGCGCATTCCATGGACTTCGTTCCGAAGATCCTAATCAACATCTCAAGGACTTTCTCAAAATCGTTGATTCTATAGACCTTGATGTTGCCACTCGAGAGACGACCCGATTGCGTCTCTTTCAATTCTCTCTGCAGGATCAAGCTAGTCAGTGGCTAGAACGTCAACCCGCAGGATCCATCACCTCTTGGGATGATCTCACCGCTCGTTTCCTTGCTCAGTTTTTCCCACCGGGAAGAACTACCAAGCTAAGGAATGATATCTTGATGTTCCAACAACGTCAAGGCGAAACTCTCTACGAGGCATGGACTCGATTCAAGGACTTACTCCAAAAGGTCCCTCACCATGGCATAGAACTTTGGCTCCAAGTCCAAATCTTCTATGACCATATCAATCTCTCCACGAGGCAGACCATTGACCAATCGGCCAGTGGCAAGCTACGTGATCTAAGTGCGGAACAATCATGGGCTCTCCTAGAGGATCTTGCTCTTTATGACAACGAAAGTTGGAGTGATCCCCGTGATTTGAATAAAACGGTCAAGGCAATATCTTTGCCTTTGAACAATTCAAGCACTTCCGACCGTAGGATCATAGAACTTGAAGACCAAGTCAAGTTTCTCATGAAATCCTACGAGGCTCCTAAACTTTCAAGCCAAGTGAACAAAATCACTTCTTCATGTGAATTATGTAGTGGTCCCCACGACACTCGTGATTGCATGGAACTCCCCGAACAAGCTTTTGTGGACTACGCATCCTCGCGTACCGACGGAGCGGGAGACAAGTGGTACACTTTTAAACCCGAGCCAAACCCTTATGGTGATTCATACAACCCCTCATGGAGAAATCACCCGAATCTTAGGTGGAAACAAAACCAAAACATACAACAACCCAATTCTTCCAACCCACCTAATCGTTTCCAATCAAGCGGTTCCAACTCGAACCGTACTTTCAACAACAATCCTTCCGACAATGGTAGTACCAATAACTTTGAAGGATTGATGTCCCAATTTATTGCATCTCAAGAAGCTCGGATAGCTAGATTCAAATCCGAATTCAATCAGCAACAAACGGAGATGACCAATAAAATTGACAACTTGTTGAAAGCTCTCCATAACCAAGTGTTATCACCTCCACACAAGGACGCTAGGAACACAAATAGCGGACCCCAAGTAAAAGACCCCTCTTCATCCAAACACGTCCACTTTGTCAACATTGTCACTATTAAACCAATTGATAGGAATGAGGATAATAGTAAACCTAAGGATGAGGATAAGAAATTCGAGGTTGATACGGAAGTTAGGACAAGTGAGATTGAAGAAGTAGATGATGATGAGGACTACTTCAATAGGCTACCCACTAAGGAAGAGCGCGCATATCATACAAACTTATTCGATGACCCCGAGACACCATACTTCCTAGGTAGACCAATCATAGAAGTAGGCGACCCTTCTAATCTCAACATACCATGCAACATCGGACATTTACATGTGTGGAAAGCCTACATCGACCTTAGATCGCCCATAAACATCATGACTAGAGCCCACTACAACTTGATAATGAAAAATCAACTTGGGTATAGGATGTTCCCTGACAAGGGTTGGATGAGTAACTTCACGGGAAGAGTTAAGGGATTACCGGTTTATGTAGGAAACTTCACCTATGTCACCGACTTTGTAATTGTAGAAGATATCCGCCCAATAGTCGATGCATCCTTAACTCAAGTGGTTTTTGGAAAACCATTTGTTGAGGTCTCTAGAATGACTTATGAACCTTCCTTAGGGATAGTTAGATTTAAGGATGAGACCGATGAAGTAAACTACCAAATGCCATATAAGATAGAACAATTCCAACACTTGTCAAATGTTGAGAAGGAGCTCAAGCAAGCGGTCTACTATAGGAATGATGAGGATAGAAATAAAGGAGTAGACTATGTTATGGAAAGGATATTCGGTTTCTACAAGGAGTGTTTGAAATTAGGACCGGAATATAAAACCGGGAATGAAAATGGCCTAGGAACCGTGACCGATGATGGAGTCACGTAATGTACGTGACTATGAGTCTAGCTACAAGACTCGTTAATAAAGAAAAGCGCTTCTTGGGAGGCAACCCAAGCTTTATTTATTTATTTGCTTTGTGTGTTTATTTATTTGTTTGTTTGATTTTATTTGTTTCCGTATGTGTGTTTAATTTTTATTAGTATTGATTCATGTTCAAAACTAATTTGTGAAAATGCTTTATTTTTTTTTTTAACTTCGTCTTAACTACATATAAAGGTATTTTGCAAAAGTTAAGTGTAAGGGAAATCTAAATCGGTTTATTAGAACACAAATTAACATGAATCGTAATAATAATAAATTAACATACATATTCGTATTTGTTTGAGTCAAATGCTTGTATCGAGTCATAATGATGTTTTGCAGGATTTCCAGGAAGTAAGGTAAAGGTTTTTCCAGAAATTTTCCGGGAACTTAAAATGAAAATTTTTGTCAGGTCATTTCTGACGGCGTCAGGGTTTATAACCTGACGGCGTCAGATTTAATTTTCAGAAATTTTTGAAAGTTTTGTTTTCATAAAAAGTTTTTATTAAAATCTCCAACTTATAATCTCCAGGAATCTGCAAAATTATCATTCCACAAGCATTATATCCTTATATATAGATTTTTCCCGCCGATGTTATGCAGGTTTTCGTGTTTGTTTTCTCAGGTTTAACAGGTTATTTTGGACAAGGAAATGTTTTGAATCAAGCTTATGGCGATGCATTAGTCATGGAGCTTCAACATTACTTTGGAAGAAGATTTAACCGTGTTACTTCATTATCCACCGAGCGAATCAGGGGAGTATTTGATTTCATTCTTTTACTTTATGCTTTTACATCTTGTTATTTGAACATTGGGGACAATGTTCATCTTAAGTGTAAGGGGGGTAAAAGTACGATTAGAGAATGCTCTTACGCTTGATTTTTGTTTGTTTAATAGTAGATGTGTAATAAAACTGAGATAAATACCTGTTAGGGTAATTTTAGTGCCAAATTTAAAATTTTTTTACAACATTTAGGAGTGAAACTTTGATCTTAATGAGCGTCTCACGGATAGGAGTTATATGACTAGCACAAAAACCGTACCACTAAAATTTTTTCCACCCCCAAATATGTGAGGTTCACCCCTAGAATTGGTAGGAAAAGCATTTATGCTATGATGTGTGTACCGGTAGCACTTAGATTCTAGAACTTGCGTTAGGACCATTCCAAGGCCACAAATGAGACTACATTCGTGTAGTTAGATTTACTACATGATAAGAGGCATTAGGATTAACCCATTGTTTTACACCTGTATTTTTGTTATAATTACATTGGCTACATTGGTCAAGTAATTCTCCCACACCCTTTGCGTTGTACTCATTTTTAGTACACGATACCCCTAGTACACCCCTCAGAGCCTATCTTTTCGTTTCAACCTTTAAGCATTTTACTTAAAGGAAGAATTTGTTACACCCCACTAAAATGTACACCCAAATCGCCTTAGCCTACCTTGTATGCACTCATTTTTAGTGCATTATTGTGACAACATTTGTTTAAACCCAAGTTAATTATCTAATTGATTACATGGTTGCTAAGTCGAGTCATATCCTTGTACATATTGTTTTGGGACGATTGGGACTCATGGGTAAAGTACTAGTGTAATGGAGTAATGGGGAAGAACATCATTTATTACCCCCATATGTGCTAAATGTTTTTAAAAAAAAGTACTCCAAGTGTTTTGATTATCTTAATTCGAGTCATTAGAATAGTTTTTTGTAAAGTTATGTAAAAGTTCAAGTGTAAGGGGAATGCAATGCCCCTATGATGTATTATTTTGGATGGTAGGGCAAAAGTGTATGCAAAAAAAAAAAAAAAAAAAAAAAAAAAAAAAAAAAAGAAAAAAAAAGAAAAAAAAAATCGAAAAAATTAAGAAAAATACAAAAAAAATGAGAAAAAGAAAAATAGAAAAAACATACGGACTACCATCCCGTTTCATTTTATGTTTATTTTTATGTTTTTGTTATTTTGTTATTTTGTTTCTAGCTTAAGATTGAGTCGAGTCTTGGCTTAGCAACATTGTATAGTACATGTAATTGATCAAGATTTTTAACTCGCCACCAGTAAAATATCCTTTATCCAACAAAACCGTGTTTTCCTTTTCCCTACACCTAACATTATAACCCATTTAAAAGCCCTCTTTGATAGTTTATCTTTGGTGCTTACGCCTAGTGGAGGAGGTTTTCGATCCTTTCCCAAGCTTATGGTAATCTATTTTTGCTATGACAGGTAGTGAGAGATATTATCCGTTTTCATTTATGAGATTTATTTTGATGACACTTGAGAGATGTGAGTATCTAAACACTACTTGTGAGGTGCTAGTTTGTAATCTCCGTGCTTATTATGATTAAAGTGGAACGATTATTTGTTGTAATTACTTTTATGTTTGCATTAAATGACCCCTAACTTGTATTTTGATTAGAATAAAAGCGCATTTGCTTGAGGACAAGCAAATCTCAAGTGTAAGGGTATTTGATGAAGCGAAAAGTGTACCGCTTTTAAGGGGTCATTTAAGCCCTAAATCGTATTTATTTGATCAAATATCGCCCTAAATCGTTTCTTTTGTCATTTTAGGTACTTTTGAGGAGAAATCTGGAAAACGAGGCGTTTTGAACGTTTTTGGAGCATAAAAGTGAAGAAAACGGCAAAGTCTCAAAAATCGGCTGAAAGTTACCTTTGACGGCGTCACATTTTACTCTGGACGGCGTCATGCCTGGGCAAGAAAAGGTGGACGTGAAATTTACTCATGATAAGCCAGTGAAAATAGCATGTGAATTCTGACGGCGTCACGCTTTAACCTGATCAAGGGCGTCACGGCTTAAATCAAAAGGGGACGGCGTCACGTTCAAGGTTCGACGGCGTCAAGCCTTGATAAGCCAGAATGGATTTTGAAGAGCTAAAGAGGGACGGCGTCAAGAAGGTCATCCGGGAACCCTAGAAGTGGCGAGGTGACGGCGTCACACTCCATAAGGTGACGCCGTCAGATGTAAAAATATATATATAGTTTTGCAATTCCTTGTCATTAGTGTGGAACTTAGTGTGTGGAATTTTGGGAGAAAACCCTAAGACGATTTTAGCTTCTTTTTCAAGGCTTTTTGCCTTGAGATCTTCCATGTTACATTGAAGATAAGTTATCAATTAATCATTCAATATGTCTATGTGTTGTTTGATTTTATCTTATTCTTGTCTTTTGATTAACATGTTAGGCTAAATTTATCTTGTGTTTGCTTAGATCTAATGAAACCTAGCTATTGATTATTGGTTATTAGTGTGTTGTTAGTTGTATTGGATGATTGTTTATCTATGTTAGGCTTAAGAAAACTGGCTAACTTCCTATTCGGTAACTTGCTTGAACGTCTTAAGAAACATGAACCAAAGGCGTACTAAAGGTTTTTATGGTTGTATTTAATGCACAAGCGAATTCTAGTGATCCCATGTTAGGAGCTTCCTAGCCGGCTCGACATAGGAGTGAAGTAGGAGCTTGTAGAGTTGGGGAAGTACGTACGCCACCCCACGAATGGTATTAAGGAATACACCCGTCATCCACGCAACTAATACACACTAATTAACCGGTAAAAGATAGTTAGGGAGTAAGGAAATCTAAGTAAACACATTTCTCTACATATAAGTTTCCACCAAACTTTTCATTTTTGTTATTTTATTTTATTTGCATTCGTAGTAATTTGGGTTAGTTGACTAGCAACTAATTCCGCCCACTCCTTCAAACCCGAGATTTTATTTGCTTTCATAAAAATTATAAAAACATAAAAAAGAATCTTCCTCAACCCTTAGACCTAATTAGAGTAGTCTTTCATACCTAACGAACACTATTCCCTGTGGAGAACGATCAATCCCCCGTACTTACCACTACACTATACTACATCGGTCAGGTACACTGCCTGGTGGGGTTGTAAGCCTCTTGAGATCCCTTGAGAGGTAAAACCTGTTGTAAGGTTGCAAAACCACGCATCAGTACTCATCACTAGTCCTTTCATCAATCTCATCTTCAGAATCCTCTTGAAAATCATGCACAATACGATTAGAATAAAAGGCAGTTGATATGGGTGTGGAGGTCAAGGTCTTTTTGGTCTCAAGAGCTTTTGAGTCTGGGTATCTCCTTGAGATTAAGTTTTCTTCATAGACAGACTTCCCATAGATCTCAGGGAGCTCAAGGGTCTGAATGTGATTAGCATTCCTGAGGCCTTGTGAGAAGTTTAGCCACTTCTCAAGGAGACTGTTGACAAAGCCAACATTTGTCTCATGCTTAGACAAAACTACACCATCATTTGATAGTTCATTTATCAAAGTCTTGTATCTGGTATAAGTCTGAGAGAGACTTTCAGAGTCCTTTGCTCTGAAAGTGTTATACTCAAGTTTCAGGTCCATAATCATGTTTTCCTTGGTATCTGAGGGACCCTCAAAGCTATTGATCAAGTCATCCCAAGTTTGCTTGGCTGTAGAACAGTTGATGACTGATTCCATTATATCGTCAGGAAGACAAGATATAATGATGCTTTTCAGGCGTTGGTCTTGATTAACCACCCTTCTCTCATCAATGGTCCATTGAGCTTCAGGCTTGTTTAGCCCTTCAGCAGTCTTTGAGACATAGGGTCCATCTTTGACACAAGTGATGTAGTATGGTTCCATACCAGTCAAGTAGCAAAGCATTCGCTTTTTCCACTTGCTAAATTTACCAGCTTCAAGTCTTGGGGCAACAGCTGAAAAGCTTCCACCCTTTTTATCGACTAGCTGGGGCACATTAATATCAGCCATAGTAGGCTCTTGGTTTTAAAAACCTTGAGCACTCTTAGTTTTTTTGAAAGATTTTATAAACCAGAGGCTCTGATACCACTTGTTGTTCCCTTAACCCGCTTAGAGTTAACTAAAAAGTTAATCTATTGTGTTTATGACTGATACGATGTATTTGATTAATTACAACTTATAAGTAAAACGTAATTATAAAAACACAATGTTTTTCAACGTTTAAATTCTTATTAGAAATCAATCAAAGAATCTATTACCCAAGTGCTTTGCGGAACAAACACTTGGGATTGAATAGACAAGGTATGGTGTCTCCTATCTAAACTCAAGCAATGCTTAAGTGGTAACAAATTCGACCCACTGAGCTATCTCAGGGATTGGTTACTCTTTGTAGGAGAAAAGGGGTATTGTGAAAGTCTAAGCTTTTATTGCACAAAATACCTAACCCACTTTTCTCCATCTGTTTGCTATTTATAGGCAAACATGTTAAGAGTACTGAAGATTAAAAAATACATAAACAATAGGAAGGCGTGTCTGACAACTACAACAGTAATTGTTATTTCCAAGAACTAATAGGATTGCCCCAAAAAGTCTTTGAGTGTCAGTCCTGACATTTCTTGACTTTTAGCCGCTTTAGGGATGGTTTGTGTCTGACCCCGATAAGACTTCAAACCTTCCCGCTCAATCCTGCATTTCTTTCAGGCTTTAGGTGCTTCAGGCTTCAGTCTTCAATCACTTATTGTTGTTGAGGAGACTGGGGTTCAGTGAGCTCTTGTCTAACGCTCACTGAACCCATTACCTTCTTCTTCGTCTCAAGTAACACTTCAGGGAGATCCGCCTCCCTGTGTGGTGAGTCTTTCTTCTTAGACTCGTCCTGAGCATCTTGAAGGTAACTCACTGAGTGACTGTTCACTCAGTGACCTAATTGTGTTTTTGGTTGATTAACACTTAGCGTAATTTGTATTCAAATCTTGTTTTAAGGACTCTTTGGTACTAAAGGACCCAACAAAAAGTGTCAACGCAAAGGTTGGTGAGTTCATAGGTTTAAATATGTAAAAGCAGTGTGGACTACAAGATTTCGAGGACGACTGTAATTCAAATATGTTCATGTATTCCTATTGCACCAAGCTCATGAAACCGAAGCCTTGACAATTAGTTATGTATCACCCCAACCAAGTGCTTTGCCCTACACCTGTACGACATATCATGAAATGCATCCGTTTCCTGTTGGAGCGACAAAATGACGGAACCCGACAAAAAGACGAAAAATGACAAAAAGACGAAATATACTGTAAACTATAAAAGAGTATTATTTTAAATACTTAACATAAAAACGAGACTATTTTTACTATGAGATCATTTAAAGTAGCAAACACGGGAGCGCTTGTTAAAGTGTCGAAACTTATATGTTTACGTAACTTGACTTAAAAAGTATTTTACTTATAAAACTAAAGCACAAACATGTCATGGTGATATAAAGTCTAGGAAACACTTTCACACATATTGCATTCATATAGTGTATACTAAGTCGAACTATACTCACTAGGTTGCGTTTCGGAACTGTCGTACTCATTTCTTGAATTATTCATTTCCGAGCTACTACTTTGTCTAAGGTGAGTTTCATAGCCCGACTTTTAATTGTTTTGTACTATTTTTGGGGTGAGAATACGCGCTCATTTTTACTTAAACTCATTGTTGTTTTACATATGGACACAAGTACATTAAACATTTGTTGATTGCCTAAGTTGTCTCATTTGCCATTAAAGTTTTCACAATCATGAACCGTTAATTACTTAGAGTAAGCGTGAATGTTGTGAATAGATCTATTGGGGTTAAGCTCCCCCGTCCGTATTTGTCGCTCCAACAGGAAACAGACGTATTTCATTTGATGTCGTACATGTGTAGGGCAAAGCACTTGGTTGGGGTGATACATAACTAACTGTCAAGGCTTCGGTTTCACGAGCTTAGTGCAATAGGAATACACGAACATATTTGAATTACAGTTGTCGTCAAAATCTTGTGGTCCACACTGCTTTTATATATTTAAACCTATGAACTCACCAACCTTTGTGTTGACACTTTTAGCATGTTTATTCTCAGGTTTTGTAAGGCATAACATTGATTTAGAGCATTTGAGTCGCATGGCATGATTTGAAGACGGGGATGCATTATATTCATCATTATTCGATAAATTTTTTGTAAAACATTTATGTAATATTGTACTTTGGGACATCTTGTTATAACTTTGATATTATTTATCGAATGAAATTTTTTCAAAACATCTCATTTAGAGTTCGTTTTCTATAACTTGTACTTTATGCTATGAAGTAACACCCAGTGACACTATCTTCTGCTGCGATATTTTGAGATGTTACACATACTCTAAAGAAAATTACAAAAAAGACAAATGGGCTACACAATGAACTTGGTTGGTGTGGGTTATAAAAAGTATGTAATTGATAAAATATAAAATATATTGTGTTAATTATTTTGATAGTTTCTAAAAGTGCAAGACTTTTGAATTTGGAATATCTTAAAAGGTGTAAAACTTTCAAAATTTGAAGATATTTTGAAAGTTTAAAAGCTTTAGAAGTAGAAATATTTTGAAACTTTGAAAGAGTGTTTGAAACTACGTTTTGAAATTTGTAATAAATTCACGTTTTATGTTTGAACGTTTCACGAAACAATTACCACAATATCGTAACTATAATTGTTTGAACGTTTTATGTTTGATAGTTGCTATGCATGGGTTACTAATCTAGTCGTAGTAAGAATAAAACTTGTTAATTCAGATTCTATGCGTTTAAGGGTCTCTTGCCCCCGAAATTTACAAGACGGCTATGCATATTAGCCCCTACGTACAATGTGTAAATATACGCTTAAACAAAGATACAATAAATTAGTCTTGAAGAAGTTTGAGTTCGAACTCAATCCTAGGAAAGGTCTGGTGGTCTCAAACTCAAAAAAAGTTTGACTCTACTTAATTGATTTGAACTCGAGTTGCTCGTAAAATAATTGGACTTGTTCCAACGTATAGGTGTAGGTAAGTTTTGCATTCAACATATATTAAATGAGTTGAGTTATGTACAAAGTGTTCAATTGTTGCTGGAACTTACGCACCTATGATTATAAGGAATTGAGAATGTATAATTTATCTATGGATTCATAGTGAGTTGTATTGTGATACTGATTCATAAATAGCCCGAATTTAAGTATAAAAACAGGGAGAAACAGTCCAAATATAAACAAATATATTTCCATTCAGACAGGAAAGGAAGGGCCAACACACCGAGTTGTGGAAGTCACTGAATTTACAGCATACAGAATTTCATAAAACAAATTTTGAAATAGACAAATTGCAATTGAAAAACGACAATGGTTAGACCTTGGGGTTTTCATAGTAAAGAAGATGCTTTCTGGGCTTAAAGAGGTACCTAGAACCATATGTTGACCGTATTACATCAACAAAGAGACCAATTTGCAGCTTAACATATAGGAGGACCGGCATCACACCTAGTGCAGCAATAAGGATAGGGATCCATAACAAACCCTTATGGTAAAGTACAAAAAAGCTGACACTAAAAGCGATCGTCATGGTTGTTATAGATAGGAAAAGAGTTGCTAAACCTGCCATCAGCTTTTTGGTTAGTGATTCCAAGAAATCACGTTCAGCATAACGAGATGTGAGGATAGATAAGAAGATGAGAATTGAAGCTGAAGATGCAAATAGGGAAATCGCATCTGCAACAACGAAAAACCGCAAGGGTTGCTTTAGAATGGAAGAAAGGGATACCATCGTCCTGGTCATATCCACCAGGGACCGTAAAAGCTGCTGCGAAAACTATGGTTGCAATAAGTGCTGCAACAACCATACATTGACTAGCTGTATCTTTCATCCATTTCTCTCCATCTTTGACTAGATTTTTATGATCTTGGGTGAATAACTCATATGGTGTTAGACCTTCTTTGTTCTTCCGTTCTCTATAAGAAGGGGGGATCATGGCCTCTACTTCCTACAAAACAAATTATCATAGTTACTTTACATGGTTAGAGAAGCAACATGGATGGTAATAGGTACATCTACTTTTTGCTCATATTTTAGACAAATTTATATGTATAATATTATATTTGTTACTTTTACAAAAACAATACCCCTGAACCCTAAATCCTAAACCCATCTTTGTTGATTTAAGAGATCACACATGTTAAGATTAGATTGTGGGTTAAGATCGTATAAAACGTCTCCACTTCCTAGAAAGTCTAAGAAGTAAGGAGAACGCTACACGTGACACCGATGAACAAACCAAAAATAAAATTTTCCAGAAAATTCTCGACGAGTGGGAGACAGTATCATCAAGAATCATAGGTAAAAGAAATTTAAAAGTTGTGATGAAAAAATAATAAGTTAAGCTTTTTGTTTCATCAATCCATATGTTTATCATATTGTCCCTATGTTCGTCAATTGATTGTCCATCCAAAGAATAACATAAACAAAGATTTAGATTTTTTTTAAGTGGTTTTTAATTAGTTCCCCAATTTTAACTTTGTTCTGAATTATTTATAGAAATTTTCGAAGACTTTTACTGAACAAATAGTTGATGAACAATACAATGATGAACATTGAAAAATTTATCAACACAAAAGTTTACGCATTTTGTTTCCTTTATGTTGTTAAGAAATTTCGGATTTTTTTGACAACATTTTTTTTAGGTGTTTACATGTTATCTTCTCCTTACTATTTAGGAATTGGAGGGAAGATGACTTTATATTTGATCCTCCTGCTTTGACGCCTGAGCTAATTTTTGTTATTTAACCGATTTGAAATGATATATAAAGTGAATGATACATTCATAAGTAAAAGGGTCAAGATCGCCATGTCTACTTATCAAGAAAGAAAAAAGAAAGATTGGAGATCGAGCAATATATGTACCTGAAACCATAATAGCTCGCGTTGCATTTGTAAGGCCACTCCTGAGACATCCTCAAGTCGTTTTTGCTTCGCACTCTTCCCAACCAGATGCAACATAGTGTTACCATTTTGATCTTTGAGAGGAGTTATCAGATCTTTCATAGAGCCTATCTCATATAATAGGTTGTAGATACCCTCATGATGATGTTTGACAGCGATGTGAAATATACTTAACCCATTATCATTTACCTTCCATATGAGATCAGGATATTGACGGATGAGCTCAACTACAAATGTAGTATTTCCCATTTCTGCAGCAACAAAAAGTATTCGAGAAGGGTAGCAAGTTTTCTTTGTTGTAGGAGGCGCTCTAATCACATTCTGGTTTTCAACAAGAATTTTGGCAATCTGCTCCGATATGAGATTTTGTAGTTTCAGGGCTTGATCTTCCTTTCCAGATATTGGAGTTTCTCTAATTGTGTTCTGGATATCAAATTGCATTTTCGCAATACGTTCAGAATATAGTTTTGCCGCTTGTTCTACATTTTCAGAAGCTGGCTTATTGACTTGCTTTGATTCAGACGGGCCTCTAATTATACGATCAATCTCTACCTTAGGCATTTTTGCAATGTCATTCCAAATGATTTTTAGTAATTGTAAAGCTTCCTTTTTATTTTCAGGAGGCACCACCTTGGAAGAAATGACTTTAAAAACTGAAAACAAACACCAAAAAAGAAGCCAATAAATCACGAATTATAGTAACTCAATTGATAAAAATGTCCAGGAATTCAATATATCACAACTATAGAATTCTGTCATATATATCACATGGATCTTACATTTGAAAAGGTTTCTACTTGATGAATACAGTTTTTCTTTATAAAGCTTTTATTTGACTAAAGAAGATTCAGGAGTAAACTTTATAGTGTGTGTAGATATTTGAAGGACCTAAAAATCTATCTAACTTGCCACTATTTGAGTGTTATGTAGCCAACTTTTTTGTTTTTGTGTATACCAACCTTCTAAATTGTGATCTTTGTGTGTATTTTATGCATGTACAATAACCACTTTACCCTTCGATATCAATAGGGTGGATTAAAAAGTAGAGGAAAATGATCACAAAGTACACATAAATGTCAAAATTTAAAGTTTGGTTATCTAAAATGTAATAACAAAAAAAAGGTTGCTACACAACACTCGAAAAAGTTGACAAGTTACATTTTTAAGTAATTATCCATATCCGTATATATGAAGATGAACTAGAAGAAAAATGACAGAGAAGTCAATGAACCATATTTGGGGGTATCGGGTTTGACTATTGTTTTTGTTATATACCCACTTTTTCGCAGTGTTCTTGAGTTTATTTTTGGGGAGAAAGGAAGTGATTGAGGAAGAAACATAGTCAAAGTTGTGTTCTTGAGTTTTTTTAGGAAGGAAATTGGAGAGAAAAGAAGTGATTGAGGAAGGAAAGTGTGAGTGTTTTTTGTTAATATCATTTTCCGCCCAGATCTGGGCAGAAGATGAATCATTTCTTTTCTTTTCTTTTATTAACTAGCTCAAGAACACACTGTTTATGCTCAAGTATTTTAATAAAAAATGGATAGACACCGAGAAATTGAATTTCCACACCAAATGGAGTGGAAATCAAATATCAAAAAAGAGCAACTCCCGAGACTTTGAATTTCTCCACCCTATGATTTCTTTTGTCTACCAAACAAGAGAAAGACCATCATGTCTATTTCTTTGCCTTTAACTCTCTTTACCAAACATGCCTCTTATTAGTGATATCGAATAAAAAAATAATATTAACTAAGACAAATGGATAACCACTAGACAAAGTCCCATGTAAATCCTAGTAAATTAATAATGCACAAATTATTTGAATTTCTTAGTGTTTCACACACAAGATTGGTCGTTTTGATTATCTTAGATAAAAACCTGCTATTCACACATAAGATTTGTCGTATTGATTATCTTAGATAAAAACTTGCTATTTCGAACTATTAATGCGGTTGTGTCACACATAAGGTTAATTTAAGGATCTATTCAAGCACAATAAAAATATGATACGAACTCATCCCATACTACCGCCATCCAGTCATAAGCTAGGTGTAGAACTCAATCCAAAAAGCCACAAAGGAGGGGACGCCTAGACTAATAAACCACCAAACAATCCCATAATTAGCCGATATGGAATCATAACAAAATACTTGAGGCTGATGGAATAGGTTCTAGAATCAAAAATATCAAAAGTATATGAAAATATGCTTATTTTGAGATAGTTTATGTTTAAGAACATAATGGAGTAGACATCATTACCATATTTGATGGGTCTCCTAGTATAGTTGATGGTTCTCCCGATGATAATAGAGAAGTAGAGACGCTTTCCAGACTCGATTGTTTTTCCGATGTCACTAAAGGTTTTTTCAGCCTTTCGAGCAAAATTTCCATGTACCTTCCCTTTACCATGTTCTGACAATTTTTTGTCAGGCAGCCGATCCGAAATACTCATCTTGGAGAAGACATGCTTACACTGATGCTGACCCCAACTAATAGTGGCCTGGATGATATTAAAATCTGGTTCAACAAATGCTTCAGGCTTTCGAGCCAGAATTCCAAGTACAGTACCAGTAATACCAAGCTTCGGATACCTTTTCACTATCTTTATTGCGATATCTATGCTAGATTTGACAATTTGTATGTGAGGAACAATGTGATAATAAAATCAAGGACAAAAATCAAGAATAAAAGCATGAACGCATAAGCATTTCTTTTAAACAATGATTAATATGATGCATGGCCTTGCTAACATGCGATCAATGAGCACATGATATATCAAAACAAAGAATTGGTTAACTAAATCAACAAAATGAATTCACTTAAGTTTATATACATATAACGGGCACATGTTAGCAAAAATTTATAAGGACATAACTTAAACTTCATAACACTTTTAAGTTTGGTATCACTGTTTCTAATCGCTTTTTTATATATTTTTATCACTACATGGATTGCATATATGGAACATATTATGTTATTTACATCATTAATATTTGTTTGTAATTCTTACTAGTAGTTAATACCTAATGGAGGTTACCAATCATTTTTTTTAATCCTCATCACATTTTGGTCCATCTACATTAGGGGTGGTATAGTGATTTCAAACATGATAAGGAACCTAGCCCTAAACTGGCAAAAATTCTAAACGTTTTAGTGTTGGGATTTCCGATCTGGTTCACAAACTAGCTTACCCGTTTATTGGGAAAGTCCCTTGGCATCTAGGGGTGTGTTAAACGTGTCGATTTGCAAACTCATTGAGGTTTTAATAGATATACAAAAATTAAACTTAAAATGAGTTAATTTTGTTAATTTATCCGTTTAACCATGTGTGGCCTGTTTTAAGCCACCAACCCGTTTAGATAAATAGGTTAAATTACTAAAATGAGTTGTGTTCTAGTTATATGTAGACGGGTTAGGTTGACATGACAAACGTGATATTTAAAGAAGTAATGTTCGCGTTCGTTTATTCTCAACCGCCAATCCAAACCAAACTAATGTAGACTTACTTTATACACATGTCTATAGCTCTTCTTAAGAGTTAATAAAGCATACTAAACAATTTAAATAACTTATTACTGTCAGTAATAATTACGGTGTAGGATTACTAAATTTAACCCAATATTATTGCATTAAATAAATTAGTTATTAACCAAAATTCAAGAATGTGAGCAGGATCTGCATAACTAACATTAGTTATAAAAAAGAGTAGTTAAAGAAACATTGTGATAAACTACAAAAAGTGATGAATGTATAGCTGCTAGAAGGCTTACCGAACATATTATTGTCGACACATTTCTCAAGAAGCCAAGCACGAGTTGCAGGTGTCCAACCACCTTCAATCAAATCATTGGATTTTTCATACATATACTTCACTACTTCATGATTTCCAAACAAGGCAGCAGTATACATTGGCATCATTTGTGGCTTACTATATTGTGAACCACCACCAGGAATTGATAACAAATTCTTGTTCACTTCCATCATAATTTTGACCGACTCAATGTTTCCGGCTGCAGCTGCTAAATAGAGAGCGGTGTTGTAATTTTCATTTTCCAGTTCCAAATCTTCCTTTTTCATTAATTTCACTAAGTTTTTCACAAATTCTTCCACCTTTCCAGGAACTTTTGCAGATGCCGCAACGTGAAGGGCAGTTTCCCCATTTTCAGTAATACTACATCTAACCAATCCTAACTCGAAGTTCTCTTTTCTTGTAAGAATTTCTTCAGCAGCTTTCCAATCGCATTTAATGGAAGCTTCATATAGAGGAACACCAAGTCTAAGGTATTCATCTCTAGATCCTGTAAATTAGTTTCGATGCAAATAGTTAGTACTCGAGTTATCTCAATATATACTCATTTCTGTTAGAAATTGGGTAAGGGTTGTGATGATAATCTTGGATATCCTCTCAAATTGTGTAAGTTCATTTTCCATATAAAGTATTTCGACCCTATTGGTGCCTAGGTATCACGAAATCCTTATAGAGATAATTCAAGAAGAACACTTTGTTTCTAGGCATGAGAGAACAAAGCAAAATAGAGAGAATTGTGTGTTTTCGTATGTATGGAAGAGACCAGTATATGTCTGTTTATGTTTATGTAACAGACATTTGTGTTTTGGCGGGAAAATATGAAAATCGTCTCATGAAAATATGTTGAGTCCTTTAATATGTCGAGTCCTTTAATGACCCCGCAAGGGGCGCTGCCCCTTGACCCTCGCATTATTGTCTCGGCGAAAACGTATTAGCTTAACGAGTGTGCAATCCACACTTCCCTAACTCGTATCCGAGCTTAATATGAAATTCCACTTGTCTCTAGTAAACACAATTACCTAAAATAGTTGATGACACTAAAATCACCAACGATTTTTTCTAAAAATGAGCATTAGTTCTAATGCATATATATGTTTTGGATCATTCAATTTGCATTGACTTGATACATAAAAATCAAGGATGCACTATATTTAAAAGTAACACGTTATATATGAGACCTAAAAATAAAGTCCATCTCTTAGTAGGCTTTCCAAGTATAACGCACCTCCATGTGGGATCGAAAAGGAAAGAAATAACTAAATAGGATTGATTGACATTTTAAGTTTGTATATGCTTACATATATATCTAGCATTAATTCATAGCTTTGTGCAAAAATGTGATCATTTATGCATATATTGAAGTAAAGGTAAGCATTTCAATAATTCTTATAACAGAATCAATATTCTACCTCCTCTTATGCCTGTATTATCTAATAAATCGTCGTTTCAAATAGAAATGAAATAACATAAACGTAGTATTAGGGGATGCTTGGATTGTCTATCAGAAAAGGTTTGTGTCTTACTAGATTGAAACTGCTTATGTATGTTAGGATATAGTAGCAAATTTTAGTGGGCTAAAGCGTAATTAGTCTATGTATATAGATTTAATTGTACTTAGTTAAATAGAGTTAGGGTTAGAATTAAACTAGGATTACTTGGTGAGTAAGGCAAGTAAGGTTACTATGGAATTCTAATTCCATAGGCATTGTACCCTAATCACTATAAATTGAGGTGACGGGGATGCCAGTTAATTCATTTTGTCTCGATGTAAGCCTTTATTGGTTATTAACAAAGGGGGTCGAGGATATATATTGTGTGCATATTGTTTATTTCTTTTTTCAATTATCTTGTGATCTTAAGGTGTCAACTTTTCTTGGGAACTCTTTGATGAATTCCGCGCTAAGCTTTAGGTTTGTTGGAGGTTTTATCCAACAATTGTTATTAGAACCTTGTTCGAGAAGAATGAATCACATAACGTGGGGAGAGCCAAAAGAAGTGAAAAGAATAAACCTTATTTGGTTCGTCGGTTTCTACAGTTGTGGTAGAATTGACGCTGCGGGTTCGTTAACCGTTGGATTTCTATGAAATTTGAATGATAGGTTTAAGACACATATATCTAGGTTCTCACAAGAGGGATTTCGCGTCGAAGAAACCGGTAGGGAGATACAGCCTATAGAAGTTGGCTGGACATATATGATCTTTGTGTTGTTTTTCGATTATTGTTTGCTATCGTTGAGTTGATATAAGGTGTCAGAAACTTAGGTCGATCAAAGGGAAAATTGAGGTGTAAGTTTCAGTTTTCTCACGGGTGTCTCGAGGTGCAAAAAAGTTAATTCCAAGGGTTATTTGGAGATCAAGAATGCGGTTACAAAGAGTTTTGAAAACAGACTTTTAAGGCTTCAAAAGGTTAATGATTTAGAGTCCCTTGGTGATAATCAGTCTTCAATGTTAAGAAGCTTCAAGGGTTTGTTGGTTTTGGACTTTTGGGGGCTTGATAAATCGGGTTTGAAGGCTCTCGCGGGTTTCTTAAAGATCAAGACTTTGTGATAACTTGGAAGACAAGCAAGGTTTAGCTGTTCTTGAGGATTTAAGGAAGGTGATTGCTTGGAGTACAAGTTTTGTAGATTTGAGTTAAAAATATCGAATCATTAGGGGTTTTCTAAAGACAAGTAGATCAAGATATCAACAAAGCGGGTTTAGCACATAACTTATGAGGCTTGTTGAAAAAGTTGGTTCTTTAGGGTTTCTACAGAGTTTAATGAACTCGACAAGGTTAGAGCAAGGTTTGAAAAAGAATAGCTAGTACGAGTACTAGGTTTAACATCGAAAAGCTCAATGGGTTTGGTGTACAAAAGCATGGAGGTTCTATACAACTATACAAGTTGGGTTCAAGAACTGCGGCAGGAAAATCATGAAGTTGAGGTAATTCAGGATAATAACAAAGAAAGTTGGGGGTTAAACAATTTGAAGAAAAGAGAAACGCATAGTGCTTGGTACACCTTGGTGCAAAGGTGGGGGTATGCATTATGTAAACCAGAGTACCTGGTAAATAAATAAGGTGAATAGGGTAATGGTGCTAAAAGGAAGAAGGTGAAGGATGTTTAAGGAAGCTAAATTGGATAATTACTAAGGTACAATGTCTGGTTAATAAGGTAGTCCCTAGTCCGAGGTTTTAGCATTGGATGAGGATGTTGAGTATCGCTATAGACTAAGAATCTACTAAGGTGGAAATTGTTGAGATATAGTAGAAATTCTTAGGGGGCTACAATGTACTTAGTCTATGTAGAGATTTATTTGTACTTAGTTAAATAGAGTTAGTGTTAGAATTAAACTAGGATTGCTTGGTGTGCAAGGCAAGCAACGACACTATTGAATTCTAATTCCAAAGAGATTGTACCCTCTCATCTTTAGAAATAGAGGTGAGGGGAATACTAGTTAATGACTTAATTCATTTTTTTCTTCTAGATGTAAGTCTTTTATTAGTTATTAATAAAGGGGGTTCGAGAGTATATATTGTGTGCATATTGTTTATTTCTTTTGTCAATTATTTTGTGATCTTAAGGTGTTGACTTTGCTTGTGAACTCTTTGATCAATTCCGCGCTAAGCTGTAAGTTTGTTGGAGGTTTTATCCAACAATGTAAAACATATTCTTGAGTGAATTACATACATTGTTTGGCTGTCTTGCACAAAGTTACAAAATGAGTCTTTCATCAATACCAGTTACGGATTTAGTCGTATGAAACATTGTTTGTTTTTACATTTGGTTCCTCGAGTATGCAACTAATTTCACTTTTGATCTCTTAAGTATGTCATTAATCCTATCTTTGGTCCCTGAAAATGCGCGGGATAGTGGTGTTTGTTCGGTTGGGTTTCGTTTTGGCATGGTTAACTAGTTCAGAATATTCACGTTTTGGCCGGATATCAATCTACACAAGACCTGAAAATTGAGTCACCTAATCAGAACTACCCATAAAACCAGATCCCAAATCTTGTAATAGGTTATTCGAAAATTCGAATAATCATATTACCTGTAATACAAATTAAATTACTTGAAAAAACAGATATTTGGTTATTTAAATTGGAATATTCGAATAATCTGTCTTATATTTGGGTTATAGTGAACCAGCTCCTTATTTGTCCAGAAATCACATAATATAATAATCACATTCAACTAAAGTTGTTGTAGTAATCTAAATTTTTAGTTGTTGAGACTATTTTTTAGGTAATTATGATTTTTGACTTTTTTAACCAACTAATTCATGAGGCTTGAGTCTACTGTCACACATACACAAACCGGGTAAGGCTCTTCTTTTTTTTTTTTTTTTGATGTTGTATGTTAGTATCCATATTAGATAGTTTAGGGGGGTAAGTATTAGTTTAGCATAGTATTATCAAAGTATAATACACAGTCGTTAGTTTCCTTATGATTAGGATTAGAGTCGGTCTCCTATTTGTATGAGGAACCGAATTCCCCCTCATTCTCTATAAAAGGAGGTGAGGGGGGAGTCATAACTTGTACTATATTATTTTCCTTTTTCTTAAGAGTAAATTACAAAGATGGTCCCTGTGGTTTGCATTGACTCACACTCTTGGTCCCTTGACTTTTTTTTTGCACTTACAGCCACCAACTCTGAAACCCTTAACACCCACGATCCCCTGACCATACGACGTTAGGTTTGACTGTTAAATACCCCTCATGTGACTTGCACATGAGGGCAAAATAGTCTTTTAATGTCTAACCACAGGGACCATATGTGTAATTTACTCTTTTAACACAACCACCACCATACATCTTTTACCACAACCACTACCTGGTGGCTACCACCCCAACCACCATATCACACCCCAGCTGCCACCACCAAAACACTCAGCCCAAATCCCTTTTATAACTGACACTAAAACACTCACCCACAAATCACCTACACATACAAACCTTCACAGCAAGGAAATATCATGTTCCTGAACAATCATCATCAACACACATCTTTATCACATACAACACAACCAACCACTTCCCAAACACAACAATTCGTCGGTGTCCCACTTTCAGTACAACCATCGGTCTCAATTCATTCGCAACAAGACATGTCCTCCTTACACGCCTTTATGCCACGAGTTCACTACAACATGTTTAACCCCGTGGAAATGACAACACAACCACATGAAGTCAATAGGTTCCAACAAGGCTTGTCCTTAAGTTTGTCATCTCAGCAATCGGGATTCGGATCCCAAGCTGTTGGAGTAGCCACAATATCTCCATCTAGTGACGAAAGAGCTACTGGATCAACACCATCAGCATCAGGGGTTTCGAATGGTGTGAATGGTATGCAGAGTGTGTTGTTGAATTCTAAGTACTTGAAGGCGACACACGAGCTTCTTGAGGAAGTTGTGAATGTTGGTAAAGATGTGTTCAAGAACTCTGATCAGGCTAGTAAAAGTCTTAACGCAATTGGATCACCGACAGTTCGAGAAGGGTTGATTCGTGAAGAAACAAGTAGTAAACACGGTGATGGTGCCGAGCTAACAACGGCAGAAAGGCAGGAAGTTCAAATGAAGAAAGCAAAGCTTGTAAACATGCTAGATGAGGTAACTATTTGATGAATTAAATTGTTTACTCTGTTACTAGCTGTTAAATTATATCGTTGTAAACTAGTTTTGGTGTCTTGAAGGTGGAGCAGAGGTACCGACAATACCATAACCAGATGCAGATTGTGATCTCGTGGTTTGAACAAGCAGCTGGAATAGGGTCCGCTAAAACCTACACAGCTCTAGCACTTCAGACAATTTCAAAGCAATTTAGGTGCCTAAAAGATGCGATTCTGGGACAGATTAAGACTGCTAGCAGGAGTTTAGGTGAAGAAGATAGTTTTGCTGGCACTACCAATCCGGCTAACACAACCCCAAATCAATTCAAGATCCAAAACCTAAAACCCAAAACCTGAATTCAATTCAGATTACGATGACCATCCAATTCAGATAAACAAATAAAATCCGCATCATTTGAAAAACCAAAATCCCAGATTTAAGCATCAATCAACACAATTAAGCACACCCAAGCCCACAAATCGAATTTGCAGGTTCGATTTTGATTTCAGTTTAGATTTAGGATTTCGATATAGATTTAGGGTATTATCTTAATTTAGTATTGAGGTACAATTTAGGGTTTCAGTTTAGATTTAGAGTTTCGATTTAGATTTAGGGTTTTGATTGTTCATGTTGATTTTTTAGTTTCAAACAAGTGTTGGAAGTTGAAGAGGTTTGTATGTGTAGGTGATTTGTGGGTGAGTGTTTTAGTGTCAGTTATAAAAAGGATTTGGGGTGAGTGTTTTGGTGGTGGCAGCAGGGGGTGTGATATGGTGGTTGGGGTGGTAGCCACCAGGTGGTGGTTGTGGTAAAAGATGTATGGTGGTGGTTGTGGTAAAAGAGTAAATTACACATATGGTCCCTGTGGTTAGACATTAAAAAACTATTTTGCCCTCATGTGCAAGTCACATGAGGGGTATTTAACAGTCAAACCTAACGTCGTTTGGTCAAGGGATCATGGGTGTTAAGGGTTTCAGAGTTGGTGGCTGTAAGTGCAAAAAAAAAAAAAAAAAAAGTCAAGGGACCAAGAGTGTGAGTCAACGCAAACCACAGGGACCATCTTTGTAATTTACTCTTTTCTTAATATAGAAATCGTTTACATGTGACCATTTACTTTCTGTCGTGTTCAACAACTTTTGTGTGTGTATCGTGCATTTAAAACAAGTCTATTCCACATGGTTTGTTAGTGGTTTTCTAACAAGTGGTATCAAGAGCTTGTGTTCGAAGGGATTGGTTGCTAGGTAGCCATCGGTGTTTGCTTGGTCTGGAAGTTGTCGACAGTTTGCAAGGTGTTGTTTTTGAAGGAAAACAGGGACACAAGGTTTCTTGAATATCGGGTTTCGATTTCGAAGGTGTCGGGCTTTTTCTTGCAAACGGGTTTCACAAGTTAGTTCTTGGGTTCGTCGACAGTCAATAAGAAGTTGAAGGTTTTTTTGTTGTTGTTAGGTATCGACAACTGAGTTTAAGAAAATCTTCAAGTTGCTTGGTTTTCGGTTATTGAAGATCGAGGAAGTTCTGTTGTGTTTCGGGGTTTTGTTGAACTTAAAGACGAAGAAGAATACGTGTCATTTACTTCCTATCGAGTTAAGGTTCTTGTAGTGTGTCGTGTTCTTCTTTCAAGATTAGTTTTTCCGCAAGCTGATACGCCTACTATCGTGGATAACTATCTATCTTTTATACCTGAAATTCAGATAATGCGTAAAATTACCAAACTACCCCTGATAACATAAAACCTTATTAAACAACTTATAAAATTCCGAAATAATTCCAAAACATCTGAAATCGAACTATATCTGAAACAAAATAATTTCTGGGACAATGTTCATCATTTTAAATGTTCAAAAAAAAAAAAAATCATACACATTATTTAATTAAATCCGAAAATTATACAATTATTGAAATATAAGTATTTAATTCTTTTAATTAGTAAAAAGTATAAATAAAATAAGGAAAGGATTAAGAAAATCAACCCAATATATTTTTGATACTATGGACCGAATTTCTGGCCCTTGCCCCCCCCCCCCCCCCAAAGTCGGTTTGTCAAGATTAAAACAAATCCCTTTTATTTTTATCCTCAAAAACATAAACCGCATAACATCATAAACCCTAAGCGATCAAAATAAATTCGACCAAGGCTGCTCCACGAATTCTGGGCTTGAACAAGGATTTTTCTGGTGTTATTGGAGGTGCAAAAGCTAGGAAAATTAAGGGTTGCTGCGTTTTCTCCTTGGTTTGTTCTTGTTCTTGTTTTCTTGTCGATTTGCTCTAAAACAAGGTAATAATTCTTGAACTCAATCTTATAAATATGAAGTGATCATAATAAATGGCTCACGAATTGAAAGTGAGATATGCAAGCTGCAGGCAAACCAACCATCTCTCGAATTAAAGGTGAGGAAGATGAATATCAAGTGTCTTAAAGAAGATAAATAACAAAGGTCTCCAACATTAATTTCATCACTGAGCGTCTATATATAACAACCAAATTCATTTGGTTTATCACGCCACACCACCCAACCACACCAATGTCGGTATCATATTCAGCCGCCACAACAACACATCGACCATTAACCAAAACAAATGACCACAAAAATAACATTTTCAAAAAAAAAAAAAAAAAAAAAAAAAAAAAAAACGAAAATAAACAACCAATAACCATCAGGCTAAACGCCATCTAGACCAACAATACAACAATCCCATCCACTTCAAAACCAAGATTCAAACAACAACAAAATAAAAAAGTTACATGATCTCAGTTTTTGTTCACTCTTTGTACCATTTTTAGGATTTTCATGGAGTAAACAAATATACCATCATCGATCTATAAGAAGTCTCAACTCTTTTTAATTATCCGAAACTTTAAAGATAGAACAAAAAAAAAAGCTGTTTCATTCTTCTTTGTTTCGGTTAAAACAAAACGCTAAAAACACAAAAGAAGAACCTACCCGAGATCCTCCAAAGGATCTTGATGTCGAACTCAGTGAGCAAAAAATTTGAAGCAAGCAGAACTGAAGACAAGGTTGAGGATACGGTTGTGTTTCTGTTTTGTGTGGGTTAACGATCAGATTTAAGGGACGATTTTTGGTCTATGAAATGAAGTGGGCGGCTGATTTTGAGAGTAAAGGGTGTATGGTAGCTTGTGTTTTAGGATTAGGGTTAAAAATGAGAGAAATATTGGCTTACACGAATTTTGTTTGCAAAATGGTGTTGTGCTGATGTCAGATTTGTTTATAATGGGCCAAGTATAAATGGGTTTTGGTTAGTTTGGTGTTTTGATATTGCTATTATTGTATTTGTATCTTACAAAAATTATGGAACTTTAATAAAACTTTACGGGAAAGAATTCAAGTAAATTTTACGGGAAATGATTCAAGTAAATTTTATAAAGATAAGTAAGATTTAGACACATAAGCTCAACACTGTCTTTCATATATTATCGTAGAGCTGAATACACGAATGTATCAGTATCGCCGGTTATCATCATTTTTGTGTAATAATATGCAAAGATATATGATATGCTCTTATTTGGCATTCAAGTACCCACTTGAAATATGCCCACCGAAAAATACTAGAAGTGTTGCCATGTAAATGCATAATAAATCATGCATGTTTTACCTTAAAAATGATGATTCACGTGAATTAGTTAAAGTTCATGTAAATAAAATGTAGGCACGTTTTATGGTCATTTTAAGCAACTGAATTAACATTTTAAGTATGCTTGCCATACATATTAATAAATAATTACTAGCTACTTATGCAAAAGTAAACATTTTTTAACTAATAGAGTTAAGGATTATGACATCACAAAGCCTACAAATTTGAAAGGTTAAAAACAACCCAATTAAATATTGTAAACATGTTCTTTTTCTTTAAACCAAATATGGGGTGTTGTTAAAAACCCTCCCATTAGTCCATTTACCATATTCGTCCCAAAAAATATCCATCAATTCCAATGTGAGTCGTCATTTAAAGTATTTCCGCTATGACAAAGATACTAAATAAATAGGCAAAAAATAATTTATGTAACTTATTCATATTAAAAGATTACATGTGAAAAGACTATTTTAAAAGTAACAGCTTGGAAAAAGTTTCTTCATATATATTTTTTTAATGTGAAGAAACTATTTTAAATACTGAAATATCCTTTAAGTCGTGAATAAATCATGTGTATAACCCCGATAATGTTTATGCCATGCTTACAAAAATTGTGATACCATCACAACTTACAAACATAATGACGAAAATAAGTACCACACATTACACTATGAACAATTGGATAGAGCTCGTGTGCAACGCACGGGTCTTCATGACTAGTTTAACAAAAGATAGTACTTTTACATAAACCATGGTTTTTATTGGGTCGGGTTATTGGGTTCGGGTGTTTATCGAGTCGGGTTAAGTCGGGTCGGGTGGTCGGGTTATAAATTAAAGAAGCCTTGGTCCTGATGGTCTGGTATGTAGTTCAAACTTAATGTTTCTCATAATTTAGCTTGTGTGGTAATGTAAACAAAGTATAAGGGAAAACAAATATGAGAGGAAGAAACATATTACCAGGTGGTTTATGATATATATATATATAGACGAAAGCCACAAAAGAATACTTACCGAATACAAAATGATACTCCAGTAGATGGTTATGTTTTTCTTTTGATCTGTAGTATAGTGACCCTATACATACTAAGTGGAAACAGTAATAAACCCTTTTACCCAAAATTTGTAACACAATTCCTTATATCTTTAAAGATCTAAACAAATATGAACATGCTTCCTTTTTTCAAATGCTTAAAAACATTAAACAACTGATTGGGCCCTTATGAAACAGAGGTCGCTAAGTTTGTTTTTATGTTTCGCAACTTCGTTTTTGTTTATTAATATAGTTTTTTGGCACGTGATATCCAAACACCCCAGAAAATACCAACCGCACATCCCTTAATTTTTGCTTCTCTTTTTTTTTATATAATTTTGTTTATATAAAAAAACTATAAACCTGAAAATGCGGAACAGAAAATATAAAGTTTAATAAGTCAAACGCTTAAAACTGTTAGAAATACAGAACAGAAACTGATAAAAACTGTGATATACTGTAAACAAAAGGGGGACAAAAGAAATAAAAGATAAAACACCCTATGATTTGACATCATTGAGCGTGTTTGTATAGTAGAAGCCTTCAAAATAATAGGTACAAAATAATAGGTACATACT
The DNA here is from genome assembly GCA_021014915.2 of Artemisia tridentata subsp. tridentata. Classification (NCBI taxonomy): domain Eukaryota; kingdom Viridiplantae; phylum Streptophyta; class Magnoliopsida; order Asterales; family Asteraceae; genus Artemisia; species Artemisia tridentata. The sequence goes on from CP139503.1 coordinate 198,043,941, forward strand.
AGTAGTCTAGTACACCTTTATGTCTATAGTGAAGGACAATTAAGTACATACCAGTGCACCCCTACGTCTATAGTATTTGCACAAGGGATGGGTTATATTAACGGTGGCTGGTTGTACTATATAAACGAGGTCTACCCTAGCTATGCCAAACCCTGTGTACTTTTGTCAGCAAAGGCCCCATTATGTTTTGAAAATGGCAGGCATCACGTGGAGCAAAGGGGCCCATTCAACAAAACCCATAAACCATTGCTAGCGCCCTTCTTTTCTTTTTCTTTTTTTTTCTTTGTATGCGTCAGTGGAGCAATTGGCAAGAAATTAATTTCGAAAAAAAAAAAGTGTTACAAATCGAGAAAAAAAAAAAAAAAAAAAAAAAAAAAAAAAAAAAAAAAAAAAAAAGTATTACAAATTTTATTTCAAAATTAAAAAAAAATTAATTTCGAAAAAAAAAATATTTGTTGTTGTAGTTGTTTAATGTGGTAATGTTCAACGTGCTATTGTTGTTGGCAAGGAATCCTGAGAATCACGCTTGTCAATCGAGTGCAAGGCTTCATGATCTTTTAAATGAAATGAATAATCTTCATATGTAGTAGAAGTTGTTATTTTGTAAATAATTATACCGACAAACATTGTAAATAATTATTGATTTATGTTATAAATAATTATACCGACAAAATATTGTGAATGATTACTAATTTATGTTGTAAATAACTGTTTTTATTATATAGTAAATGATTGAAAATTTATTTAAATTAATAATAACATTATTGCTCCACGTGATGCCTGCCATTTTCAAAACATAATGGGGCCTTTGCTGACAAAAGTACACAGGGTTTGGCATAGCTAGGGTAGACCCCGTTTATATAGTACAACCAGCCACCGTTAATATAACACATCCCTTTGCACAAAACCAAATTAATTAAAAAGGACAAAACCCTGAAAAAACTCAAAAAAGCACTATTCATCGTCTTCTTCTTTCTTCATATTCAAACTAAAGAACCATGTTTTCTTCATATTTTTTGCTCATTTTGCTCATCTCTAACTCCAAATTATGTGTAGCACTTTTAAAGCGCTATCAAGTTTCAAAAAAATATTACACCGTCGGGCTAAAACCATGTGTGGCACGTGCCACAGGTCGCTCACACATAGATCCGCCCCTGGTGATGTCCTCGGTCCTGTGAGGGACACCATTACACTTAGCCTTAGGATTCAGTCTTCATGTATATATTGTGTTTTATCATTTAATTAGAGAGATCTCTCAATTGGTATTTCCGTTTGACATGAGAATGTGATGCTTGATTTGATACAATTCAAAAGAAATTGTGACCGAGGAAAATGAGGATCAAATAGATAAATCCGATTACAAAACTGTTGTGGATAACAATTAGTTTTCTTTATAGAATTATCTTGTAATGTAAGATTGTAGATTGAAGATAACGTTTAGACGTAGTAATTATCAAGTTGATTAGATAGCGTTGATACATATAACTCGTAACACTCTTGCATAACACATAGAATACCATCCCTCAATCTGAGCCTACATATCATTCTAGAAAAGCTAAAGATGCATATCTCAACTACTGTTGTTGATATCACACTTACGGACTATAGATCACAATCTCAAATCTCGTATGATCCAGTCTCGCACATCTAAAGAGTAAAATAACAGCACAAATAATCAGTCACACACAACATTTGGCACATCTTTTATAACTTGGGATTGATGTTGTACAACCTTAATGCAATTTGTACCAGGTACCTAATAACCTTGGCATATCAGCAAAATAAGAATGATGAATTTCATATATACCCAACAAACGACCACCAAACGCATCTTGATTTAGGAAGGGAGATACGAAATTGCCCTGAATGAAGAATGCACACAGCATACATGACGTGCCCGGGGCTTGAAAAGGACAACTGAATATTTCAATCTACAGACATACAGAACGACTAAGTTATGATAAAGAACAAACATACCAAAAACGATAACAGCAATCCGACTTTTAGGCATACTCAACCAATTCAACCAAAATACAATCATAAAGTTAACAACCCAAAGCTTTTTGTACAATTAACATCCTACTAGTCTGAAATGTATCCATTTCCATCATTTCCAAAACTTGAGAAACATAACTAAGACTGCATAGCATGATAGTTCTCCAGTTCTTTGTCAAGTTCATCAGCAGACTTGTCAACACCAGGCTTCCTACCTCGACCCCATCCACGCCCGCCAATTTGTCCTCGGCCAGGGCCAAAACTACCACCACGGCCACGGCCACGAACACTGCCACGCATATTTGGCATACCACGACCACCATTTCTTATACCTCCACGGTTATTCCTCGGCCTAAAAGACGCAAACAAAACAATATATACAAATAAGAAAAGAAGTCAACATCAACGACAGTTTGGTCTAGCAGAACAGACAGTCACGGCCAAGAAACAAAACAAAGAACTGCCATGAGGTTACCCAAATGCACGATTAGCAGAAGCAGCAGCTACTCTTCCACGACCAACTCCGGATCTGCAGGTAATAGCAACAGTAAGACAAAAAATAAGGTATTTAATTTATACTACAGTGCAGCCAATATCAGCACACAAAAACTACTCCGGTCAGAAGGACTACTCAATTTTTTAGCTAAGAAGCAATGCAGTATACTTCCAGCCTCATTCCAATTGCACTACCATTAGCCTTCTAGACTAGCAGTAAGACGAATAGCAAACACAGGTCTTTTTAAAACTAATAAATTCTTGTTTATCTGTTCATGATTCTGACATGTGAACAATTTTGTAGTTTTGATTTGATTCTAAAACCTGAGTCTGGTTCTACCAGAGCATCAAGTTCAAACAGAAAACAAAACTTCTCATTAATGCCTCAATGACGTACCTAAGCTTATTGAAACAATGAAATGAGTCAACCACAAAAGTGACTTTCTAGTTTCTACATCACTACAAACACAAAGTGATTACTCACTGCACACGTAAAGAAAACTATATGCACATTAAATATTGTCTACTTGAGTTTTGGGCACAAAAACGCCTCAGCCACTCATAGCACATAGTAATAGCTTAAACTGTAACATAATTAATCCTGACCCGCGTACACAACAATTTGATTGGTTAATAATTTCACATTATGAGATACTATGTGTATAGGAAAACCTGATTATCACAGTTATCTGCTTCACAAGAATTAAGACCACAACCTATTATTATGCAAAGAAGTGTCTTCCCAAATAGAAATGATCTTAGCAGTAAGCAATTGGGGAACCAAACCTAGACACAATTAGCTAGATACATATGTGAAACATTTAGCACAAATTACATTACTTTTGTAGGCTTTTAGCTCTTAAAAAAACAAGCAAGCCCTTCTAAACAAGAAGCTTAACGCACTTATGAACCTCACACATCAAAATTCATGCAAGAATAAAAAAGAGTAAGCACCACAAAGATGTCAACTGAAAACAAGAGAACACTAACATACCTCATCACAACTGTCCTCTGTCCATTTAGACCTCCAACAACATTTACACGAGCAGAAATAGGAATCTCAGGCTTGGAGCCTTCAATTTCAATCTTCATTGGCCTGCCATCCAATTGTACGTTGTTGTACCGCTTAAGTGCCTGAAATGCATCACTTCTTCGAGCAAATAACACTTCAGCTGAACCCTGTAAAACGAAGGGGTGGTAAGAAGTAAAGTACATAATATTTAAGCAAATCGCTCTTCACATGTGTCAATTCCATAAAAGCGATAGGTAGCAAGAACTCAAGTACATGTTATTACTGAACTTCAAACTTCCCATTTAATGTAGTAACAGGTTACCAGAAAGGTAAAAAGGCCAGGGTCAAGAATAGACAAGCAAATATTTTTTTTTCTGCAACTGCAGGCAAATATAATATTTCTAGTCGCTTATACTTGTTCTAACTAAAAGGCACACTTTTATTGGAGCATCGAAAACATATTTTTCTGTAACTGTAGACGTTCAACAATCTTTTATAAAAGAATGCTGAGGTGAAACTGGAAAAGCATTAGAGGGAAGGTGGTGCACCCTATTTTTTTACATTATAGAGGTCTGTTCAGATAAAAACAGTGTTGTAAAAAGCGGTCTAGGCGGCCGCCTAGGCGCTAGGCGGTCGCTTACCGTGGCGATTTGAAGCTAGGCGGTCGAATTAGGCGTTTTGGTCAAAAGGCGGTCAACATCCCGCCTAGGCGGGTCAAATCGGGCTAGGCGGTCAAATTAGGCTAGGCGGGTCAAATCGGTCAACGCCTATACCACCCGGTCAACACTTATAAAAACTTCAAATTAGAGTTTTTTTAACCCCAATTAACCCCTCTTTTCACACATTCTGACCAAATACGCCTCTGGATTTACAATTGGAATGATTCATGATGATAAAAACACCACAATCACAATTAAACACACATGATCAAAGATTTGAAGGTATGTTGGCCCATTAAAAAAATATATATTGGCCCTAATAATATATAGTTTTCTTGTAAATTTTGCAATATATACAAAAGATATATAATTAAAAATAATAAGAACATTAATAAAATTATTAAAAATATACAAAAATATGCAGATTTTATATCAAATATACATAATTTTTTTTATATAGGCGGCCTAGGCGCTAGGCGGTGGTCGACCGCCCGACTAGCTCCTAGCGCCTTTTTGCAACCTTGGATAAAAATAATTTTGCATTCGTAAAAATAGGCAGATTTTGTAATAATACACAAACCAAGCAAAAAACAGAAATAAGAAAAAAGGTTTATCGACAAAATGAGAGCTACGGGCTGTGGGTGTATGCACTTAAAGTTAAATCCAGTGCAAGCTAACTGTAGTTTTACCTAACAAATAATCAGTAAAAAAGCTCAAAAACAATAATTCCAAACTCCAGTATCAGTAGCCAAAAAAAGTGAGCTGTGATAATTGTTTAACATATACAGCCTATAACAAAATAACTAAAACAGAATAGACTCTGTCCTATGCAACATACAAGCAACTTTACGATAAAAAGTGAAAGAAATAGCATAACCAATTGTCTGCCAACTTTGTATCAAACCCCAGATATATATATATATATAATATTATATAAATAAAAAAAAAAAAAAAAAAAAAAAAAAAAAAAAAAAAAAAAAAAAAAAAAACACCACAGATTTAATAAAACATCATTTCCTATGCAAAAATAAAACATATTATGTGCATATCTAACTCTAAATGAGCATAGTAAACATCTGTCCATACTCTATACGAAAGCAAGAGATGTTTAATACTTACACTTGGACGGCCAGTCCTGTCATAATGAATTGCATATCTTTTCAGCTCCCCGATCTCAGAAAAAAGTTCCTGGTATGCAAATCCATTGTCAATAAACTTCCATAGAAAACTCCCCAGAATGAGGTACAAAAAACCCATATAGAAACGCATTGCTTAAGATGTACCCTGATATCTTGATTTGACACCCCACTGTGCAAGTTAGAAATATTTAACTTTGCACCATTATCCACTCCAGGCAAACCTGCTGCTTTTAGACTCTCTTCAAACAAATCACGCTGCCAAGGGACTCTCTTCGGTCTGCGGAAAGACTGGAGCAAGCATACCAAAAAAAGCCCAGGGTGGGACAAATGATGTCAGTCTATTATCTTATATAAAATAATTCACCGTTCTTCATGAGTTAATCATTTAGCATGGCATCAGGAATGAATCCAGAAACAGTCAAATATTGAAACGATGAAGTACTAATTTCAGGTATATCGAGCTATGTGTATATACTTGAGTTCAAGACTAAACCCACTGCATAAAAACTTTTGCTATTGTGATCAAAGATCTCCAGTTCTGAAGTTCAGCGAAGGAATCCCCTTTGCAAAAACACCATGAACTAGGAGCTTAACTGAAAATCTTGCTGGTGAGATACCCAGAAATAGCAAAAGATTCCATCATCAAATCACTCGTTAGAAAACCAGCAATGACGGAAGTAAAGTAGCCACAAAGAGACATACATGATCAGATATGGGTATAAGAGTTTTGGTCCCTGTATTTTAGTAGATATTAAACTGTTGTGTACTTTTAGTTATTTGACATGATGTAGCTCCGGTATATGCTATAGCAATATAACACTGGATTTCCGTCACAGAACTTTCGTGTCATCGGGAAGATGCATACAAAAACCCTGAACACGACCGATAGTAGCAGATCCAATATAAACTTCTCCATGAAGATACTTTCCAAACACCCCTCATTTTGAAAGTTTAATGCAATGCTACAAGGTCCTCAAGTTTGTGTTCCTACTGATATTTGATGTTTTCTACCAAATGCAAAAGATATCCATAGATGTTGAGCTTGCCTTGGCAATAGAATAAGCTGATGGACGAGCATTCACCGCAAGGGGACCTCTACGAGGTGGCCCCATTGGTCTTCCACCACCAAAAGACCTTCCTTGACCTCGACCACCACCACGGCCCCTGCCTCGTCCTCTGCCTCTATTATCAGCAGTGCCTCTATTATAAGCAGTACGCCTGCTGCTTTTAATCCTATCATCAAGCGTCATATCCAAAGATTCCATTGCAAAGATTACTGTGCAACCTTACTTTCAGACCAAAATACTCTGTCAAATGAAATATATCTTTGATTAGAGTATGTACCAAAAGCAGCTATACACTTGATACATTATGCAAATTACCAGTACGATATCATTGCTGCCTATATGACAATGTTGAATGAATCATATGTTAATGCCTATTTACAAATCCGGAAAAGAAAACACATAATCCCAAATAAATGCAGGTCCTAAACTTAATAGCTTCCTACCTACCATGATTTTATGAAATTCCTACCTACCATGATTTTATGAAAGTGTTGCAAAACAAGGGATACAAGGCCGAGTAATCGGCGATTACTCGCTACAAGGTAAATGACAGATCAATTGCCGTTTACTCACAACAAGGTCAAAACTCAAATCATATTAGGTCAAAACTCAAATCATATTAGGTCAAAACTCAGTCAAAATTTAGGGTTAACTCGGCCAAAACTCGGTTTGAAGTATTTTAACAATTTTGCTACCAATTTGGAAATTTGTATATAAAAATTCCATTCCGCTTAATCCTCGATTACTCCCCGCCTAGGCAGTTTACAAGCTACAAGGTAGTCAACCGCACAACTAGCGCATAGCATTTTTTGCAACCATCAAATTCGAATGTAACAAATCTAATTTGAAAAACATTCACATAATATTTGTGATTAATACTTTTGAGCCTGACTTTGCACTATGTTCTTTCTTCCAATAACATCATAAAAGCATATACTTATGTAGAATGATAGCAAGTTTGTACCCTAACCACCTACCAACTCATTATAGCTATAATAAAACAGATCATGAATTCCTATGTGCCTATCTATGAACATTGAATTTCAAGGCCTACAATCTACATCCTCGCACGTAAAAAAAAAAAAACTAACAGAGCGTGATTTCATTACTGCCTATTTATAGATATGGCAAATAGCATTTTCTGTGATAATCGAATAACAAAGGGTGATTTCATATTTATAAAGCCTGAATTTCAAAGACTATCCTCACATACCAAAAAAAAGCCCTAATTTCACACCACAAGTTAGTTCGAATCCACATAACCGTAAACACAAAGTTTAACCTAAATTTGTTAACTAGCAAATATGTAATAGTACCTACATATGAAACTAATAAGCAGGCGTCTCAATAGTTAACATCTTAACAATTAAAACATCTGTCAAACAGCAAAATTCATAAACGAAACTGCATATTGTACATCATTGCATTTTTATGTACTATAAGTTGACTATATAACAAAAACTACATCATAAAACAGCTATCAAATATCGACGGACAGAAAAACGCATTATATTGACTAGACAATATCATATAACAAATTAACAAATCGTTATTTCATAAACACCAATAGATAAATCCTAAATTTCAAAGTCGTTATCCCACACCAAAAAAGCCCTAAATGCGGACACATGTCAAACAGGTAATATAACCAAAAACTAAATCATACAACAGCTATCGATACAATATGGTATAATCGACTAATTATCGTCACAAACAAAAAGAGCCTAATCTTACATCAAAAGTTAAATAGATATATTTAATCCTATACACGATAAAATTTAACCTAATTAAATGAAAATTAACATCTATAAACACAAAAGGTCAATCATAATAAATGTCAAACAGAATATGCTAATTCGATATTTGATCTATCAGATTAACTACATAACTACAACAATTAATTGATATGAATAGATTAAAAAAAATAAAACTGTACGGAATCGATTGGTGAAATAGATATACCTGAAGAAGAGGTTATAGATCTGTGAAGGTTACGATCAATTATATCAAAAGAAGAGAGGATAATGAGATTTGGTGATTTGTATAAAGTGATGAATTTGATTGAATTAGGGTTGGGTATATAAAAGGGGGATATGTTTAGGGCTTTCCTGGGCCCTGCGGGTCTACTTTCCTTTTGGTACGCGGTTTCAATCCGTGTCAGGGCGCTAGGAGGGTGATTCCGAAATTTCCTTACCTCCTAAATTCAATTCAATAAATTTCAATATAATTTTATAACCTCACAATTAATTCACTAGCGCTCGATAAATTCTCTTACCTCTAATTTTTTTTTCCTTTTTTTCTTTTAATATTTAAACTAAACAATTTTTAATGACAACATACCATTTCATTAATACATAAAAAAGTCCATTACATGATAAAAATAAAAATACGACATAAAAAAAGTCCATTACATGATAATAGAAATTAAAACTAGAACTAATAAATATCTAGAAATTACATGGCCAATCATATTTTGCTGCGAGTTGGCGTTTTTTGTTCTTTACCCACTCCAACATAATCGGATCTTCGATTGTGGTCATGCGGCTCCATGTAGTATTTGAAGTCTTGCCTCTCCGTTTTGTTAGTAGCTTGTTGAATTTGGATGTCCAAAAGTTGTTGTGTCTTCTCCGTGATATCCGCCATCATTTTTTTCTTCGTTTCCGCATATGAGTTGATGGTCTCAACAACACTATCCGCCTTTGACGACATTTCATCAATCTTTTTTTTCTCTTTTCTTGAACGCGTGGGGGTTGAGTCCTCATTCAAATCCGAGATGACATTATTGGGATCGTTGCTATCCGTCTCATAGTTCCCCCCCTCGGATGACTTTCTTCGTTTGTCCGAATGTGTGGAAGATGTCCCCGTAACACATTTTTGTTCTACCCATTTAGCTTGGTTTTGACCACCAACCATGCCGCTTGGTGAGTAAACGGTTTTCCCTTGTTTTTTGTGCTAAAATCAGTCATAGTGTTCTTCATTGTTGGGTCATGAAAAAACCAAGAATACGTAAAACATGATTTGGACACAAATTAACTAAGTGTTAAACTTAAACCGAGATCAATTCAAGTCACTAAGAGAACAGCCTCTCAGTGAGTCATCTTCAAGATGCTTAAGGCGAATTCAAGAAGAAGGATTCACTTCTCAGGAAGGCGGTACTCCCTAAGAAGGACTTAAGCCAAAGAAGAAGATGATGGTTCAGTGAGTGTTGGACAAGAACTCACTGAACCCCAGTCTCCTCAACAACAAAGTGATTGAAGACTGAGGAACCAACGCCTGAAGAAAAGGCGGGAACAATATGGAAAAGATCTGAGAAGATAATAGTATCAGCCCAACACTCTTCTCTTGTCAGATCCAACCTTCCCTATTGCGGCTAAAAGTCATGGAGTGTCAGCCAACAACTCCCAAAGTCTTATTAGCCCTTTCCTATTGGTTCTTGGAAATGACAATTACTATTTGTAATTGTCAGACACGCAACCTCAACAACTTGTATTATTTTTAATCACTTATACTTAGATTACTTGTGTATAAATAGATCAGATGGGAGAGAAGTTAAAGTGTGCTTTGTATATTGAAAGTCTAGAACTTTTACAAAGGAACTTCTCTCCTACAAAGAGTATACAACTCACTGAGATAGCTCAGTGGGTATATTGTTACCACTCAAGCAAAACTTGAGTTTCGATAGGAGACACCCTATACCCTTGTCTATTCAATCCCAAGTGTTTGTTCCGCAAAACACTTGGGTATAGATTCTTGGAATTATTTCTAATAAGAATTTAAACGTTGAAAAAATTGTTGTTTTTATATTCACGTTTTATAACTGTTAGAATTAATCTTAAACATTGTATTAGTCATAAACACAAATAGATTAACTCTCTAGTTAACTCTAATCGTGTAAAGGGAACAACAAGTGGTATCAGAGCCTCTGGTTTATAAAATCTTTTAAACTAACCAAGAGTGCTCTAGGTTTTTAAAACCAAGATCCTACTATGGCTGATATCAATGTACCCCAGCTAGTCGACAAAAAGGGTGGCAGCTATTCCGCTGTTGCACCCAGACTTGAAGCTGGGAAATTTAGCAAATGGAAGAAGCGTATGATTTGCTATCTTACTGGTATGGAACCCTACTACATCACCTGTATCAGGGATGGCCCATTTGTCCCTAAGACAGCCGCATGGCTTAATAAGCCTGAGGCCCAATGGACCATTGATGAGAGGAGGGTGGTCAATCAAGACCAACGCCTGAAAAGCATCCTTATATCATGTCTTCCTGACGATATAATGGAATCAGTCATCAACTGTCTAACAGCCAAGCAAACTTGGGATGACTTGGTAAACAGCTTTGAGGGTCCCTCAGATACCAAGAAAAATAGGGTCATGGACCTTAAACTTGAGTATAATACTTTCAGGTCAAAAGACTCTGAAAGTCTCTCACAGACCTACACCAGATACAAGACTTTGATAAATGAATTATCAAATGATGGTGTTGTATTGTCCAAGCATGAGACAAATGTTGGCTTTGTCAACAGTCTCCCTGAGAAGTGGCTCAACTTCTCACAAGGCCTGAGGAATGCTAACCACATTCAGAACCTTGAGCTCCCTGAAATTTATGGGAAGTTTGTCTATGAGGACAACTTCATCTCAAGGAGATACCCTGACTCAAAAACTCTTAAGTCCAAAAAGGCCTTAACCTCCACACCCATATCAACTGCTTTCTATTCTAATGGTGTTGTGCAGAATATTCAAGAGGATTCTGAAGAAGAAATTGATGAAAGGACTGGTGAGGAGTACCTGAACGACCTGAACTTGGAATTCCAAAAAAGGGCACTCCTTGCTAGTTCAAGACGTTTCATCAAAAGAAATCAGTCCAACTTTACAAAACCAAAAGCAAATGAGACCACTGAATGCTTTAAATGTGGTAAAAAGGGTCATTTTGCTAGGGACTGTTATTCTAAAACTATCTCATAACCCTCTTACAAATTCTCAGGAACTAGCAAGTTTCAACCTAAAACGTTTCAGTCCACCTAACAATTTCAAAACAAGGGTCAAAAGGATTTTGAAACAAAATATAGAAATATCAAAGCTAAACTTGCACTTCTTGAAACTAACCCCATATTGCCTCAGGTTGCTCAAACATCTAAACCTATTCAGACAAAGAACAAGGTTTTAGTAGCTGAAGCATATGATTGGGATGATGAAGAGGTTTCCTCAGATGAGGAAATAAGAGTTAGTGCACTGATGGCACTTTATGAAGAGGATCAAGTGGCTGTGGGAAAAAGCCATGCTAGAAATGGAGAGTGGGTCAACATCACCATGAAGAAGGTAAATACTTTACTTTCTATGGATGATGATTCTGATTGGCAGTCTTACATGAATTATATTTGTGTTGATTTAAAGTTTGTTGAGGAACAAAGGCTTAACCTGTTTTCAAAATATAACAAAATTGTGTCAGAATTTAACAAATGTAGAGATGAACTGCTTGTACTGAAACAAGCCAAACTAGAAACAATAACTCTACAAATTCAGAACACTGTGATTTTGAAACAAAACCAAGCCCTTCAAACTGAACTTAACAAAGAAAAGGCTATCATTCAAAGTTGGACCAAGAAGAACCCCAAGGTTTTTGACACTGTGGGATTAATATCTCAGAAAACCATTGGTATTGACCCTCTTATGGTTGATCCAACTGTGTGTCATAATGAAATAAACTTTATTCCAGCTGGCATATCTTTTAAGCAAGAATTGCTTCCCAAGTCAAATGACTGGATTGTCAGGGACAACCCAGTCAGTAAGTTACCAAACTTTGAGACTAGAAAGATCTTGCTTCCTGAAAGTCAGGCTTTGAAAAATATGCTTGGACTTACTGAACAACTCAGTAAGCTTGAACTCACTGAACAGCTCACTGAGTCTTTGAATGAGTCTGAATCAGAATCATACCCTCCACTTCCTCCACTAAATACCCTTCAGGGTGCTGCACCTAACTTAGGCCTCCCACCTATGGTCTTCTCACCACACTCTCCAAAGGAGAGATCAGGAAGGGGAACAACCATCCTGAAGAGAGCAAACCTTGATGTCTCAGTAAATACTGATGACTCATCAACTTCAGTCCCTTCTGAAGAAACAACCCAAAGCCCTGACTCAAAATTTGATCAGTTGGCTGAAATGGTCAGGAAGCTGGGAGAGAAGATTGCATCTTCTGAGAAACCCTCTCAATCTAAGAAGGAACAAAAACCAGCTTCCTCAAAGACCAAACCCAAACCCACAAAACCTCTGAAAAGATGTGAACTATGCAACTATACAAATCATCTCACTGATGATTGCTATAGAGTCCTTTATTGCATGATCTGCAAGAAGGAAGATCACAGGACCTCTGATCATAAACAATGCTCAGTCATGTCAAACTTTTCAGGACTTAAGGCTCAGTGCCTGAACTACCCTTCTGATTCTAAGCAGAAACAGAAGCAAAAGGCCAAGCCTTTTTCACCTTGCCCTTTATGTGGATTCAATGATCATCTTCCTGAGGATTGTCAAATTGACAAACACTGTGAATCTAGTGGAAGTTCCACTCAGAAATCCTCAGGAAAAGAGAAGGTCATTCAGTCAAGAAGAGGAATAAAACAATCCTCTCAGACTACTGAGGCTACCCCTGCAACTAAATGCAAAACATGTGGTAGCTCAGTCCACTCAACCTCTGACCATGAATCAATTAATACTTTCATAAAGACCTACAATACCAAACCCTCCATGAAATGGAGTCCTAAAAAGAACTGACCCAGTTTACTATTTGTGCAGAAGCATGCCAGGGATCCTATTTGGCATCTAGACAGTGGATGTTCAAGGAGCATGACTGGTGTTAAGGAATGTCTGCACAAATATGTGGAAGAACCAGGACCCAAAGTGATATTTGCTGATAATTCATCATGTCTCACTGAAGGTTATGGTTCAGTAAACTGCAATGGTATTGTCTTTACTAGGATAGCATATGTAAATGGTCTTAAGTATAATCTGATCAGTGTCAGTCAACTATGTGATGCAAAATACATAGTTCAGTTTGATGATAAGCAAGGAACCATCTTCAATGCAAATAAGGAAATTGTCCTCATTGCACCAAGAAGACAAGATGTTTATGTATTAGACATGTCCAGTCTAACTCAGGATGGAACTTGTCTCTTTGCTAAGGCCACTGATACACTCAACTGGCTTTGGCATAAGAGACTCACCCACCTGAACTTTAAGAACATTAACAATCTTGTAAAACAAAACAAGGTCCTTGGCTTACCATCTCTTGTGTTTTCAAAGGATAAACCATGCTCAGCTTGTGAAAAAGGTAAACATCACAGAGCATCCTTTAAAACCAAAACCAACTTTTCCATCAGGAACAGCCTACATCTTCTCCATATGGATCTATTTGGACCTATCAGTCCAAGGTCTATTAACCATGAGAAGTATACTCTGGTCATAGTGGATGAATACTCTAGATACACCTGGGTATTCTTCCTGATCAAAAAGAGTCAGGCAGCTGAAACAATCATGTCCTTTGTCAGGAACATTGAAAATCAAAATGACATTAAGGTCAAACAAATTAGAACTGACAATGGGACTGAGTTCAAAAATAATGAACTTGAATGTTTCTGTGATGAGAAAGGTATTTCCCAAAACTTTTCCTCTCCATATACACCTGAACAAAATGGTGTTGCTGAAAGGAAAAACAGAACACTCATTGAAGCTGCTAGGATAATGCTATGATGATCAGTCCTTTCCAACCATTTTTGGACTGATGCAGTCAAAACTGCCTGTTATACACAAAACAGATCCATAATTGTCAAGAGACATGGGAAAACCCCATATGAGTTATTCAAAGGAAGAATCCCTGACATCAGCTACTTTCATGTCTTTGGGTGTCCTGTGTTTATTCATAATCACAAGGATCACCTAGGGAAATTTGATGCAAAAGCTGATGATGGATACTTCCTGGGATACTCACTTGTCTCAAAAGCCTTCAAAGTGTTCAACACAAGGAGACAGCAGACTGAAGAAACATTTCATGTTACCTTTGATGAGAGCACTGATGCAATCAGGTTCTCAACTGCCTCAGTAGAAGAAATAGGAATTGATAATTCTTCAAGATATCCTCCTGATGAATATCTGTCTGAAAACAATCCTTCTACTCAGTATCAAGATGATGCTAATCTCTCCTATTACATAATCCCTCACAACCTACCTAACCCAACCATCACTGAGTTTGTTGAGGCACATACACACACTGATGATATCAATCAGCCTATTCAAAATACTCAAGATCCAAACAATCTCAGTGATCTGATAGACACTCAAGATCCAATCAATGATCATGTGTCTACTCCAGAACCAACCCCTCTACCCAATCAGGCCTCCACAAGTTCAAATCAGTATCCAGGACCTCAAGAAAGTTGGACTAGGTCTCAGGATATTGAACTTGTCATATATTATGGAGAGCCTACTGATGGCATGCTCACCAGGAGCATGGCTGCTAGTCTAAGAACAACCTGATCCAATGAATGCCTATTTGTGGACTTCATTTCCACAATTGAACCCAAAAGTGTTAAAGAAGCACTTAAACATCCAAGTTGGGTTCAGGCCATGCATGATGAACTGGAACAATTTGACAGAAACAAGGTAATGACCTTGGTCAAATGTCCTGAGAATGTCTCAGTCATTGGCATGAAATGGGTATTCAAAAACAAAACTGATGAAAATGGCATAGTCATTAAAAACAAAGCCAGACTTGTAGCCAAAGGCTATAATCAACAAGAAGGCATTGACTATGAGGAAACATTTGCACCAGTAGCAAGGATGGAAGCCATCAGGATCTTCCTTGCTTTTGCTACATACATGAACTTCAAGGTGTACCAAATGTATGTTAAAAGTGCATTCTTAAATGGTTCACTGAAAGAAGAAGTTTATGTTGAGCAACCCCCTGGATTTGAAAGCCATGAGTCTCCTGATCATGTCTGTAAGCTTAACAAAGCCCTTTATGGACTGAAGCAAGCTCCCAGGGCATGGTATGAGACTCTCTCAGCCTTCTTAATCCAAAACAAATTTGTCAGAGGCAAGATAGACAACACATTGTTTATTTATAAGACAAATAATGATGTCATACTAGTACAAGTGTATGTTGATGACATCATCTTTGGCTCAACAAGTTTCAAACTTTGCAGACAATTTGAAAAACTAATGGCAAAGAAGTTTGAAATGAGCATGATGGGAGAACTGACATACTTCCTTGGTCTACAGATCAAGCAGACTGATAGAGGAACCACTATCAGTCAAGAGAAGTATGTAAAGAATCTACTGAAAAAGTATGATCTCAGTGACTGTGCCTCAGTCAAAACTCCCATGGTTCCCCCAAACAACCTTGGTCCTGATCTAACTGGTAAACCAGTAAATCAAACTCTTTTTAGAGGAATGATAGGATCACTGATGTATCTACTTGCATCAAGGCCTAATATCCAATTCTCAGTATGTCTATGTGCCAGATATCAATCTGACCCAAGAGAATCTCACATCACTGCTGTGAAAAGGATATTTAGGTACCTGAAGGGTACTCCTAACCTTGGATTATACTATCCAAAGTGCTCAGGACTTGATCTCAAAGGATACTCAGACTCTGACTATGTTGGATGTAACATGGACAGAAAAAGCACCTCAGGCTCTTGCTAAATACTTGGTGGGAAATTAGTCTGTTGGAGTGCTAAGAAGCAACAATCAGTTGCCCTGTCCTTAGCTGAGGCTGAATATGTTGCAGCAGTTGGTTGTTGTGCAAATGTACTCTGGATGAAAAGTCAACTCAGTGACTATGGAATTCAGTATAAGATGATACCCATCTTTTGTGATAACACAAGTGCAATTGCAATATCAAACAACCCTGTTCTTCATCAGAGAACAAAACACATTGATATCAGATATCACTTCATCAGGGACCATGTCATGAATGGTGACATTGAATTACACTTCATCCTTACTGAATATCAGTTAGCTGATATCTTCACCAAACCTTTGGATGAACCAACTTTCACAAGGTTGAAAGCTGAATTAGGAATGTTGGATATAGAGAATCAGTCTACTGATTGAATCTTTCCAACTGAAGTGTAAATTCTTAAATCCTCAGGTCCCTGACTCAATGTGTACATCAGTGAAAACATCTCACTGAATCCTCATCCTCAGGAACTAAACCCAAGTTCCTGAATCCTTGTTTCTCAGGAATCTTTCCTCATTCCTGAATCATCAGTGACTAATCCCAAGTCCCTGAAAAACCAATCACACTGAATGAAGAGTCATTCAGGGCCCTGAAAAGGACATTAAATACTGACTTAAATGCTCTAAGTATCTAGTTAGTAAATGTCCGAGGTTGGTAACTGAACACATATTTAATTCAAGAATATTTGTTCTTTTTTGCCTTTCTGGCTTCCACCTCTGGGCCACCACATTCCTACTTGGCATTAAATGCCTCTCCAATCACATTACAAATATGTGATGACTCATCTCTGCAAGTTGCACTTTTGCAGAACTGCTCAACTGTTCACTTCGACTGTTGCGCCAAACCAGGAAAGTGGAGTGTTGGCATTAAATGCGGATCCCAAAACATATTATTCAAAACAACTTCCAATAATTCTTTTTGAATAAATTAAGATCGCTCAAATGTCCAAAACACCCCCATCTCCACTTTCCTATAAATACCCCAACCAAAAGAAACACACACATGTTTTTATAGAATCTTAAGCAAAACTCTGCCATTTTTAATTCTCAAAAACAAATTGTGTGTGTATTCTTAAGCTTTAGAATCCCATAAACCTTAGTCAAACCCAGACTTACCCACAAATGGCTTCTTCTAAAGCTGTAAAATACGCCCCTAATGTGGATTTCACAATGGAGGGTGTAGACCTAACAAAAAACAATGTGGTGGGAAATTTCTCGTATCCACAAATCTACCCAGCCTACAAGAACGTTATGAAATTTCTTCGTAATTGTTTTCTTGCAAAGGCTTTCACCCACACCCCCTCAGTCATCTATCATGACTATTTGAGGGAATTCTGGTGTACGGCTGTGACTACCAGCCCCAAAGATACCAAAGAGTCAATCATCACCTTCACGGTGATGAATGGGAGTAGAACCCACTCCTTTGACTACTCAACCTTCATCAAAGCCACAGGCCTTGACTTTGCTGAAGAGTTTGCACCCAACCCTACTGATCAGGACATAAAGAATGAACTGATCTTTCTTGCACCTCATGACCCCAGACGTCCTACAACGTCTGCGGGAGGCTTACTGGAGAAGGCTCCAGTAGTCAAAACATGGTTCCATCTTATTTGGAGGATACTGATGACATTTGTCATTCAGGTCCTGGGTGGAAATAAATCTTCTACGGATCAGTTGAACTCATCACAACAATTGATGTTGTTCAGTCTCCTTGAGGGTACAAAAATTGATATCGGAGGAATAATCTTCCTAGACCTTGTTGCTAAGCTCTCAGGAAAACATAGGCAAAGGCATATGTCCTATCCTAGATTTGTTTCCTGTGTGCTTCAGTACCTACTTGGTTCTGACTATGTGAGGCCTGATGCAGAAGGTACGAAGCCTGACGTCCTGCACAAGTCAAACTTCACTAGTAGCATCAGTGAGGTTACACATATTGCCCTGACTAAATACATGCAATCAGTAATTCAGGGTAATGACGCTATCTCTCCAGTTCCTTCACCGACCAAAAAGGTGAAGAAGACAAAGAAGGGTCAGTCCAGCCAGGTGGTTAGACCCAAGCCACTCGCCACTGAGACTGATCCTCAAAACCAACTCAACCTTAAAAAGAGGTTGAAAAAGGCCGAGACCTCTGAGACACCCATTTCTGAGACCCTCTTGACCTCAAAACAAAGGCCAACGGAAGTCACTGAGCAATCATCCTCAGTGACCTCGGGCACACCCCTTCCACATGGTTCAACTGACATAAACAAGTCAGAGGGATCAGGAAGCATTCCTCCCTCACATCCCGATGAATGAACTGTCAAAAAACAATCAGTTCCCAAGGGAGGAAAGGGTTCTAAATCCTCGGTAAGGCAGCACTACCTTACTGAGAAGGGGACCCACAAACATTCACATCCCGCTAACGTTCCTGAGCAATCACCCTCAGGATCTCAGGGAGAAAAGGACCCTAAATCCCCTGAAGGACAGCACAATCCTGATGGGAAGGGGGTCCACAAACTCTCACAATCAGTACCTAGTGATACTACTGGAAAGCACCCATCAGTAGTTGAAGGTGCTAAGGGGGACAAAGACTCAGAGGGAAAGAAACAACCCGCTGATATGGAACCCATCAACCCCTCAGGCGGATCCAGTCTCTCAGGAACTGCCCCCAAAAGCCAGGCTGGTGTTACCCCAGTTATTATGGCTAGTCAGGCTGAGCAAACCCACTCAGTTATTATGACAACGGGGTCAGGACCTGACCAAACCGAAGGCAAGTCTTTTTATAAAGAAGAGCCGGTTGATTTTTTGGGTATTGAGTCCATGGGGGATTTTCAGGCTTTTATTGAGTTTGATGAAGAGCTCAGAGAAGAGAGTGAAGAGGACATTTTTTAGGCAGGTGAGGATATGGAAACTGATGTACAACCTGAACAACCTGAACAATCACATCAGTCATCTCCAAGCCAAAGTGAAGAGTCAGGTTCTCAGTCTTCTGATTCTTCTGATACTGGGGACATCCTCCAAAAGTATGATAACTCTCTTCCCCTCACTGAAAGAAAATTGGTCAAATTCCTACTGAAGACCAATAGAGCTCTTTTCACTGGTCTCACTGATGAGATGTTTGATCATCACACTGAAGCTGCTGTTCACTATGCCAACCTAAGGGCAGATGTTGAAAGTTTTCATGATGATGTGATCGAAATCCAATATGACACCAAACACTCCCTGACAGCTATTGATCTTCATTTCCAGAAGTTCAATCTTACTCTTGAAGGCATCACCAACAGCCTTGGAACTATTCAAACAGCTGTCAAGGATGACCCCGTACTCACCGAGAAGGTCCTTCAGGCTGCTGAGACTTATCAGAAGCAATCAGCTGAAATCAGTGATCTTCTCAGCTTACTGAAGGATTCTAAGCTTCAGGGTCTTACCTCTTCATTGGACTCAATCAGGACTTCCATGGGTCTTCAAGAAAAACATCTTGGTACTTGGGCACAATCTTCAACATCTTTGGCCTGGTCTCTTGGGTCAAGGATGTCAGGCATCGAAGCTTCTCAGGCTTCTCTGGCGGATCAGATCTCAAGTCTTCAGAAAGACACCTCGGACATCAAATCAATGATGACTGAGATCTATCAGGCCTTCAAGGGTCCTGCTGCTCCAGTGACTCCAACTCTTGCTATCACCATGGCTCATGCAACAGTTGAGGGGGAGAAAGACACTGGAGTCCCTCAAGCTTCCACAACCCAGCAACCTCCTTCTCACACTGAGGGGGAGATTCCTGAAGCTTCTTCCTCCCATCAAGATAAAGGCAAAGGCATCCTCACTGATCCTGAGCCTCAACCAGCACCAATCTCGGTTGCAAAGGATCCTGAATCACCACTCAGGATCCCATATGAAATTGATGGAGTTCTTCACCACTTCACAGCTGATGAACTCAGTGCTTATCTTCAGGAAGAGGAAGCAAAGAAGAAGTTAAAGGAGGAAGAGAAGGTGAGCAAGCCTGCTATAATTAAGGTTGTTCATGAAGAGGCTGAGAAAATTGGTCTTGAGGCTAAGGATCTCTCAGGAAGAGAAGGTGGTATGACCTTTGTGAAAGCTCAGTCTGAGGAGATGACCACTCTCAGGAAGAAAAGAGAGGAAAGGAATAAAAGGGCTGAAGAGATCAGGCAGAACAGGATTAAGAAATATCAGTGGTATATGACTGACAGGTTGAAGCCAGAACCAATCACTGATGTTCATATTCAAAGAAACACCAATCCTGTCGTTGTCACTGTCTACAGAGGTGCTGACATGAGAAACTTTGATGTTCATAAACCTTTCAGATTCGCTGACTTCGGGATCACTGAATTGGATGAGTTGGGTCCATTAATAGCAAAGAAATCAAATGTTGTGGTCCCTAATCTGATGAAGTCTTTGAGTCTGAGGTACGAAAGATTGGCAGCAGCACCTCAGGAACTTGGCATTCCATCTCTTCTTCCTGAATCTGCACAACCAGCTCCCTCTCAGTCTTCTTCAAGGAAGAGAAAGAAGATTGAAGCTGAGCCTGAGATCAAGATTCCTGGTCTTGACTGCAATAGGGCTCTCCCTGAAGGTGTTCCTTTCAGGAACAATATGGTCATTGAACAACCTGAAAGAGGTTTGTTCTTCATTGATGAGTTTGGTGACAAAGCCTTCCAAAGGTAGAGTGACATCGGCTTGTCAGGAATTAAAGCAATGCTTGGTTTTCTAATGATGGCCTCTCCACTCAAGAGTCCTGAAAATGTGAAGTTTTGTCAAGATCTGAAAAGGAAAATCAATGAGCATCCTGACCAACAAGAGCTGCAGTCAAAGAAGCCCAAGCTTGAAGCCCTTGGTATTAAGTTGAACTGATGACCTGCCTGAATACCCACCACTATCCCTTTTGTACTTAGTTTTGTTAGGACTTGTAATGATATCAATAAGATGATGTTTTTTTATTATTTCAGTGTCCTTAATTACATTCTAGTACATTCAGTATGAGTAGAAGACTTTAGCTCACTCATACTGATCAAAACACTTAGGAATAATTTATATCCAAATAGGGGGAGATTGTTGGGTCATGAAAAACCCAAGAATACGTAAAACATGATTTGGACACAAATTAACTAAGTGTTAAACTTAAACCGAGAACAATTCAAGTCACTGAGAGAACAGCCTCTCAGTGAGTCATCTTCAAGATGCTTAAGGCGAATTCAAGAAGAAGGATTCACTTCTCAGGAAGGCGGTACTCCCTAAGAAGGACTTAAGCCAAAGAAGAAGATGATGGTTCAGTGAGTGTTGGACAAGAACTCACTGAACCCCAGTCTCCTCATGTAACGCCCCGTGCCCGGTTTGACCAAAAATTTTGAACTGTGAACGCGAAAATGATTGACTACCTTGAACTCATGAATATTCTTCATGAAATGAGCATGACATATATGACTTTTAACATTTTAAACACACTTGCAAAAACACCTACACAAAGACCCTTCAAAACCTTTCACACAACCTTTATAAAACAAACAGACTAACCTTCTAAGACCAAAATACGCCGCATCCATTTTTAGGGATACGCCGCATCACTGTCTGAGAGACAATGCGCCGTAACAATATAAAGTGATACGCCGTATTGTTCTAAACTAAGATACGCCGCATCTATGGAATTAGATACGCCACATCGACCCACTGAGACCGAAATTTACAAGATAATGGCTACGTTGCGCCGTATCCCTACAGGAGATACGCCGCAACACTTGATACGCCGTATCTAA
The DNA here is from genome assembly GCA_021014915.2 of Artemisia tridentata subsp. tridentata. Lineage (NCBI taxonomy): Eukaryota > Viridiplantae > Streptophyta > Magnoliopsida > Asterales > Asteraceae > Artemisia > Artemisia tridentata. Next base: position 198,065,783 of record CP139503.1, read on the forward strand.
TAGGAGATGCGCCGTATCTGCCCTGCACCACAGAATTCTGGACAGACCCTACTGTCTCAAAAATGCAATGTCAACAGCCCCGGCTGGAAACCCGACCTCCCGGACTCGAAACTTAACGAAACTTTCCAGAAACCTTTAGTATGTCCGTAAGTTTAATTTCATACAAAAACATCACCCGTTTGACTAACCGAAATAGTATCTCAAAATCGGACGGGTTATGCATAATACCCGAAAAGACCCATTACACTACAAAACCCTTTATACCACTACCAATTAACAAATAACTTGACCTTAACCATTATATTAGCATATCCAAGGCGTTCCATGCATACATGACCCGTTAACTTTCCAAAATGGGTAGAATCATGTTCGTACCAAACGCCCCTTAATGAGTACTTAAACTAGCAATATGCACAATAGAAACTTCATGACTTACACACTTAATTGACCCATAATTTAGACATCATGACAAGACCGGAAAACTAACAAAATGACCATATAAAAGAAGTGTACCCACGACACCAAAAGAACACTTGGGGCTTCCAACTTCAATACGCTTGGTCCAAAAGAGATCCGATCTTCTAAACTAGCTTCTATTTACCTTCCTACTTACTCCCAAGCTACCACTACGCCAAATCCTTACCTTTACTTCCACCGCTAGAACCTACAAAGATGACATTAACTTCAAACGTAAGCGAAAACGCTTAGTAAGTATATAAGATATAATCAACATTACATTTACACGAGATTGGTGATTACCACCAATCATAGCATTAACAAGGAGCACAAAGTGGGATTATTACTTACCTTAACCAAGTAAGTAAAATTAACATATAACATTTCAAGTCTAGCATTGGATCCAAGCTAACACATCTTTACAAGCTCCATAAACATCACATTAACACAACCATAACATTAATAACATAACATTACAAAGATTATACTCATATACTTACCTCAACTCCTACTAGCTTCCTACTTGACTTTGAATGGGCTTCTATAATTACTCCCTATCACAAGATTAACTACAATTAGCCACTATCTAACTAAGGAGATCATCATTTCACCACTTTTCACTATAATCATCAAAACCCACCATATGAACCCTAATTTTCACAATTGGGGAAAGTTACTTACTTGTTGTAAAGAACACAATTAAAGTTTCCTTAAAGCTTCTTGATCACTTCTTGATGTGAAATTGAGACAAGATGATAACTTTAGCTTTCCCTCCTATTTCTCTTCTATATGTCGAACCACCAAGTGTTTTCTAAAAATTTCCAGACAATTCTAACTAGTTATTTAATATGGAGTTAGTTGCATCTTTGGCCTCTTGGCAATAATAGCCCTTTAAGTTCTATACATCTTATTTAACCACACCTTAAGTTATAAAATATCCTTAACACATTTATATAACATAATACTTATATTAATGGTACCTTGACGGGGTACGGGTGTAACAATTCTCCCCTCCTTAAAATGAGAGTTCGTCCCCGAACTCTACTCTTGAAATAAATGGGGATACTTGTTCCTCATTTTTGCTTCCGTCTCCCACCTAATGCTTGTACCCTTACGATGTCTCCATTGCACTTTTACCAACGGGATCTCCTTATTCCTCAGTTGCCTCACTTTTCTTCCTAGTATAGCTTCCGGTTCATCCTCTTGCGAAAGCAACTCCGGATCAATTTCAATGTCGTCTAAAGTGACTACACTCGCTTCGTCCGTCAAACATTTTCTCAAGTATGACACGTGAAAGGTATTGTGAATACCCTTCATTTCTTCGGGTAATTCCAACACATATGCTACTTCGCCCACTCGCTTCAAGATTTTGAAAGGTCCTATAAACCGAGGACTAAGTTTCCCTTTGTTTCTGAACCTAAAAACGCCTTTCCACGGGGAAACCTTTAACATAACCAATTGATGCGTGTGATGTGTCGTTGCGGTTTAGCAGTTTTAATGCCTACTCAAGTTTTAAATTTATATTTAGCCGACTTATCAATAACACACACACTTAACGAGCAGTGTACCCGGTCAGTATGAATATAATGGTAAGTAGAGTGTCGATCACTAAGAGTGGAACGTATTATCTCGTTATTCTAATCAGTATTTTAATATCCTAACGCAAGGGGGTTTCAGCCTGAGAGACTGGCACGATTTGTTTGCAATTAAATAATAAAATAAACCAATAGGCACGAATCAGCAAGTAGCACACACGTACACAGATAGATACTTGAGACAATAAGAGGGCTGTCCTTATAATTAAGTAGATTGTCACTTGTTTTATTGATAGCTTTATATGAAGTGTATGTAGTTAACCCTTTCTCGTTGGTCCTAATCTTATCGGCGAGTAAACCCTTAATGATTACTTATGTCTAAAAGTTATTCCTAAGTGATCAATTTAGTAATAACCGTGGGAGCCACATTATTTTCCGCAGTCAAATGCCCGCAAGCCACTAATAAACACAGAGGTTATCAATGCACTAATAAGTAGTAACCAAAGACATCATCATATAAACTTTAATTGATGGGAAAGCAAGTATTAAAGGGAGTGCAATCTTTCGTTGTCACATTACACAAGCCACCAATCCTGATGAATTAAAGTTTGCTAACACAATAAAACAAAACTACTTAATGAATTAAACACATGCAACACCTTCTTACAGCTCTTGTATCTTTGATTTGGGTGTGTCTTGTGCTGCCTCCTTGACTGAATTCGTCCTAGGGTTCTGCTGGTTCGGTCTTCGAAACTAAAATATTGCACACGAAATTCGTCTGGCCTTGGGGTATTTATAGTTTCTGTCTGAGGGAAGATGCGGCGCATCTATTAAGTAGATGCGGCGCATTGACTTAACTTCGCGTGGGGTCCAAGATTATAATATTCAGGAATATTCGTACACCGCCAGAAGATGCGGCGTAACTCCATGATTAGATGCGGCGCATGTCCTCTTGTATCTTGGATCGTATCTGGTGATATCTTGATAGAGATGCGGCGCATGTCATGAGTGAGATGCGGCGCATCTGGAGCAGATTAGTCTTGATCTTCTTCATTTCAGTAGACTCTTTACTTTATGCATGTTTTGCTCCATTATTAGTCCAAAATCGCTAAGTTTCACCAAATGCTTGTTTTTACCTGAGAATTACAAAAGTAAACGATTAAGTATCAATCCTCATACATAATATAGTAAAACAAGTCAATTTAATAGGATAAATGATAGTAATAAAATGTACTTATTTGAGTTCATCAAATATCCCCCCACTTGAACTTTACTTGTCCCCAAGTAAACCTTAGAATTTCTCTTATGAAAATGTATCCTAAAAGATGTTAGGATTTATTTTTATATTTAAGCATGTATTCGTTTATTTCATAATCACACAACTAAACACTTAACGAATTAGAAGTAAAATAAAATAAGTCGATAAAAGCAAATCTAATCGTTTAACTGTCCAGTCGTGACGAATATTCTATCATAAGCTTGGCAAGTATACACATCTCCTCCACTAAAGCTAAGGAATAACAAGTCTAAAGCGGTAAAAAGGGTTTTTTAGGCTTAAGGGTCGATTATTCTCTTTTCACTATCGATCTCAAATTCCAGAAAAGGCGACAAAATCACAAATACATGATCGAATCCACGAACACGATACTTGCAATTGCTCAAATCCTTAACTCGAATAGGCTAAAGATAGGTCCAAACTTCACCAATAATAATATATCAAAAAGGGCGACAAAATCATAAATACATAGCCGAATCCACGACTACGATACTTAAGATTGCTCAAATCCCTAATCTCAATAAATCAAAGGTTCGGTTGGATAAAGAATAATAAAGGGCATGGTAACATTTGGGATATAAATTGGTGTAAAATGAAAAATAAACAAAACAAATAGATTAAAATCCTAAGTGTGGTTAATCACTATCCCAACCATCCCATGAATAAGACTCATATCATCGAATAACTCACGCTTTAACACTTGAAACACACGCTTTAGGTAGACACGAATTATACTCAACAAGATCTTAATCAAAGAATAAACCTTAATTGGCGTTCCCATAACTGCCAATTCCCATTCAATCCATAGATATAGTACAACAAATAGTGGTGATATCGACCACTTACATAACTTTACATAAGTTGGTTTAAAACTAACTTCCAACTTTTCTTTCTTTCTTTTTCTTTTCTTATTTTTTCGATTTTTTTTTTTTTTTTTTTTTTTTTTTTTTTTTTTTTTTTTTAACTAAAGATAGATGTGTAAAATTTCACCACATCACTATAATGATAATTCTGGATAATTTTTCCATATTTTTCATACTTCAGAAATAACGGTAATAGTGAAAGTAGTAAACACACGAAAAATAAACTCAAAGATATACAATATTTACTTTCACTCCAATTGCATTGTGCAATTTCCCGACCTAACCAAAGATAATGAATTACGCACGCGAACACAGGTAATGTAAGGAAACACACTTTGCCTATAGCAATTAACCAACTACGGATTCTAATCTACAGGGTAGGCTAAGGTGTAAGGGTGTAACAAAACATTTTAAACATAGGTGTAAGAAACGAAAGGAATGGCTCTGAGGGTTTTTCTAGGGGTATCTTACTCTAAAAATGAGATTAACAAAAGGGTTTATACGGGGGTTAACTAACCAGTGTAGTTAGTTAATAACACATAACATATAAAGGCTATTTGGGTGTAATCCTAGAATTTTACCAAGTTAGACAAGTCATTCCAATTATATAAATAATACTCATTATGGTGGTCTCGAATAGTATACAAGCCAAGTTCTAAAGTTTACAAGTCACCGGCACACTCATAGATTTGTGAATTTTGAAAAATCACAATTTTTTGAAAATAACGTCATGTGTGCAGCTATGCAACTTAGATCTTAAACAAAAACATGCTAAAAAATTTTTAAGTTTGATATATTAAGCACATTTTAAGCATATTTTGAAAAAGTTTAGGACAAGTAATTGTTAAGTGTTCTAATTCTCCAATCCCCCCACTTAAGTTAAACAACGTCCTCGTTGTTTGTATAAAAGGTTAAAAACTGGAAAATAAAAGAATTAGAACAGAAAAACTCCCCTGAGATTTGCTCGGTATGATCCTCCATTTGTATTAGAGCAAAAATCATCTTTTCTTGTGGATTAGAACGTTAAAGCTTCATACTTGATGTATCCACAGGAAATCCAGGAAACTATAATACCACCAATGCTTTAAAACACACCTAAGATAAGAAAGGTTCAACTTGCATAATACATTAGTAGTTAGGAAAAATAAAACTTAAAAATTAAAACTGAAAATCATCAGGTCAGTCGATGCGCTGTATCTTATGGAAGAAGATACGCCGTATCGAGCCTGGAATAAATACGGATCAGAATAAAGATGCGCCGCATCCTTAACCAGGGATGCGCCGCATTAAAAATAAACTGATAAATAGTTTTAAAGTCGAAAATAAAAATGCAGAAAAATTAAAATAAGATATGACCATTGCAGGAGATGCGTCGCATCTCAGAATTGAGATGCGCCGTATCCTCGGCGGCCTGACTGACTCGACACAGAAAACAGAAAAAGATAAATATAAATTTTTCCGGGTTGTCTCCCGGTAAGCACTTGTCTTTATTCCAGAGTCTTCAAGTTAGACTCACGTTCAGCTCTTTAATATCGATCATTGAAGGAGTCGGAAACATCGCGCTCCTTCATCGCCAATTCAGTAATATTGAACACTCCTTGCTCGTCCTTAATTTCCACGCCGTTCTTCTTTAATATCTGTATAAACAAAGTCCTGTCCCTTTCGGGCAGAGATGACAAAATGATAGACGGGAAATTCTTATTATCATATAGGCATAAATAAGCAAGGTGGGGTGGTAGTTCAATAAACACATCATTGTTCAAATTCTTTTTCTCAACTACTCTCCTACGTTTATTAATTACTACACAATCATACCACTCATCATCAGAATCATTAACAACATTGCGTCTAAGTTCGGTAGGTACATTAAGGTCAATGAATTCCTCAAAGTTCTCATGATTAGGATTAGTTGAGTTGTTTTGAATCAATGTTTCTCCCATAAGTCTAGCTTCAAGATCGAGGTCCATACGCTCTCTTAATCCTAGCACATAAACACCCCTAATTATGCTTTTAACCGGATCTTGGCACTTATAGACTAGTTTATTATTCCCTACCCTTAATGAAATTTTTCTCTTAAACACATCAATCTTAGCATGGGCAGTAGACAAGAAAGGTCTTCCGAGGATTAAAGGAATCTTAACATCCTCGGGCATGTCTAGTATAACAAAGTCTACGGGAAAAATAAACTGCTCAATCTTAACTAGCACATTATTAGCAATCCCTTCAGGTCGTTTTAACCGTTTTATCAGCCAATTCAATAAGTAATTTAGTTGGTGCTAATTTTCCTAGTCCTAGGGTAGCGAATGTCTTAAGAGGCATAACACTAACACTAGCTCCTAAGTCAGCTAACACATTATTGAAAGATATATTATTAATAGAACAAGGTAGAGTAAAACTTCCTGGGTCTCTTTCTTTATGAGGCAAGGCATTTGAGTCGGTTGCAGGGCTCTCTTCTTTCATTGTTGCCTTGATCTCCTCTTCAATCTTTGTCTTCTCTTTTAGTAGTCTCCTTAAGCTGATTGAAGAATTAAAGAAAAATTTGGGTCTTGCACCATCATTACCATTCATCGATCTTCTAGGTATATTAAGAGTGACTTCTTCAGTGGTGCTTATGGCCTTGACATGATCTCTTGGGTTGGTTTTAGTTGAGCTCGGTAAACTTCCATATCCCCTTTCTTGAAGAACCTTGCTCATTTGACCAATTTGTTGTTCCAATGCTTTGATCGAAGCTCCTTGATTTCTTGTAGTAGTGTCTGTTGAAGCTCGGATTTCTTTGATCATAGCAGTATTCTCTTCATGTCTTTTAGCAGCATCGGCCATAATTTGCTTTAAAGTATCATCTAAAGTCTGCCTCCTTTCTTGATAAGCGGGATTGAAGTTGTTCCTTTGATATAATCCCGGTGTAGCTTCCTTAAATCTCCCCGAAGGTCGGAATGGTTGTCCAAATTGGGTGTAATATGCTTCTTCAAACGTCTCACTTTCATTCTTGTTCGGGCAATCTTTAGTGTAGTGAGGTCCTTCGCTCCTTTCACATCCAACTTGGGCAGCATACGCTCTTTCATCACGCTTCTTCATTTCTCTACTAATTTTATCCAATTGAGCTTGAATAGCAGCAATCCCGTCAAAATTAGTGCTGCTCTTAGATCTAGTAGAGGTCCCATCGTGCCATTTTTGAGAATGATCGGCAGCTTCTTGGATTGCTTTCCTAGCATTAGTTGCACTCATCTGAGGTACGGCTCCCTTAGCATCCAAAATCTGTCTTGTAGGCACGTCCAATCCTTGATAAAACAATATTATCTCCTGCATAGGGGTTAGATAGTGTTGAGGACATTTTATCAATAAATCTTTAAACCGTTCCCAAGCTTGATAAAGGGTTTCATCAGGCTCTTGCTTGAAACTATTGATAGCCTCCATCTTTTTAGCAGTCTTAGCAGGTGGACAATATCTCTTCAGGAATTTGCTCTTCAAATCTCCCCATGTAGTGATTGAACTAGCAGGTTCATTCCTTAGCCACTTGTTAGCAGCTCCTTTTAGCGAGATTGGAAAGATTCTTAGCATGATCTGATCGTCAGTGACTCCTTCTGAAGTAAACAAATCTTTAATCTCCAGGACCTTTTCAACATGCTCATTAGCATCCTCATTTTCCGTCCCACTGAAAGCATTCTCTCTTAGTTCTTTGAGAAACTGACCCTTCAACTCAAATTTTGACTTATCATCAAACTTTGGTCTAGCAACTCCTGAAGTGTAATCAGCACGGGTACTGTTCATGTATTCCTCCATAGTAGTGTTTTCGCCCATTGTTTCTGTTTCAACTTCCTTTTTTTCTTCAGAAAAGTAATCAAGCTCGAGTGAACTTGAAAGATCAAAGCTTCTTGTGTTGAAAAGCCTTTTAAGCGAATGTAGGGCTCGTTCAGGATCTTCGAAAGGTTGAATCAAGTTCTTCGTAGAACTCCTGGTCATGCACTTCCTGAAATCAACACAAAAATATCAGTAGGGTATGCTCGAGAAAGTAATATATCAGACAATTAATAACGAAAACGGAATACGAAAAATTAAAGTTACAGATATCTGCAGACGATGCGCCGTATCCAAAGAGTTGGATACGCCGTATCTTAATACGTTAAAATTAAATCAGACTTTATCCAGAAAATAGATACGCCGCTTAGAATTTATGAATGCGCCGTATCGGATTAATTAATCAAAAATCAACTTATCTAATTAAAATTAAATGCGTCGTATTAACGAAAGTTAATGCGCCGTATTTTCGTTACGTTTAAAAATAAATATCGATTTTTGATTCAGAAAGATGCGTCGTATCGATATAGATCGATGCGTCGTATCTGTTTAATAATTCGCAAACTGTTTTTAATTAAAATAATAGATACGCCGTATCTACGAAAGCAGATGCGTCGTATGGCGTTAACGTTTAATTTTTTATTTTATTTTTTTTTTATCAAAAACAGATACGCCGTATCTGCAAAAGCAGATGCGTCGTATTATTTTATCGCTTTTAAAAAAAAAAATTCGTATTAAAAACAGATACGCCGTATCTTGGGGAAAAGATGCGTCGTATCGAATTAATTAAACGCGTTGTATTTTTTAAAAATTAAACGCAATACGCCGTATCTGAGAAATCAGATGCGCCGTATCGTTTGATTTAGCACAGTACAACGATAGCAGAACAGAAAAATACGAAAAATAGAAACAAAAATTAAACACACAAACGAAAATAAACACACAAAAATAAAAGAAAACAATTAACACACAATACAACAAATATGCAAAATAATACAATGATGCAATTAATCTAATAAAAAGAAAAACCTAATTAAAATACTAATCAAATTAACAGATAATAACAATTCACTCCCCGGCAGCGGCGCCAAAAACTTGATGCGTGTGATGTGTCGTTGCGGTTTAGCAGTTTTAATGCCTACTCAAGTTTTAAATTTATATTTAGCCGACTTATCAATAACACACACACTTAACGAGCAGTGTACCCGGTCAGTATGAATATAATGGTAAGTAGAGTGTCGATCACTAAGAGTGGAACGTATTATCTCGTTATTCTAATCAGTATTTTAATATCCTAACGCAAGGGGGTTTCAGCCTGAGAGACTGGCACGATTTGTTTGCAATTAAATAATAAAATAAACCAATAGGCACGAATCAGCAAGTAGCACACACGTACACAGATAGATACTTGAGACAATAAGAGGGATGTCCTTATAATTAAGTAGATTGTCACTTGTTTTATTGATAGCTTTATATGAAGTGTATGTAGTTAACCCTTTCTCGTTGGTCCTAATCTTATCGGCGAGTAAACCCTTAATGATTACTTATGTCTAAAAGTTATTCCTAAGTGATCAATTTAGTAATAACCGTGGGAGCCACATTATTTTCCGCAGTCAAATGCCCGCAAGCCACTAATAAACACAGAGGTTATCAATGCACTAATAAGTAGTAACCAAAGACATCATCATATAAACTTTAATTGATGGGAAAACAAGTATTAAAGGGAGTGCAATCTTTCGTTGTCACATTACACAAGCCACCAATCCTGATGAATTAAAGTTTGCTAACACAATAAAACAAAACTACTTAATGAATTAAACACATGCAACACCTTCTTACAGCTCTTGTATCTTTGATTTGGGTGTGTCTTGTGCTGCCTCCTTGACTGAATTCGTCCTAGGGTTCTGCTGGTTCGGTCTTCGAAACTAAAATATTGCACACGAAATTCGTCTGGCCTTGGGGTATTTATAGTTTCTGTCTGAGGGAAGATGCGGCGCATCTATTAAGTAGATGCGGCGCATTGACTTAACTTCGCGTGGGGTCCAAGATTATAATATTCAGGAATATTCGTACACCGCCAGAAGATGCGGCGTAACTCCATGATTAGATGCGGCGCATGTCCTCTTGTATCTTGGATCGTATCTGGTGATATCTTGATAGAGATGCGGCGCATGTCATGAGTGAGATGCGGCGCATCTGGAGCAGATTAGTCTTGATCTTCTTCATTTCAGTAGACTCTTTACTTTATGCATGTTTTGCTCCATTATTAGTCCAAAATCGCTAAGTTTCACCAAATGCTTGTTTTTACCTGAGAATTGCAAAAGTAAACGATTAAGTATCAATCCTCATACATAATATAGTAAAACAAGTCAATTTAATAGGATAAATGATAGTAATAAAATGTACTTATTTGAGTTCATCTTTCCACGGGGAAACCTTTAACATAACCAAATCACCCACTTCGAATTCGATTGGTCTCCTTCGGTTATCGGCATAACTTTTCCACCTATCTTGTGCCGCCTTAAGTCTTGCACGAATCGTCTCTATCTTTTCCGTTGTAGCCAATACTACATCCGTGCTCGCCAATTCCCTCCTTCCGACTTCTTCCCAACACACGGGTGTCCTACACCTCCTACCATAAAGCATTTCATAGGGCGGCATATCAATGCTTGCATGGTAACTATTATTATAGGCGAATTCGACTAACGGTAAATGATCGTCCCAATTTCCTCCAAAATCGATTACACAAGCTCGTAACATATCCTCCAAAGTTTGAATCGTCCTCTCACTTTGCCCATCGGTTTGAGGATGAAAGGCCGTGCTCATATGAAGTTTCGTACCCAACTCTTCTTGGAAATCTTGCCAAAAGTTTGAGGTGAAACGCCCGTCTCTGTCGGAGACTATAGAAATAGGCACCCCATGACGTGCGATTATCTCGTTAACGTAAATCTTTGCTAGCTTATGAACGGGCATATTTTCTCGAATTGGAATAAAATGAGCACTCTTGGTTAGGCGATCTACTATGACCCAAATCGTATCATTCTTCTTTTTCGTCCTTGGCAATTTCGTAATGAAATCCATCGTGATCTTTTCCCACTTCCAAACCGGAATATCCAAAGGTTGAACTTTTCCATATGGTTTTTGATGCTCGGCTTTAACCTTTAAACAAGTCAAACACTTCTCAACGTATTTTACACAATCTCTCTTCATACCCGGCCACCAATAGTTCTTCTTCAAATCGCGGTACATTTTTGTAGCTCCCGGATGAATAGAGTATTTCGACTTGTGTGCTTCCTCTAGAATCAATTCTTTGATGTTGCTACGAAAAGGGATATAAACCCTTCCATACCAAGTCTTGATTCCTCGACTATCTTCTTCGAGATGCGGAATGTAGGAAGTGATACGCTCACCTTCCCTATTTTCTTCTTTCAATGCCTCCTCTTGAGCTAACTTGATCTTATCAAAAAGGTCGGTGGTGACAACCATTCTCAAGGAATGAATTTTAGTAACCTCATTTTGATCCTTTCGGCTCAACGCATCCGCCACCACATTCGCTTTACCCGGGTGGTAGCGAATTTCGCAATCATAATCCTTCAACAAATCTAACCACCTTCGTTGTCTCATGTTGGGATCTTTCTTATCAAGGAAATATTGAAGGCTTCGATGGTCAGTATAAATTACAAACTTGACACCATATAAATAATGCCTCCAAAGTTTTAAAGCAAAAACCACAGCCGCAAACTCAAGATCGTGGGTCGCATAATTTTCTTCATGCTTCTTTAGTTGTCTTGAGGCGTAAGCGATCACCTTCCCCCTTTGCATAAGGACACATCCTAGATCGGAATAAGACGCATCGCTATAAACCACCATATCTTCGGTCCCCTCCGGCAATACTAGAACCGGTGCTTCACACAATTTCCTCCGTAGAGTACAAAAGGCTTTGTCTTGTTCTTCTCCCCACTCGAAGGTAGCATTCTTCTTAGTAAGTTTTGTTAAAGACGACGAAATTTTGGAGAAATCTTGAATAAACCTCCTATAATATCCCGCAAGACCAAGAAAACTTCGAATTTCACCAACATTCCTTGGTGCATGCCATTTCATTACGGCTTCTACTTTTGAAGGATCGACTTTGATACCATCGGCATTAATAACATGACCAAGGAACTGAACTTCTTGCAACCAAAATTCACATTTCGAGAATTTAGCATACAATCTTTCTCTTCTTAAAGTTTCAAGAATTTCTCGAAGATGAAGTTCATGCTCTTCTTTGCTCTTAGAGTAGATAAGTATATCATCAATGAACACTATAACGAATTTATCCAACATCGGTCTACATACACGGTTCATGAGATCCATGAAAATCGCAGGTGCGTTCGTAAGACCAAATGGCATAACCGTAAACTCATAGTGTCCATATCGGGTTCTAAAGGCCGTCTTAGGAATGTCTTCTTCTCGAACTTTCAATTGATGATAACCCGAACGGAGATCGATCTTGGAAAACCACCGCGCACCTTGAAGTTGATCAAAGAGGTCATCGATTCTTGGTAACGGATACACATTTTTCACCGTGACTTTATTTAACTCCCGGTAGTCAATGCACATCCTCATACTACCATCCTTCTTTTTAACGAACAAGATTGGTGCTCCCCATGGCGAACTACTAGGACGAATGAAACCCTTATCAAGCAATTCTTGAAGTTGACTCATCAATTCTTTCATTTCGGACGGAGCTAGGCGATAGGGAGTTTTAGCAATAGGAGTAGCACCCGGAACAAGATCAATACGAAATTCGACTTGCCTTTCGGGTGGAATACCCGGCAAGTCTTCCGGAAAAACATCACAAAATTCATTCACAACCGGAACATCATCGATACTTTTCTTCTCAAAGCTTGTATCTACCACGTGAGCCATAAAGGCATAACACCCACGTGATAAATATCTCCTAGCCTTCATCACGGTACACAACTTTAGTTCACCTTTTCTTTTATCCCCATAAATAATCATTTCACGACCGCTAGGATTAACAACTCTAATAATCTTTTGACTACAAAGAATAGCCGCGTTATATTTATCAAGCCAATCCATACCGATAATGATGTCAAATTCCCCGAGCATAATAGGAATTAAGTCGATCTTAAAGACACTTTCATCGATCTCTATCTCTACGTCTCGATATACATTAGACACAACAACGATTCTACTATCGGCTATTTCAACTTCTAGGGGTATAGAAAGTTTAGCTAATGGGGAAGTTATTTGCTTGCTAAAATCATACGACACGAAAGAAACACAAGCACCCGAATCATACAAAACCCGAGCGGGTATGGAATTTACAAGATGAATACCTGTGATGACATCGGTCCCCGATTTGGCTTCTTCGACACCCATTTGATAGACTCGAGCGGTCGGTTTTGGAATCTCCACTTTCTCTTGCTTGACGGTTCTCAAAGGCTTTGCTTCAATCGCCTTTGTTTTCGGGCAATCCCTCAACGTATGCCCTATCCCATTACACCCATAGCATACTATCATCGGCTTAGTACAATCTTTGCTTTGATGATCTAAGGCTCCACATTTGTAACAACCCGGCGTATTACGCCTACACTCCCCAAGGTGAAACTTGCCACACTTAGAACATGCTACCTTAGTTTTGCTTCCCGTACTCTTCTTGCCATGGTCAAATTTAGCTTTCTTTCCATCCTTATCCACAAACTCTAGCTTCCTTTTTGGTTCTTTCGCCTCCTTCTCTTTTCTCCTAAGTAAATCCGCTTCCCTCACCCTAGCCCTACACAAAAGATCCTCCAACGTGGTACATTTGAATGGTGAAATCACTTCACGAATGTCATCCTTGAGCATCCTTTGAAACTTGTCCACCTTAAGCTTGTCATTCCCAAGATATTCGGGACAATAAGGAATCATGTCATTAAACATCCTCCACAACTCATTTACCGTCTCGTTAGTTTGAGTGAGAGATTGGAATTTCTCTCGAATTTTGTCCACCTCTTCAGCCGGAGCATACTCGGCACTAAATAACTCCTTGAATTCTCTCCATGTACAAGTTTCTACCCAAGGTTCACCTTTCTCACATATCTTTCCTTCCCACCAAGTCTTAGCACTATCGCGAAGAAAGTTAGTAGCGTAAATAACCTTCTTCCTTTCTTCACAACCACTTGTACGAAAAGCGCCTTCCACCGCCGTAATCCACCTATTACTAACAATGGGATCAAGAACACCGGTAAATTGTGGCACATCACAAGCCGTGAAATCCCGGTAAGTAGCTCTATCATTCTTAGGTTCTTTTGTCGGACCACATTCTTTCTTAAATCCATCAAACTCTTCCTTCATTAATTCCTTAAGATTTTGCGTCGTTTGTTGAACATAGTAAGGCATTGCTCGCTTAATAGCCTTACCCACCCTTTTTGCTAATATTATGTCTAGAGCTTTCATTTCATCTCCCGTGAAGCCTCTAAAATCAGGGCCTTCGGAGTTTGAGGAAGAACTTTCATTATCCTTACTAGCATTACCCGGATCACTTGCCGAAGTTTCGGCATGCTTGGAAGCCGTAGATTTCGCGACTTCCTTCGGGTGAGGGGTTTCCATTTCTTCTTACTGAAAATTAGCAATTCACAACATTAAACACTGTTGGATCGATTATACTCTGACCAAACTAACTTGTAGCTTGTCTACGGTTTAACAGCTTTGAATAAATTCAAACCTATTAATAGTGAAACACTGATATACTTTGCTAAGTATGCGGAATCTACTTCAACAAAGCTAAGAAGAATTTAATAAACGAACTTGAATATTATTAAAACCTTGAACCTGCTTTCTTACACAGATTCACTAACAAACTCTAAACTCTAATAATCGTATATCACTAATCGACTATATCTTGTCTCTCTAAAAACGCATATATCTCTAATGCCAACCTAGGGATCCTTTTATAGGCACAAGGAAAACCCTAGTCGGTTTACAATACTTGAACGACAAGTAAATTCTAATTATAACTCTAATCTAATACAAATATTCTAGATTTACACATTAGTCCTTAAACTATTTTGCATGGCAGTCCTTTAACGAGCAGCAGTACTTTCATTGAATAGCAGTACTTTGACTTGAGTAGCAGTACTTTGACTTTTATAGCCCAACAATCCTCCCCTAACTTGAATTCTACTAGCTTGATTTCAAGTTTCTTTGTATGTCTTTAACTTCAACACTTTATCTTCAAGGAAAGGTTGTTTCTTCAAACTTGACTCGTTATTGTTTTGTCATCATCAATGCAAATAGTATCTTCAATCTTCATCAGCAACAATTCTTTTCAGCATCAGATCTTCTCAGCAACTCAGCATCATATTGGCAATATGTACATCAGATCTTACAAGTTTCATACTATTCTCATCACTTCCAGGTGTGTTAACTCCTGTGAGAGGTGAATCATTGAAAACTTAATGGATTTTGATGTCTCTTTACCAAAGCCATTAACTCTGGAGTAGCCAATGTTTAGATTTAGGAAAAACCATGGTACATTGATAACCATATGATTTTTAGCAAATCATCAGCTATCAACGGATTTGAGTAGTCTTTACCAAATAGCCGTTTGCTTTTGGACTAGCTAGTTCTTTTAGTACAATCACTACCATGGTGAACTAATTACCATACAATGGTTTTCCACAGCCTTTACCACAAAGCCATTATCTTGTGGGCTAGCCAACTCTTCACTAATATAGATATGGTGAGTTGAAAACCATACAATTTTTAGTAAATTGCCAACTAAAAACGGATTTGATAATCACATCAGAGCCGTACCCTCATGATGAGTCAAACTCTTTCTTGTTTATTAAACATGGTGAGTTGATTACCATTTGTTGTGTAGTACAAGTACTAACACCATGCTTGTTGCTTTCAAAACCATTTGTTGCTGTTTAATCTTTGTGCTTCAAAATGTTTTTGCACTTATCAAAAATTACTAATTTTATCAAAAGATTTTACTGGTTTTATGCTGCAAGCAGTACTTTGTGAAAGTACTGTCTGACCAGCAGTACTTTGAAGAAAGTACTTTATTTTTCAAAAGATTTATATAATATTTAAACCATACCAGTAGTTATGCACTAATCTTCAGTTTCTGTAGTCCACTTGATGAATAATTTTATGACCATCAATGCTACTTCATCCTCTAGTTCCACTTCCATTCCATGCTCTAGCATTCTGATCATCAGATCTCTTGTGAGTGGATATCTCTTTTCTGCTAGCATATGAATCATAGTGCCATCTTCTAACTCTAAAACATGTATCCCAACTGATCCAAAGAATCTCCATCTGTTAATCTCCCAGTTGTCTTGATTTTCCCACAAAGCACTGTTCTTAGACTCCTCTGTGTCCCAGATTGTTGTGAGATCTCCTAACAATACTAAACCTACTCCTTGTGGTGGAATATGTTCAAAATAAGTTTGCACTTGGAGATATAACTGAAGCATATCATCTCTATCAATCAGATGCAGAATATCCCACAATGAATTAAACACTCTAAAACTTCCATCTTGTCTATGAAAGATTAGATAATCTCCTTCTTTAGATTCTACAACTGAAAAAGTAGATATCTTGGACTTCTTATCAGAATCTTCTTTCAGTTTTGGATTTTCAAAGTCAACAACTCTAAGATAATTTCTGAGCTCATCAACTGTGTCTGTTCTTAATTCAACAGCTTCCTTGAACTTCTTTGATGGCTGTTCATCAGTGACTCTTTTCCTCTTTGAGCTTCTAGTAGCAGCTCTTTCCTTTCTTTTATCTTCAGGCTTGTCATCTTCAAAAGAAATAATGCCTGCAACATCTCTTTGAATAGCTTCTCTAACAGCATCATACAGATCCTTCATCTCTGTATATGTCAATCTAACTAATCCTTTGTATCCTTGACCTTTCAAATAAGTCATCATATCATTCCTTTCTCTAGCTTTACTAATTGGCCTTCTTGATTGAACATTCTTCCTTGATTCTTCAGCATCTATCTCTGCTTGTAATATTCTTGCTGCTTCCTCATTTTTGGCAATCTCAATTTGTCTTAACTGTGCCAATGTCATCTTCTTCTTCTTCTTTTCTATCAAGATCCCTTTGCCTTTATCTTTTGGATCTATCTCTTGTGCAGGTTGAGAAGAAGTATGATGTTGTTCAATCTCATGAATACTAATACCTCTTTGACTTGACATATTAAGCATGATATCAGCAATTGTTTCATCATCACTGTTAGTCTGAGCTATATCATCTTCTTCCTGAGCTGGTTTAGGTTTAGAAGGACCTACTTCCTCTTGAACTTGATTTGAAGGACCAATATCCTCTTCAAAATCTAAAATTCTAGGTGTAACAATGAATTGTCTCTCAGTACCTTGTTGAGCAGTACTTTCTTGAGCAGTTCTTTCAACTTCAGCTCCTTCTAAGTTTATTTCCTCAGTATCACCACTTCTCACTTCAACAGTAGCTTCTTCCAAATTTATTTGCTCTGTTTCATCACTTTTCCTTTCAACATTATCTTGAGAAATATCTTTTGGTGGTGTCCTCTGAGTATCATCCATAAATCCAGCATCTTGTTCAAAATCAGCATCATCTTCATTCAAATTCTCTAAATTCCTCCCCATTTGAAATGAAGATTGCTTCTTAGACTTTTTCTTCTTAGAAATCTTTGTAGGTATCCTACCAGTCCTTTTCTGAGACTTCACCCATAATCTATGGTGTTGAACTAGTGGCCAAACATACCTTTTCAATTTCTGAAACTTAGTCTTTAATTTGTCTATCTGAGCAGTTTGAGCCTCACTCTCCTTCTTCAGCCTCTTTAACTCCCTTGTTAAAGCATAATTGTCCAATTCTACCTCTTCTGCTTCAAATTGTTTAGACACATTTGTGGAAGAATTATCAATAGGAGATGGTGGATTATTCATACCTTGGTCTGACTCCTCATTAGTAGGAATGTCTATAGGAGCAGTACCTTCCCTAGTAACAGAATGTGGAGAAGCAGTATGTTGAGAAGCAGTAGGTTGAGGAATACTAACTTCTCTAGGAGACTCTTGGCTTGCTGATTCAGAATTTGCTTCTTGCTCTTGCTCTAGCTCTGCATCTCTTACAACTTGTGCAACTCCCAATATATGAGCAGTCAAAGGTGTGTTGATTCCAGAAAACTTTGCACTTTGTTTAGACAGAAAAGTAAACACCTTTGATGGAAGTTTGACAGTGGGTAAAAATTTTTGAGGTTTAGGGACATCCTCAAGTTGATTGTTCAAAAACAACTGAACAAACCTTGGATACATCAAAAATGGTGAACCATTACTAATATGTGTAAGCATACCATCCAGAATGAGTCTTGAAAAATTGAATCTTCGATTGGTAGCTAAACCCACTAATGCAGATGCAACATTTTGACCAAATTGATCAAAAGAAGTACTCTTGGGACTCAAACAATGAAGTAGAATGTGAATTAGGTACTTCCAATGAGAACAAAACAGAGGCTTTTGAAAAGTAAGCTTCGTCAGATCGCCTTCATAACCTAAAGCACTTAATGTGTCCCAAAGCACTTGTTTTTCAAAACGAACAGCCCCCCCTTCATCATCAAACATCAAAACATCCCTAATCGTGGCCTCAGTAATCCTAATAGCTCGTCCAGCAACCGTAGCCCTAATCAACGAATCATCTTCTTTCGTTGCAGTAGCCCAAAATTCTTGCATCCAGGGACCAATAACATCAGGGTCAACTAAAATAGAGTAGTTGATGGAAGACCCAGTTAAGAAATCAATGATCGCATGAAAATCAAGATTATCCCTTGTCTTGTCCAAATTAGCGATCATATTATGTTTGCTAACAGTAAGGCGATTAGCCATGATGATTTGGTAGAGAAGAATTCGCTTTGAGTATGTGATTTGATAAGAATATTGTGGTGTAAAAGCGAATGAGGGATCTTAAGTACGGTGAAAGGCGGGAAAATAGGAGTGAGTTTCTTTAAATAGAATGAAAATAAATCAAACTCTTAATAATAAAGTTACCGTTTGGATTAACTTATTATCTCCGCCGTAAGGAATTAATTAACCGTAGCCCCACTAATTTATGACCGTTGGAACAGTACGTCCACGTAAGCAGTACGTTGAAGCAGTACGTTGGTGAAGCAGTACTTTAGGCAATAAAGCAGTACGTTCCATCATGTTATCCCAATCAATATGCCAACTAAAACCAAGAACTTGTAAAAGGTTCATGCTTTAGTTCTAACTAATAGCTAATGTTGCCTCCCCTCAAATACAACATATAGGCTAAACTAATAACCAATACTTTTATTAAAACTGAATAAAAAGTATTCTAACTAATACTAAAGCCTCCCCTCAAATGTAGCCTAGTAGTTAATCATCCCAATGCTCACAACTAAGTGGTTGAATCTTGAAACATCAAATCCCTTAGTGAGTAGATCAGCTACATTATCATCTGTGTGAACCTTAACCACATTTATAAGCCTGTGCTCATAACAATCCCGAATAAAATGATGCCTAATCTGAATATGCTTAGTCTTGGAGTGATAAACAGGATTCTTCACAATGCAGATGGTACTCTCATTATCAATGTTGATAGGAGTATTCTTGAAATTGAATCCATAATCCAAGAGTTGATTTTGCATCCACAAAACTTGTCCACAACAGCTTGCAGCAGCAACATATTCTGCTTCAGTAGAGGAGGTGGCAGCAATGGTTTGCTTCTTACATTGCCAGGAGACTAATCTTCTACCAAGATATTGACATCCTCCTGAAGTTGATCTTCTATCATAGTTATCCCCTGCATAGTCACTATCTGAAAAGGCTTCTAAGTGAAAAGGTGACTCCTTAGGATACCATAATCCTAACTTTGGTTGATGCTTGAGATATCTAAAAATCCTCTTGACTGCATACATATGAGAAACCTTGGGTGTAACCTGAAATCTTGCACATAAGCAAACAGCAAACATGATGTCAGGTCTGGATGCAGTTAAATACATAAGACAACCAATCATAGATCTGTAAAGCTTGACATCCACAGCTTGTCCATCTTCATCCTTGCCTAGAGGTTTATTTTTATCAATGGGTGTGGTGGCAGGCCTTAGATTTGGAAGATCAAATCTTTTAAGTATGTCTGCAACATACTTTTCTTGGTTAATGAAGATTCCATCTCTTGTTTGTCTAACTTGAAGACCCAAAAAGAAAGTTAATTCTCCCATAGAACTCATTTGAAACTCCTTCTGCATAAGATCTTCAAATTCTTTTACCATAGACTTCTTTGTAGCTCCAAATATAATATCATCCACATATACTTGGACTAACATAATATCTTTCTTATCCCTCTTGATGAACAAAGTCTTATCAATTGCTCCTCTCCTATAACCATGTTGGAATAGAAAATTTGAGAGTCTTTCATACCAAGCTCTGGGAGCTTGATGAAGGCCATAAAGTGCCTTGATCACTTTGTAGACTTTGTTTGGATGTGCAGGATCTTCAAAACCAGGAGGTTGTTTAACATAAACTTCCTCAGAAATTGTGCCATAAAGGAAAGCACTTTTCACATCCATTTGGTAGACAGGAAATCCCATGTATGATGCAAAGGCAAGAAATAACCTTATTGCCTCTATCCTTGCAACAGGAGCAAATACTTCATCATAATCCACTCCTTCTTCTTGGCGATATCCTTGTGCAACCAATCTAGCTTTATTTTTTATAACATTCCCTCTTTCATCTCTTTTAATTCTAAAAACCCATCTTGTACCAATGACTCTTTTGCCATCTGGTAGATCACATAATACCCAGACTTCTTGAAGCTTGAATTGTAAAAGCTCCTCTTGCATAGCTTCAACCCAACTTTCATCAGCTAAAGCTTGAGCTACCTTCTTGGGTTCTTCTTGAGATAGAAAGCAAGCAAACAGGCATGTTTGTTGATCCTTGTGATTCATCCTGTTTTGTTTGTAAACAAAGCTAAGTAAAGCAGTATGTTGCTTAGAAAGGACTTTAACTTTGTTCCTTGTAACCACTCCTGAAGAGGGTGATCCAATAATATTACTTTGAGGATGAGCTTTATGAACTCTCAATGTAGGAGTTGGTGGTACTGAAAGAGCAGACTCTAAGTTAGTAAAATCAATTCCTTCATTGGAGAAAATACCCTCTGGATTAAGCTCATCATCAACTTCTTCTAATCCAGGAATGTTATCATCAACTAAATCATCATCATCAACATTGGAATTATCAGCAGTGTTCCAATTTGATTGCTCTAACACACCAGAAGTACTGTCAAAAGGATCAGCAGTACTTTGATCTAAAGTACTGTGGGCAGTATCTTGAAATTTACTCTTTTTCTTTGCAGCCTCATAAGCCTTCCTTTGTTCATCTTCATAGGATTGTGCTATAGTTTCTTGAAAAAGCATCCTATTAAGTTCATCTTGTATGGCTTGATCTTCATCAGATACTGTATGAGTTGGCTGAGCAGTACCTTGGTCCTCAATAGCAACTTCAGGTTCTTTGTCAGGAACTTCTTCTGGTGTACCATTAACTCCATGAACAATGTACTGTGAATCATCTTCTTTGGAATTAGCCTGATTCTCTTCTCTAACAGGGACATAATTCATAGATGGTGTGAATTTGAGATCAAGATCAAACATCCAATCAGGACCTTTACCTTTCTGAGTTTCCTTATCTTCTAAAAATTCAACATGAAGACAATCTTGTACCTTTCTTGTATTCCTGTTATAAACTCTAAATCCTTTGCTATTTGTACAATAACCCAATAAATATCCTTCATCTGACTTACCATCAAATTTTCCAGAGAATCAATGGTATTCAAAATAGTCAGAGAGCAGCCAAAAGGTTTTAGAAAACGTATATTTGGTTTCTTTCCCATGAGTAACTCATAAGGTGTCTTCATCTGAGGTTTAGTTACTGAGACTCTATTCAACACATAGCAAGCAGTACTTATGGCTTCAGCCCAAAAGAGAATAGGTAATTTGGAATCTGCAAGCATTGTTCTAGCTGCTTCTATCAAAGTCCTGTTCTTTCTTTCTGCAACACCATTCTGCTGTGGTGTTCTAGCAATGCTAAACTCTCTCTTGATCCCTTTCTTGGCACAGAATTCATCCATATGCTTGTTCTTGAATTCTGTTCCATTATCACATCTAATACCTCTTACCTTGAGTCTTAATTGATTTTCAAGGGCTACTATCAGGTCATGGATAGCATCAAAAGTTTCATCTTTAAATCCCAAGAAAAAGACCCAACTAAATCTGCTACAATCATCTGTCACAACCAAGCAGTACTTCTTCTTGTTTAAACTCTCTACTGAAACTGGTCCAAACAGATCCATGTGTAGCAACTCCAAAGGTTCTCTAATATCTCTTTCCCCAAGCTTCTTACATGAAGCTTTATGTTGTTTACCCTTCTTGCAAGCCAAACATGAATGATTAGCCTTGAATGTTTTGGAAGGTAAACCTTTAACTAAATTTCCTTTGACCAGCTTGTTGATGTTCTTAAAATTAACATGACCTAGTCTTCTGTGCCACAAATGTGCTTCTTCCAATGATGCTTTTGCTAATAAACATGTTGCTCTTCCAGCAGAATTGAGACTCTTTAAGTCTAAACTGTATACATCATTGGTTCTTGGTACTCTCAATGTTACCAAATGATCATCAACAAATTTGAACTCAGGTGAGAGAATGAGACATTCTGTATCAGTAAACAGAATTGGATACTTCTTGTCACAAATTTGAGATACTGACAATAGTTGAACTTTGAGCTCCTTTACATATCTAACATTCTCAAAATCAATACATCCAGCCTTGATTGTTCCTTTGCCAGTGATTCTTCCTCCATCAGGATCATTACCAAATGCAACTCTTCCTCCATAATATGCCTTAAAGTCTGACAGGATCTCCTTGTCCCCTGTCATGCTGCCAGAGCAACCACTATCAACAATAATATGATCTTTAAGCTCCTCCTCTGGGTTGCCCTGCACATAAAAGAAAAGGGTTAGTTTCTTTTAGGAACCCAAGCCATTACTGACTTGTGTTCCCCTTGTGGAGTGACATACTTGAATTCCTTCAGTATGTAATCTCCACTGGTTTTAAAGGCATGGTCAATGATTATTTGAGTTGGTCCCATGTCCTGTGTTGCAATTTCAACAACACTCCCGTTTCACCCTTATCTGATGAAAGTACTTCTTGTTCTCCATCAGTACTTTCTTTCATAACCCAATTTCGTTTGACCTTAGGTTTCTCTGAGCTAGGTACTCTGCTTGAGGTGGAAGACTTTTGATATGAATTGAATCTCTTAGGTCTTCTATGTGAAAAAGTATGAGCAGTACCATGAGTGGGTGAAAACTTATCAGTCCTTGGTGAAGGTACTTCTTGAGACTTATCAGATTGTGAAGGTACTGGTGATTTGGAAAACATTCTTTTCTGGTGAGGGTACCTATAGTCTTTTGAGAAGTTACTATGGTTGACCCTATTTGAGTGATTCCAAACTGGTCTAGTCTCTCTTGGCTTATGGGTGGGAGGTCTATTCTTTGGAAACTGACTTAAGTATTCTGAGTGAAAGTCACAGTGCTTAATCAAGTGATCAGGACTATAGCATACATAACATAACTTCCTCTCCATATTCCCAAATCCTCTTCTATGATTAAAAGGTTTCCTGTAGTAAGCAGTATTTTGAAAAGTTTCTCTTGGAGGGACTGCTGAATGTCCAGCAGTACTTTGAAAAGTTTTTGGAGGTACTGCTTGTTTTTGAAAGGCTGTTGGAAACTTTTGATCATTACCCCTTTGAAAATCATTCTTAGGTTTTTCAGAACTAATTCTACCATTAAGCTTCTTCCTAAACTCTAGGTTGTCTACACCATAACGAGAAACATCTGTCCTAGCAGGTTGAAACTGACCAGTAGGTGGAGGAACTGAATGGTACTCCTTATCTTTCTTAAACTCAGGAGGTGATTCACTAATTGGTTCCTCATCCTTGGATGTATTATCTTCTGAGCTTGTAAGGTCATCATCACTAGGTGGAATCTCTTCCTTAGCACTAGGTGGGGTTTCTTCCTTATCACTAGGTGGAGTTTCTTCCTATCTATCACTAGGTGAGGTCTCATCTGAACTACTAGCTTCACCATAACCTAGTCCAGCCCTACTGTTTATTACTCTTTGTTTTTCAACAAATTGAACATGTGATAGACCAGCCTGTTTAATACTACCAAGTCTTTCTAACAAAGTATCTCTTTCCTTAGTAATCTTTTCTAATTCAGACACTTTACATCCTAACTTCCATTCACTTAATTTCAATTGATAATCCTGTTGCTCATATTTTTCTGCCCATGCCACTTCATTATTTTCATGTGTTAATATTTTGGCTTCCATTGACTCTAAAGTTAATTGATAACCAGCTACCTCAGACCTAGCTGTTCTACAATTATCTCTTTCAGTCACATAATCTTTAAGCAACTTTTGATAAACATTATTACACTTAGAGCATACCTCAGAGACATTGGATGAACTTGGTGAAGTGGCTACCATAGCAATCTGAACAGGTTCATCTTCATCCTCCATGCTCCAGTCAAAGCTTCCAAGACCATCTCTTGATTCCAAAGCAGCATATCCAGGTTCCTCATCAAAAGCTGTGCCCCAATCAAATTCTTCCATTGCAACCATAGAATAGGTTACAGGTTCATCATCAAATTCAGCACTCCAGTCAATCTCTGCTAAATTTTCTTGAGCCACCAAAGCTTTTGGTTGTGATTCAGTAATAGGAACCTCCTTTCTTTCAACCTTGGGTTGTTCAATCATCCTGTTTGCCTGATATTTTGCAAACTTGCATTCCCTTGCAAAGTGTCCAAGCTTTTGACAATTGAAACATTCAATCTTAGATTTGTCAAAAGTGATACCTTGTTTGGCTTTGAAATCAATTCCCCTTCCTGTCTTGTTCATGAACTTCTTGATCCTAGCAGTGATCATAGCTACTTGCCATCTTATGTCAATCTCTTCTAAAGCATCTTCTTCAATCTGCAACAAGTCTTCTTGATAGGTAACAGGTAAAGTGGCTTGTTGTGCAAAGAAGGAACATACAATTTCATCAGAATTGGTGTTGTTTGTTGGTGATGGGTTGGGGGTAGTTGTGGTTGTGCAAACATGCTGTGAATCACCAACAGTACTTTGAGAAGGATAAGCAGTACTTTTAGTGGAAGTACTGCTTCTGTTTTCAGAAGATACAAAAGCTATGTTGTGAGTTTTCTGAGAACTGTGACCATTCATCTCTTGCTCGTACACTTTCAGATTGTTATAGAGATCATCAAAGTCCATAGACTCCAATCCAGGTTGTCCTCTAATCATAGTAGCAACCACATGCCAGACAGATGGCAAACTCCTTAAGAACTTCAAATTTGCATCTTCAACAGATACCTCTGCTCCATACAGTTCTAGCATACTAAGTAGGTTTTGGAATCTGTCATAGGCAGCATCAAGACTTTCTCTTTCACCAACAGTGAAGGTTTCAAATTGCTGCTTCAATAAGTTTCTATGCATCTTCTTGGAAGCATCATTACCTCCAAATCTTGTCTTGATAGCAGCCCATAATTGTTTTGCATCCTTAGCATCATGAAACTTCAATAGGTGTCCATCAGGAATAGCAGACAGCAGTATGTTGAGAGCCTTATCTTGATTTCTCTTTGTAGCTGCTGGTAGGGTTGGTTGAGGTGGTTTGGGTTGTCCTTCAACTTGTAGAGGTTCATCAAGAACAACATTACCATTGACAATTACATCCCATAAAGCATGGTCAGTAATAGCAAGGTACTGCCTCATCTTCATACTCCAGAGATCATATTCTCCCTTCTTGATGATAGGAATTCTGAGTGAGGTGATGGATGGGATAGGTGCAGCTTCAGTCGTCATTGTTGAGGGTTTGTTGATGAATCGGTTTTAAGGGTTTCTTCTTAATCAGAGTCTCCACACAAGCTTTGATACCACTTGTTGGATCGATTATACTCTGACCAAACTAACTTGTAGCTTGTCTACGGTTTAACAGCTTTGAATAAATTCAAACCTATTAATAGTGAAACACTGATATACTTTGCTAAGTATGCGGAATCTACTTCAACAAAGCTAAGAAGAATTTAATAAACGAACTTGAATATTATTAAAACCTTGAACCTGCTTTCTTACACAGATTCACTAACAAACTCTAAACTCTAATAATCGTATATCACTAATCGACTATATCTTGTCTCTCTAAAAACGCATATATCTCTAATGCCAACCTAGGGATCCTTTTATAGGCACAAGGAAAACCCTAGTCGGTTTACAATACTTGAACGACAAGTAAATTCTAATTATAACTCTAATCTAATACAAATATTCTAGATTTACACATTAGTCCTTAAGCTATTTTGCATGTCAGTCCTTTAACGAGCAGCAGTACTTTCATTGAATAGCAGTACTTTGACTTGAGTAGCAGTACTTTGACTTTTATAGCCCAACAAACACAATTATAAATACTTAGCCCATGCATGAATGACATCTCTATCTTATTCTAGCATCCTAGCTTGTCACTCATGTATGACCTAAATGATTTCAATTTCACATATGTCCCGTATTTTCATCACTACGGTGGCCAGGCGTAGTCATGAAAATATTGAACATGTGGGTCCTCAAAATCATCCAAACCATACACAAACAACAAATACTAACTCTAACCGCATCTAAACGAGGCCTAAGTCTAGGAAATCCTAAAATGAAATCCTAAATCTCTTAGACCGAAGCTCTGATACCAAGTTGTAACGCCCCGTGCCCGGTTTGACCAAAACTTTTGAACTTTGAACGCGGAAACGATTGACTACCTTGAACTCATGAATATTCTTCATGAAATGAGCATGACATATATGACTTTTAACATTTTAAACACACTTGCAAAAACACCTACACAAAGACCCTTCAAAACCTTTCACACAACCTTTATAAAACAAACAGACTAACCTTCTGAGACCAAAATACGCCGTATCCATTTTTAGGGATACGCCGCATCACTGTCTGAGAGACAATGCGCCGTAACAATATAAAGTGATACGCCGTATTGTTCTAAACTAAGATACGCCGCATCTATGGAATTAGATACGCCGCATCGACCCACTGAGACCGAAATTTACAAGATAATGGCTACGTTGCGCCGTATCCCTACAGGAGATACGCCGCAACACTTGATACGCCGTATCTAATAGGAGATGCGCCGTATCTGCCCTGCACCACAGAATTCTGGACAGACCCTACTGTCTCAAAAATGCAATGTCAACAGCCCCGGCTGGAAACCCGACCTCCCGGACTCGAAACTTAACGAAACTTTCCAGAAACCTTTAGTATGTCCGTAAGTTTAATTTCATACAAAAACATCACCCGTTTGACTAACCGAAATAGTATCTCAAAATCGGACGGGTTATGCATAATACCCGAAAAGACCCATTACACTACAAAACCCTTTATACCACTACCAATTAACAAATAACTTGACCTTAACCATTATATTAGCATATCCAAGGCGTTCCATGCATACATGACCCGTTAACTTTCCAAAATGGGTAGAATCATGTTCGTACCAAACGCCCCTTAATGAGTACTTAAACTAGCAATATGCACAATAGAAACTTCATGACTTACACACTTAATTGACCCATAATTTAGACATCATGACAAGACCGGAAAACTAACAAAATGACCATATAAAAGAAGTGTACCCACGACACCAAAAGAACACTTGGGGCTTCCAACTTCAATACGCTTGGTCCAAAAGAGATCCGATCTTCTAAACTAGCTTCTATTTACCTTCCTACTTACTCCCAAGCTATCACTACGCCAAATCCTTACCTTTACTTCCACCGCTAGAACCTACAAAGATGACATTAACTTCAAACGTAAGCGAAAACGCTTAGTAAGTATATAAGATATAATCAACATTACATTTACACGAGATTGGTGATTACCACCAATCATAGCATTAACAAGGAGCATAAAGTGGGATTATTACTTACCTTAACCAAGTAAGTAAAATTAACATATAACATTTCAAGTCTAGCATTGGATCCAAGCTAACACATCTTTACAAGCTCCATAAACATCACATTAACACAACCATAACATTAATAACATAACATTACAAAGATTATACTCATATACTTACCTCAACTCCTACTAGCTTCCTACTTGACTTTGAATGGGCTTCTATAATTACTCCCTATCACAAGATTAACTACAATTAGCCACTATCTAACTAAGGAGATCATCATTTCACCACTTTTCACTATAATCATCAAAACCCACCATATGAACCCTAATTTTCACAATTGGGGAAAGTTACTTACTTGTTGTAAAGAACACAATTAAAGTTTCCTTAAAGCTTCTTGATCACTTCTTGATGTGAAATTGAGACAAGATGATAACTTTAGCTTTCCCTCCTATTTCTCTTCTATATGTCGAACCACCAAGTGTTTTCTAAAAATTTCCAGACAATTCTAACTAGTTATTTAATATGGAGTTAGTTGCATCTTTGGCCTCTTGGCAATAATAGCCCTTTAAGTTCTATACTTCTTATTTAACCACACCTTAAGTTATAAAATATCCTTAACACATTTATATAACATAATACTTATATTAATGGTACCTTGACGGGGTACGGGTGTAACACCTCAACAACAAAGTGATTGAAGACTGAGGAACCAACGCCTGAAGAAAAGGCGGGAACAATAGGGAAAAGATCTGAGAAGATAACAGTGTCAGCCCAACACTCTTCTCTTGTCAGATCCAACCTTCCCTATTGCGGCTAAAAGTCATGGAGTGTCAGCCAACAACTCCCAAAGTCTTATTTGCCCTTTCCTATTGGTTCTTGGAAATGACAATTACTATTTGTAATTGTCAGACACGCAACCTCAACAACTTGTATTATTTTTAATCACTTATACTTAGATTACTTGTGTATAAATAGATCAGATGGGAGAGAAGTTAAAGTGTGCTTTGTATATTGAAAGTCTAGAACTTTTACAAAGGAACTTCTCTCCTACAAAGAGTATACAACTCACTGAGATAGCTCAGTGGGTATATTGTTACCACTCAAGCAAAACTTGAGTTTCGATAGGAGACACCCCATACCCTTGTCTATTCAATCCCAAGTGTTTGTTCCGCAAAACACTTGGGTATAGATTTTTGGAATTATTTCTAATAAGAATTTAAATGTTGAAAAAATTGTTGTTTTTATATTCATGTTTTATAACTGTTAGAATTAATCTTAAACATTGTATTAGTAATAAACACAAATAGATTAACTCTCTAGTTAACTGTAATCGTGTAAAGGGAACAACATTCATAACATCCATATCATTGCATCCGCTCTCCCGTAGACAAGCCTACAAAAAAATATATATAAGTCCGAATGTAAAAAAAAAAAAAAAAAAAAACACTAATGAAAAAAAAAATAGAACCGAATTTAAAAAAAAAAAATAATAATTTAAAACCGAATTTAAAAAATACCGATTGGTGGTATAAGCCGTTAAATACACCCATGGTCGTGTTCATTGTATTCCACTTTGTGTTTAAATTATGATGAGTTTGAGTTGTTCCATTCATGAGTGACGCGAAATGCTCTAAAATCCGTTCCCAAAATTTGTCTCTATATTGTTCATTCTCGACTACTCTACATGTCGAGATATGAATCCACGTCTTAGCCAAAGCTTCTTCTTCCTCTTGAGACCAAGGGATTTTATCCGCTCGTTTCTTCACTTTCTTTTGTCAGAACATCTTGCACTTCTTGAACCTCATCATCTAAAAAAAAACGAATTTCTTATTAAAATAAAAATAAAAATATATAAAAAAAAAGAAAAAAAAAAGAAAAATCGAATGTAAAAAAATAAAAATAAACCGAATGTAAAAAAACAAAAAAAAATACCGTTAGGAAGTTCTTGTGTTTCGGGAACAACTTCATCTCGATAGTTAAACATCGGATCAAAGTCAAGCTCCGCCGTTTGATCGATCATGTATTCCCTTGGTTGCATCGGTGGAGGGTAGTAAGCATGGGGAGTCGATGGTTGAGGGTAGTAACCATAGGGAGTCGATGGTTGAGGGTAGTAAGCTTGGGGAGTCGGTGGTTGAGGGTAGTAACCTTAGTGACTCGGTGGAGGAGCAACTTGACTTCGAACACCTCGGCCTCGACTTTTAGACCCGGATGAAACATTTTTTTGTTTTCTTGAATCCATGGAAGAGTTTTTAAGTTGTTGTGTGCGTTTTGGGTTGAAATAATATAAATTTTGGGGTTGAAAATATATATAGGAATTTTTAATTTTTTTAACCCACCAACGTTCACTTTTTAAAAAATACCAACGTTCACTTTTATTTTGTTTCCTCCCAAAGCCATTGCAACATCTCTTTCTGAATTTATGCTCACCGGTTTCACATGCCGCTCACCATAAATTTACCGCCGGCGGCGGTGTAGCCGGCGGTATGAGCATAAATTTTGGCCATAAATTGTTCCACTCCGAGTCCCCTCAGGCTGGTTTAGATCGGGTCGAGTAAATTTGAGTTTAGTTTCTTGCTAGATGTGGGTTGTGGAGTAGGTGTGATATGTGGTTGTTTGTTGTTAGTCAAGGATTGAGAGTCGATAGTCATGACGAGTTGCTTAAACAAGTGTTGTTTGTTGGCCTCGTTCATGTTATTTTTAAGTCACCGGCCTCACCTTTTGTAGTGTCGTCATTCGTTAAGATTGTGCGGTTGGGACTGTTTGGGTTGAGGTTTCGGTTGGTTACGTCTAAGGTTTGAGAGTCGTGGTCGTTCGTAACTCGTTTTCATGTTTTTAACGAGTGAATGTTCTTAGTGATATTGTGTTAGGCGAGTTTATGTTATAAACCATTTAAGGTTTCGCTTAATAGCCGGATAGAACCGACCTATTATGGTGGATATTGTCCACTTTGACACATTTGTCTCACGGTTTTATTTTTGGTACAAGCTCATACTTTTGACCAAAACGCGTTAACCAAGTAAAAGTCATGTTCAATATCTGTAACTACACAACATCTCTTATATTTCATGGTGACGTGGGACAATGAATGTAACAATGCATGCCCTCCGAATAGATTTTTCCTACTCGAAGACTAAACCGGAGTTGACTCCAACGTCAGATTAGTTTAGATGTTGCTTTGATGCCAATTACTACGAACTTATAAAAGTCAACAATGATTTTAGATGTTTCCTACTCGAAGACTAAACCGGAGTTGACTCCAACGTCAAATTAGTTTAGATGTTGCTCTGATGCCAATTACTACGAACTTATAAAAGTCAACGATGATTTTATGAAAATAATGACATATTAGGAACACGTAAGAAAGAAGTGAGATCAAAATGTAGTCATACAAGTGATCATTAATGGAGGAATTCATTACACAGTTGATGGTTCAATTTTGGATCAGGTTTTGCTTATACGGTTCAAGTCTGTGGGGTTATTTGGTCGTGGCTAAGTTCGTAGCTTAATTTTATGGTTCAAGCCATACCGATTTTAAGTGCATAGCGGGTTGGGTAGATTTGAGTTTAGTTATTTGGTCCTGGTTCATTTTTTGAATATATAGACGTGGTTGTGGTGATAGGTGTGATATATGAATGTTTGTTTGTAAAGGATTGAGGGTTGACGGTCGTGACGAGTTGCTTAAATATGTGTCATTTTGCTGGGAGCGTTCATACGCCTCAAGTTGCTATTTAGTAATCCGACCTCGCCTTTTGCAATAGCATATTAAACAAAATACACCAAGGACAAAAATGTTTGGAGGAGGCATGGCCCTCCCTAGCCCTCAAGATGGTTGTTCTTGAGTGCGAGTGTTGTGATCTTTATAGTTCGTTACCAAATTTTTACTGGATGACTACTTATAAATTAAAAGTTTATCCCGGTTAATAATGAGGAGAGTCATTTTACATACTAAACTTTTTCTCGCATACCAAGTGACTCATCTCCACCCTTTCATCTAAAAAGAAATCAATGGATGAGATTAAAAGCATTTTAATATTTCACATATTTTTTATAATTTTTAAATATCTCTTAAACCGTTAATCGTTATGCGAAATAATTACACCATCGCGACGAGTATTTAATTATCTTTTTATAGACGGCCAATTTGATATACTTCTGACCCAAAAAAAAAAACCCCGTTTTTTTTACACGTTTTTTTCGCATTTTTTCATTTTTTTTCTTTGTTTTTAAAACTTGCATGAGAAATCACATGTGATTAAACACTACTTATTCTAATAATATCACATGTGATATTAGTGTTAAATCACATATGATATGTAATATCTAATATCACATGTGATATTATTAGAATATTTAAATTAGTGTTTAATCACATGTGATTTTTTCATGCAAATTTCAGTAAAGAAGAAAAAAAAAAAAAAAGGAAAAAAACATTAAAAAAAAATAAATGAATAAAAAATAAAAAATTGTCGAAAGTATATCAAAGTGCCTATATATAGAAACATAATTAAATGCTCGTCGTAATGGTATATTTTTTTTCGCTTAACGATTAACGGTTTGAAAGATATTAATATTTTTAAAAAAAAATGAAAGTGCGTTTCTAAAATTGTCGGGATTAATCTCATCCATTAAATTAAATAAAGATGGATGTTGGAGATTGATCTCTTGATATGTAAGAAAAGTTCGGTATGTAAATGATATTTAATCGTTAATAATATACATTCATTTCATACATGAAACAGTCTTCTTACTCTCGATTTATCGTGGGGTACAGATACCATATATTTGCATTTTACTCCCCTAGCATGCCCTAATGCCTAATGGGTTTGGGTATGTTGTTGTTTTATTGTTCATACTGAAACACTAACACATGTATGTTGGCACAGAGGTATGAATTTTTGAGCGGTGGCAAGGACATTTGATTTTTGTAGTGTTTGACAAAGGACATGAGCTTTGCTATTTTATAAAGACTGCTCATTTTTCAAATGTCTTTATGAGTGATGAGCGCACTGACTAGTATTATACTACTCGTCATCTATCTTTTACAAACACACCCAATACCCTTTGCTATAATTATTGACGCTATAAACTCGTGAAATACCCCGTCTGTATAATAGGGTAATTGCATTACAAAATCGTATACTAATCGTACAATATTAACTACAGAAATGAATTGGTAATGTAACCTAAAAGGAGCAAGTTGGGTAACGACACCGTACTAGTTTCTTCCCTCGCAATTCTCCCCTAATTTTTCGCAACAATCATCATCAATTCACACTCTGAACCGCCATACTCTCAGAAAACATCTGAGAAAACAAGATATTGAAAACTAGAAATCAACCAAGCGACCCCAACCTCAATCAACGGTAATTATACTTAATACTCTCTACCTATCTATTACAGTATATTTTTTTATTATATTAGTCTTAGTCTCATTTTTGTTTTGGAAATGACAATCACTGTAGTATTATGTTTGAAATGATGTTATTGTAAGTTTTTTTCTGCATTGTAATTCACTATATTGGTTTATTTGGGTTTAATATGGTATACAATGAGCTAGTAGGGTGACTAGTGTGTACCCTAATCAGCACACTTTGTTATGTAATTATTGAGCCCATAACTTTTTTTTTTAATAGTTTTTGCAGTTAGCCCCCTTTATTGATATCGATATTTTGTTAAAAATTAAAAAACGAATAACTTAACTAACATGATATTATGGTGTTAGGGTATGATGGGTTAAAAAAAATTGTTTTTTGTGCGATATATATTGCTATAATTTTTGGGTTAAGTTCGACCCAAAGACAACATCGTCCTAAAAATAAATATGATGGAATAAATGAGGCAGTTTGTGGATTGAAGTCAGGGATTATAGATTTACAGTAAACCTATTGTATGTAAATAAACTAATAAATGAATGTGTTGCCGTTTTACTATTAGTATTTGAGCATCATACCTACTTAAGTCTTCAACCGATGCATTGTAGTAAACTTGATATAAAACTAGAAGTGAGACCTTGAAACCGAAATGGGGTTCTTATGGTTTCAGATTATTGACGTGAAGGGTTTATTTCTCAATGTTGCTAATGTTAAGGAACTAGGTTCATTGGCAGTTTTATTAATTTTTCAAGTTACTTTTTTATCAGACACACTCGCTAACACGTCAAAGGGAAAGGCGAAAAAAGTTAAAGTTGATAACGATGCACAAACTATATTAGATGTCGAGGGTTCATCAACGCCTTTGAAAGCTGATGATGGAAATTCTCAGCAAGCTAAGTGTGAATCGGAAGATGAAATGGCTGATTCAGATTGGGAAGATGGATCGAATCCCAATTTGAATTCTGAAAATGATCATTCAGGTATTATAAATAAGGATATTACTATAGAGTTTGATTCGTCACCTGGTACTGCTAAGCGGAAGACTGTGCGTCGAGCTTCTGCAGAGGAAAAGGTAGAATATATTGTATTGGTCGAGAATATCCTTCTAAATGTGTAAGAAGTTGTAATTTTTTTTTTATTGTTATAGGCGGTGGCTGAGCTTGTGCATAGGACACATTTACTGTGTTTACTTGGAAGGGGACGATTGATTGATAGTGCATGTGATGATCCTCTCATTCAGGTTATATTAGTTTATCATTGCTTACACTTGACATCGAGTGCTTAAATTTGGCAGATTTAATGTTGTTTTGTGGTACTCATGATGGTATACATACTTTCATAACAGGCTGCGTTATTGTCACTTGTGCCAGCAAACTTGCTGAAGTTAACGGAAGTTACAAATCTTAAAGTGGCTGCTTTAACTCCTTTAGTCAATTGGGTAAACCTATTTCTTATTCTTTTCTACTGCTCTTAAAATACTTTAATGTTTTCTTATATTTATGTATGGATGGATTTTTTTTTTTATCACTCGCAGTTTCATAGTAGGTTCCACGTCAAAAGTTCAACCATTGACAGATCCATTAATTCAGCTCTAGCCGCAGCTCTTGAAACCCAAATAGGGACTTCAGAGGAGGTATTTGTTTAGATTTTTTTTGTATTTTGGAGATGAACAGAAAAAATGAATAAATTGCTGAACAGAATATCTTTGAATATAAACGGCTGATCAATTTTGTTGCAGATTGCTGCTTTATCTGTGGCATTGTTCAGAGCCTTGAATATTTCAACACGGTAAGGTCTCAACTCAGCTAAGCTAATCAAAGCTTGTAGATCATTCAAAATTAAGATCTGTGCGGATGTTTATCATCATAAGTTAGCTAGTTGTAGTCTATTTAAGAGGCTAGAATCTAGAGTTGTTAGAAAGAAAATAATGATTGACAAGAAAGTCCAAGTTCTGTGTGGTATTGCTTGTTTAAAATTAAATGCGTATCCACATCATCAGAGATAAATTATTCCATTTGTAATGGTTAACTCATCACTTTTCTATATGTTTTGGCCATAAGCGGGGTGTATCTTATGAAAAAATAAGACAGCTTACAGGTGAATTTCGGTTTTGCCATGGCCTATTTGTAATATGGACATGTCTACTATGGCTTCCAAACCCATTGTCTAAACTTTTAGCATGCAATTTGTTTACAACATTTTTTACTATCCTCTTAATCGTTTTATTAGACTGTTTGAATATGTTTGGATAATACATAACTGTCTTTCTGATTTCAGGTTTGTGTCCTTGTTAGATGTTGCGTCTTTAAAACCAGATGCCGATAAATCTGAGGATGTGTTCCAAGGTAGAAAAACCCGTAAGGGGCTATTTGATTCATCAACTGTCATGGTAACTCGACCAAATGAGGCTTCCACATCTTCCAGTAAGCAGCTGGAACCAATTAATTGCAACAAAAAGAACGCATCTGAAGCTTCTGTTAAACCTTCACGCCAAAAGAAATTAAAAAAGTCAGGTCAAACCATCATTCAAGATCAGTCAAACGAGAGAATGGTGGATTCACCTAATCCCTTATCTGATGCATGTGCTTCAACATCTGAGGGCTTAAAACGGAAAGGGGATCTTGAGTTTGAGATTCAGATGGAAATGGCTCTTGCTGCAACTGCAACTGCAACAAAGAATTCTGAACTCAATGCTGATACAGATATAAAAAATATAAATAGTTCACCAATCATATCTCCTTTTAAAAAGCTGAAGACGGTCAAATGTGTGGAGTCGGAATCGTCCTCTCATGGAGTGTCAACAGCAATTGGATCGAGAAGAACAGGAGCTCCTTTGTATTGGGCTGAAGTCTATTGCAGTGGAGAAAACTCAACAGGTAAATGGGTTCATGTTGATGTTGTAAATGCAATCATTGATGGGGAACAGAACGTAGAAGCTGCAGCTGCTGCTTGTAAAACTTCTTTGAGATATGTGGTCGCTTTTGCTGGTCGAGGAGCTAAGGATGTGACTCGCAGGTTATACATTTTTCCTCTTAGTGATTCATTTTTTGTATTCTTACGATAATCACTAGTGAATGTAAGCAACGGTGAACTTACAGGTATTGTGCAAAGTGGCACAAGATTGCATCACATCGAGTTGATTCAACTTGGTGGGACGGAGTGTTGCGGCCACTAAAAGAATTAGAGGCTAAGTCAACAACGAGTGTCATAAATGAGGATAATGTGAAAAAAGAAGAAAGAACGTATCTTGAGGATATGGAGCTGGAGACGAAAGCATTAACGGAGCCTCTTCCAACTAATCAACAGGTTCGGTGCATAAATGTGGAAATTTACTAATTTAAGCATGGATACACTTTTATGCTCTTATTTATCGTTATGGGATTTCATTCCTACATCCAGGCATATAGAAGTCATCATCTGTATGCTCTTGAAAGATGGCTTACAAAGTACCAGATTCTTCACCCTAAGGGCCCCGTTTTGGGATTTTGTTCTGGTCATCCGGTTTACCCTAGAGCTTGTGTCCAAATGCTGCACACCAAAGAGAGATGGTTACGAGAAGGGTTACAATTAAAAGTCAATGAACTTCCAGTGAAGGTGCTGAAACGATCTGCAAAACCCAACAAAGGGAAAGTTCATGGAGCTGACGAAGATGATGAAAACGATTGTGCAGGGCCAGGAGGGACTATCGATCTTTATGGGAAGTGGCAAACGGAACCATTGTGTTTACCTCCTGCAGAAAATGGGATTGTACCGAAGGTCATTTTGTTTTCTTATTTCACGTAAATATAGATTTTATTGGCCTGCTTTATCTAATTGTGACCATTGTGACCATAGTTTTTTTATATTGGTATACAGAATGAGCGTGGGCAAGTGGATGTGTGGTCTGAGAAGTGTCTACCTCCAGGAACCGTTCACTTAGGGTTTCAGAGGATCTGGTCTGTTGCAAAGAAGCTGAAGATCGATTATGCCCCTGCCATGGTTGGATTTGAATTCCGAAACGGCCGATCTTTTCCTATATATAATGGTATAGTGGTGTGTACAGAGTTCAAGGATGCAATTTTAGAGGTAAATAAATTAATATTTAATGTTAAAGAATTCTATTAATTAAAAAAATAAGTTTATGTTCTCTTTGGTAGATAATAAATTATGCTGCATATGTTTTTTAATGATTCCGGTTTGGCAGGTGTATGCAGAAGAAGAAATTAGGAGGGGAGCCGAGGAGAGAAGAAAGAATGAAGCACAAGCGTTATCCAGGTGGTATCAACTTCTTTCATCTATAGTAACTCGACAAAGATTAAATAATCGTTATGCAGAGGGAGTCTCTTCAAATCCCTCGAATGATATTACAAAACAGAATGATACATTTCATAATCATACAAGTACTAGTAACGAGGATATACAAAAACCAATATCCCATCAAGAATCCGAAAAACGTAGTCAACTTGATAATGTTGTGCAACAAACATTTGAAGAGGATCATGAACACATGTTTTTAACAAATGATTCGAGTTTTGATGGAGAGAGTTCTATAAGGACAAAGAGGTGTCGTTGCGGATTTTCAATTGAAGTGGAAGAGTTATAGCCATTGAAATTTATGTAGGTACATTCCGGGTGTCTTTTGAAGTTGTTTTTGTAAAACTTTTGTGCTCAAGAATGTATTGAAAAGTTTCTGTTGTTTCGAAAAGGTTAAGAGGGTTAACTACTAACAACTAGCATATATCCAAGGGATAAGATAGTGTATGTTAAAAAATATATGCTTAAGCTTATTGTTTATATCTAATCCAATATTGCATTAAGCTAAAGAAATGGGTCTAGTTACCTACAAACCAATTGATCAATTAAATCTAACGAACTTCTAGCCTAGAGGTATGTAAGATATCCATTAACCAAGAAGTCGTGATTTCGTTATGTAAGTTATCTATCAACCAAGAAGTTGTGATTTCATGTCCCATTTGTTATTTAGATTTGTATAATTTGTCTTTCTAATAAAAGAAGAATGATTAACAAACATGTGAGATTAAACACAAATAACACATATTTCTATGTCTCTAACACTTCTCAAAATGTAGTGGTATGTTATCATGCATATTTCAACAGCTTAGTATATTGCAAATTCTCATAGAATTCTCCAAAGTTTTAGGTTGTGTTTAGTTAAAACGATCATGTTTTTCATAAAATATTTTGTATAAAAAAGAAAGAAAACAGATTTCGCGTTTAAATCGTTTTATTTCTAAATTATTCTCCAGAAAACAAAAATTCATATTTCTTAACTTAACAAGGAAAATTAACATACGAATTTTTGTTGTTTCCTTGTTTTCCTTTGTAACCCAAAACCTACACTTCCCTTCGTCAAAATAGAAAATACAAACATCAACTAAACGCGTCTTTTATATTTTAAGTGTTTTGTGAAGATAAATTTCTCTTCCAAATTTCTACAAAAAAATAGAAAACAAATTTTTTTTTTCTCCAACTAAAAGGTTTTTGAATAACAGAGATTCAAGAAGTTGTTCAAAATTGCAACATCAGGGATTGGCATAGTCCTTTAGACCATAAGGTTAAAATAGTTCAGACCAAAAACCATTTTTCCATCGAGGATTCCAACCCATGTCTTTACAAAGGTTTATCCTATTTTTTACACAACTCATGATGAACTTTCATATTTTCTTAGGAGAGAAATAGATAATTGATACAATTGGTAAAGTAGAAGCATGTGACTCGTTATGTTTTTTATTGCGAATATACTAGTAAAAGCTATATAGAGCATAAAAATTCTACGCGTAACTTTACATGTTCACATATTCTGCTTTTAACATATATAAATCGTTTATAGTACACAGTTATAAACACTACACGAATTGATCAAAAATGTTTTCATCGCAAACTATAAAACACTTGTATGTTAAAAAAATGCAACAAACCAAAAGGAAACAATTATTTGTAAGGCATAGTTTCTCAGTCGGTTTGTATCGGCGTTAAACACTAAGCCTATATATCGTTTTTAAGTGTCGACTGACAATTCCCTAACGAAATTATGCTTATTTTAATTTTATAACTACAACTTTTTAGATTATGTATCACATAAGATAATGAGATGTTTATGCTTATTTCCTCCTAAACAACCCTTTAATATATATATATATATAGATTAACCTAACATTACCTACCAAGTGGAATGTTTCAAGATTGCCATATCCCTAATATCCCAATCAAATGATGCTTTATTGTATATCAAACAAAAAATATTCTACTATTTTATATGCGAAAACTAGAAAAGCATCTTCCTTTGTCCATGTCTTTGATAACATGCTAATTGCTTTTCAACTTTCTTTTATTCAAAAAGCTATATGTACATCATGCTATAGAGTTTAAAATTTTCAATTGACCTTTTCTTTTGTTAACTTGTACATCATCCAACAAATGTAGTACTCTAAAATCATTTTAACTTTAGCAAAAGTGCTAGCCAATAAAAAACCACAAGCACATTCGGTCATTAAAGAAGAAGACTTCTTTATTGCACAAATTTAGCAATCTCACTTAGTATTATTTTGAAACTTTGGTGATACTTTTGAATCAATGACTTTTATGCATTTGGTATGTCGCTATGAATCATAATGGGAATAAGTTTGATAATAGTGGTGGGACCCTTTGGTATGAAAGATCCATATCTTATCCTTTTGAGGTATATGAAGTATAGAATATTTCTATCATTTATTCCGACATTTGAAAAACTTGCATCTTAAACAAACAAATGATTGGAATGAAAATTCATTCCCTCATTCCCATTCCGGGATACCAAACGCACGCTTAGTCTTTTACAATAGATATTTGGTAACTCTATTATGTACAGTAACACTTAAAAAACTTATTGTAATACCAATGTTAAATGCATCTAAACCAAGGTTTTCAATAGTAACTAAAACTATTGTAATCCATGTAAACATCTAAACTAAGTTTCAAGATGGATCTACCAGTTTGTTTTCGTCTTTGCAAGATCGTGATCGTAAGATCGGATCGGGATCTTAAGATCCTACTCTAATATTATTTCTTAATAGTTTTTGTAATATTATACAAATCTACAAATTATTATACATTATAAACAAAAAATATTATGAATGTTTCATAAAAATATTGTCCTAAAAAAATGTTTAAAAAGATAAACATGTTGTTTTTTGAATTTTACATATAAACAACCCATAAATTTATACTAGTAGTTTTTTAGTTTGTAATCCAAGAAAAGTAAGATCAATCGTATTTGATCTTAAGATCGCAAAGATCCTATGTATGATCCGGATCATTTTTGTTTTGCAATATCGTAAAATCGTAAGATCTTAAGATCAGGTTCAAGATCCTGACAACTATATTCTAAACAATTCATAATTTGAACTAATTACTCAAATAAAATGAAAATTAAGGGAGTCGATACACCACAAGACACGAATTGCATTAAACATTAGAAGGTAAATTACAATAAACCCCTACTAAACACATAAACTAAAAACTAAACCTTAAAAAAGGTTTTTTTTTTCCTTCTTGTTAGGTAAATTCTATTTTCCAGACCCCAATTTCCTAAATCCAGAACAACCAACCTTGACCACCTTATACATCATGCATCAACACTTGTACACCCCATCACTCTAAAACCCTAACAGACCAAAACTCAATTAGCTTCAACACCGGTCAACTCTGGCTGCACCTTACGTGGCCTCCCTCTCGGCTTACCAGAGCTTGACGGCGCCGCCGGAGCAGCCTTCACCTTCTTAGCTGACGGCGGCGCGTTTGGGTTCTTCTTAGGCCTACCTCTTCCTCTTTTCACCTCAGAACCGGATTGAGCAACAGCAGCAGCTTGGGTCGGAGTTTCAACATTCGGATCTTTAGCTTTTGGTGGACGACCACGGCCGCGTTTGACTGACGCGCTGGCTTCAGGGCGCGTGTAGCTGTTGTTTGACAAAACGAGCTCACCGCTTTCCACAAGCTTGTTGAGATTGTCAGTTAGGATGTTGGTGTGGTCTTCTGGTAAGTAGCCGCATGTTGATTGTATGTAAGTGGAAATTGATGATTCACTTAATCCTTCTTTCTCTTTCAAAGCATCGATTGCCGAGAGTATCATCTGTAACAAATAAAACCCAGATTTCAAAAAAATATACAACTTAAAATCAAGATTAATAAATTATTGAACGCTACCTCGGAGTATGGAGGGAGTGAAGAGGAGCGGTTAGCGTGTTCTTCAGCCATTGAATGAGGTGATGACGTCAGCTAAGTGATATGAAAAAGAAGAAGGAAGAACAGTAACAAAGAGTGTGTGAGAATGAGTGAAACTTTTGGAGGTGATTTATTGTGAAGAATTTCAAGGTGGATGAAATGAATCGACGGTTGAGATTGAATGTTGTGAACTTCATCTTAACGGTTTTGGGTTATTTTGGAGAGTATCACACGGATTGATGACATGGATAATGGGTTGTTTTTGTTGGTAGAGTGAGTTTTGGGGTATTTGTATTTCTTTTGTTTTTTCTCCATTAGTTTAAAGTCTAATAAATCAAAATAAATAATTTATAAAAATATTTTCATTTTGGGTTTTTAGTCGATACATTCAATAAATTTGTTCGAAATTGTTTACAGTTGGAAATGTGAATATTTACATGTTACAGATGAAAGAAATAACAAAACTTTTGGAAACAATTTTTAAAATTGTTGTCATCATACTTAGCAAATGCAAGAAATAAATGAAGTGGATGAGTATACTAAAATATATTGACTTTGTGATTACAATAATAAGTTATTATGTAGTTTTCGATTTATAAAAGTACTCAATTTATTTGTTGCTAAAAAATAATATACTCATGTTGTTCGGTATTTGATTATTAACGCTAGTAAAAAATGATAAAACAATGACGTTTGCCACTCACCGATTACAATAGTACACAAATTTACATTCAATGATATTTCGACGATGTCGCGTTTAAATAGTTTCAAGATACATAGAAGAGTAAAAATGTATAAAGGATAGCGTCGAGCCAAAACCGGGTTGACCCTGGATCTTCAATCAAATTAAAAAGAAAAAGTAAGTGCACTCATTATTTGTGTTCTTAGTTAATGATTTTCTAGTATAAACATATGATATGATATGAATATATAGGTCTTTATATAATTTAAATTCGAATTCGAACGGCAAATTGATCATTAGACAAGGCGTAACAGAGCATTGTGGTCATGTGAGAGTCTGCCTAGGTGGTGAATGAGCACCCTCACTTATATTTTGGCTTTTACTATTGGCGAGTGATATTGAGCTATTTTTATTTGTGTGTGGTGCTAGTGAAAAAGAGTGTTTTGTGTATGTATGTGATGAGGTGTAAAAACATGCGTTTTTAAGGGGTCATTTAGCCTTTAAACTCGTACATATTTGATCATTTATTGCCCTAAAGCCGTTTCTATTTGAGTTTTAGGTACTTGGGAAGCAAATGCTAGAAATTGACGTGTTTTTGGCTCATTTGAAAAAAAAAAAAAAAAAAAAAAAAGAAAACGACCAAATCATGAAAACGTCCCAAAAAAGGAGATGGGACGGCATCACAGCCACAACGTGACGTCCGTCACTTGAAGAAGCACGAATATGATCCCAAGTTATAAAATTTACAAGTGACGCTTCAGAGGATATGACGGTCTAGAGCTGACGGCGTCAGGACCAGAAAAGTCAAAAGCGACGGCGTCGCAACCC
Organism: Artemisia tridentata subsp. tridentata; assembly: GCA_021014915.2. NCBI lineage: Eukaryota > Viridiplantae > Streptophyta > Magnoliopsida > Asterales > Asteraceae > Artemisia > Artemisia tridentata. The sequence continues at coordinate 198,108,789 of CP139503.1, forward strand.
ATAAGGTGACGCCGTCACAATAAGGCGGCGCCAATAAACGAAACCCTAATGACGACGAGCTGATGACGTCACACTTGCAAAGTGACGCCGTCACAGTTGTAATCCTATGTATATTTTTGTATGATTTTCATTATTTGTAACATCTTGGAGAGACCACTTGGAGGGACGAATTTGACATCTATGTAAGGTTTTTAGCCCCAAAACTCCCATGTTTTATTGAATATAAGTTATTCATACATTAATCATTACAATATGTCTATGTGTTGTGTGATTATTTGTTTATCTTTTCTTCTAATTAACATGCTAGGCTAAATTAATTAGTGTTTGCTTAGTATTGAATGAAACCTAGTTATTGATTATTGATTGTCGTCTCTTGTTTAATTAGTTGTTGTTGCGTTAGGAGTTGGAAAACTAGCTTGATCTTAGGATGCTTGTTTAGACGTCCAATTAAACGCCCCACTATAGTGCAATAGATGGTAGATTCGTTGTATTTATTGTGTGAATTGCGATCGCTGACATTAAGGGTCCTAACGAGAACAATACATTCATTGAATTGCGTTCGTTGACATTAGGGTTCTTAACGCGTTCAATACATTCATAGAGTTAGGGCATTTGGCACCTTCCTACGACTAATATTACGGAATACAACGCGCTAATTAAAAAAAGGACGTGACAATTCGACTAATCAATAGGATTTAACTAGGGAGTAGTAAGATTCTAAGTAAACACATTTATTTATCATACGAGTTCCTACCATTTACTTTCCGCATAATTAGTATAATTTAGTTTAATTTAGTTAATAGTAGTTATAAAAACCAAACTCTTCAAACATCGAGATTTTACTTTGCTTTCTAAAAAATATAAAAAGACAAAAAATAATCATCCCTCAACCTTTAGACTTAATTTGCCCATGCACTTAAAGCCTTCCCAACACTATTCTCCTATATAACGATCAATCCACTTGTGTCTTACCTATACTACACTACAACGGTTAGGTACTCTGCCTAGGAGGATTGTAAAACTTCTTGTGTTTACATTATCCGTATCAAGTTTTTGGCGCCGCTGCCGGGGAATAGTTTAGGCTTCGATTTCTATCTCGTTTAGGTCTACTAACTAGATTCCTATAAGTGAGATTTTTCTTTTTATTTTGTTAGCTTTCTCGTAGTCTATCTTTTATTTTTTTCCTTTGTTCGTAACTCTTATCATTTGCCTTCATGGTGGTCCGGATTCGTCAAAAAGTTAAAACACGAAAGTTGTCCGGAATGATGTTTTCCGTCTACAGCGAGAGATCTCGGCCTGAACACGCAAAACAAGGGCCGTTTTCTGCCACAAATTGTAAAGACAGTTTTTGACATCAAATTTGTTTTCACAAAACAAGTAATTAGAAACCACGTTATTTTCAGACTAATTACTTACACTATGTCTCAAGATAAAAATAAAGGAAAGTGAAAGGAAGGTAAGTAAAGGGAAAGAAATGAAGAGAAGTAAAGTGGACTTTCACCCCAAAGTGGGTGAAAGTTTTCTATACAATCCTCCACTTTCATTTCCTTTCCCCCTTTTACTCATAACAAAAACTGAGACAAACAACAACATTATTTCTTCACCTCTTTACACAACTGAGAACGCAGTGTTACTAAAACATAATAAACCTTATAAAATAACAATCTTCATTCAAAATAAACTTTCCTAAGTGTATTTGACTTTCGGAATAGTGTATTTCATATATGAAAAACCAACTTTACGATTTATAAACTTGTAAACTTTTAAACACTTGTGATATAGTTCATGACGATAACTTGTAATAACCATTGTGATTTCCTAGTCATAAACCAAACAACCTTATAACTTGTAAGTCAACCAAAACTCGTTACGGATTATTACTAAACTTATGTTTGCAAACCATATGATCATTTTTGATACTTATATCACGGAATCCAACAAGCAAAACATGATTTTCCATATCGAACACTACAAAACTAGGGAGCTTCATGTGAGGGGTTTCATTTGGGTAAACGGATCGAAGAGTTGCTGGATTGACGATTTAAAGTGTCCTAGCTCCTCGAACGTTTACTACATGACCTCTAAATTATGATGGCCCGAACGGTAGTACAGATATATAAACTAAAAATGTTTCATAAACTGTTTCTATGAAACGGCATACACAAACTACCATATAAAGCATCATGATCAATATAATGACGTATATAGACTCATTTATGTTTCCACTTCGTAACCTAAGACGCAACAATTATTCTAGGTTGCACGTAGAGGTTTTTCCGGCTTATCCACGATTTCGTTATATCCTTAAACATCATCCACTCACGGTGAGTCATAGCCCATTTTCGACCATTTAACTATTTTGTAAACTCTTTAGGGGAGATATATGCTCAACTATTTTAATTTCAATTTCGATTATTTGTAAACTATATGTTGTATCTGAACTAAATGTTTATTCATGCTAAATAACATTATTGCCATATTTAAAGTTTCTATATCATGAACCATTAAGCACTATGCGTAGTGAGTACGAATATTATGGTTACATCTATTGGATTAATGTAACCATTAGTTGACTCAGTTAGAGCAAACAAACGCAACAAACATTTGAGAACACTAGGTATAACAAAGATTACCTACTAGGCTATGATTGCAATAAATTATGCCAAATTCTATTGGTACGAGGTTAACTTAGTACCTTTAGGTTAACCATAACGATTATGCCACGAGGTTAACCTAGTACCTTTAGGTTAACCAGAACGATGTTACTATTATGCCAATTTCTATTGGTACGAGGTTAAAGATTAACCAGAACGATTGGTGGCCCCCTACCGGGTAGATCATCGAGGTTATCGACATCTACAAGAATGGGATGAGACAACTATGGGTGTATAACAACGTAACCCACGATTCAACTAACTCGATACAATTACGATTCAATAGACTTAGTACAATCGTGAATTAAGCAGAACTAGAAAACTTAAGACTTCGGTGCTAGTAACTTAGGACAACGAAAACACTATCTCTATTTGTAATTGTATTTATGTGCAATAGTCATACACTCGAAAGTTTTATAAACTACATTTAGTATTTACATATACTTGTCACGATGATTTTTACAAGGTTTTCACAATTATTTCAACAAACTCTATGAACTCACCAACCTTTGTGTTGACACTTTTAGCATTTTATCTCAGGTCCATAATGATCGAGGTTGGCACGGATACTCAAGAAGGCTATAAATTTTATTATCATTTCGAAAACTTATTTATGTAAACCATAAAACTACTGGGACCTCATTTTATAAACTCTGATATTTATATAATTCGAATGATAAATCTTTTAAAATGACTCAATTAGAGTTCGTTTTCTATTGTTATAACGGTTATGCCATGAGGTAACACCCAATTTGAATTCCACTGCGTTCACGAAATTGGGGGTTTGACAAATTGGTATCAGAGCTATAGTTATAGAGAAACGGTTCAAATCGAGACCTAAACTATAACCACTTTTTCGCAAAAACGTTTTATAGCCTTTCGCTCTCCGTGCCTTCCACCCTCCAAACGATTATGTGACTTTTAGACATTTTATGCTACACAAACATACTAGTATATTGATACGTATACACACTCGATATACTTTCGATCATTTTATATAAACGATGTACTAAACATATTTGCGTATGCCTATACCAAGGCATTACGGCACAACCACATTTTCGCGATCATGTATCTACTCTTGCATTTTAGGATTTACGAAACCTTCTCAAGACATTGTAACTAATTACAATGATCTCTATCATTTTCGAGACATTGTGAGTTACACAATGGTCTCTATTATTTCTGATACATTGTGAGTTACACAATGGTATCTATTATTTCTCAGACATTGTGAGTTACATAATAGTCTCGACTATTTCTCAGACATTGTGAGTTGCACAATGGTCTCTCTTATTTTCAAAACATCATGAGAAAACTATTTTGTAACCCTATATAATATCATTTTATAAGAACTCGTTACGATCTGTCGAATTCCTCAATTTTCGTACTAACTGTCTTCTGAGACGAGTTGGAACAGCCACCCTATACTTCTAAAACACTTACGTCGCCTTAGAGCACATACCTTTAGGACACGTATTTATGACGTCTCACTCTTCTTTACTTATGTTAATAGAATCATAAAATTACTTGACTAAACCGAACATCACATTATCGGTCCTTAATTTTCGTGATATAAATTACTTAACAATATCGACTACCGGGATCAAATTGTAACACAATAAATCAAAGATTTAAAACACTGGGCAAGAAAATATTTCAGCTTTCTAGTTTCCACCTCATGCCCCCTCATCCTTGTTTGGACATGTAAAAGGATGAATCACCAAGACATTATGTCTTGGTAATACCTAGCATAACACTTGTTCTTTTTATACTCCACCCTTAATCCTAAGTTGCTAAGTAAATATCTTTTTACCACCTCAACATAAGAGGAAGTTACCAAGTTGAAGTTTTCTTACACCACAATGACTCATGAGGACATTTGTTGATCTTACGTTCAATTCTATCTAAGATCATTACACATATACTTAACTTAGCTAGTAAGCCTGTGAGTCATCATGTTCATCACCTCCTCAAGAGGCTATAAAAGCCCTTGCTTTCTTCTCTTTTTGATGCCACACACAAACAAACACAAACACATTTCATTTTTGATCTTTACTTCAAGAACTGAAGCTACAAAGTGCTCTCCATATCAAGTTATTACAAACCTTGGTGATCTCTCTTGAGTTTAAATCCACTCAAGTAACCAATGTCTCATCACAAGCCCTTCAAGAATACAAGAAGTGTAGAAGGTTGCTAAAGTGTGGGGGATTGTTCAAAGTCCTAGTTCTAGTCCTTACTTGTTATTCCTTTCTTTTGAAAGCCAAAAGTTGTAAGAAAATCTAGATCACTCTCATGATCAATACCATTTACATGTTTAATCTATGCTATATATGTCTTGTAGAAAACTAGAAGGGGGTTTGAATAGTTTTACCATTAAAATCACTTATTAAAAATTATAGATCTACCTATGTCAATCTAGTTTTGACGTGTTGGATATTGATAGAAATGAAAGCCTATAAACTAAACTAGGAGATATAGTTAGAGATACACAACCACAACACAAGTATTTATAGTGGCTCGGCTACAAGGACACCTTCCTTGCCCTACTCCACTCCCCGAGTCACCTACTCGAGAGTTCGTTATCACTTCACAACACAAACTCCTTTCACATGGCGGAAAAGCCTTCACAACGTCGCTTACACTTTATCCGGTTGATGAACTCAAATAAGTACATTTTATTACTATCATTTATCCTATTAATTTGACTTGTTTTATTATATTATGTATGAGAATTGATACTTAATCGTTTACTTTTGTAATTCTCAGTTAAAAACAAGCATTTGGTGAAACTTGGCGATTTTGGACTAATTATGGAGTAAAACAAGCAAGAAGTTAAGAGTCTACTGAAATGTACAAGATCAAGACATTCTGCTCCAGATGCGCCGCATCTCTCTTATTACATACGGCGCATCGCTATCAAGATTTCACAAGATATTATCCAAGACGGCAAAGGACATGCGCCGCATCCAAGAATGAAGATACGCCGCATCTTCTGGCGGTGTACGAATATTCCTGAATATATTAATCTTGGACCCCACGCGAAGTTAAGTCAATGCGCCGCATCTACTTATTAGATGCGCCGCATCTTACCCTCAGACAGAAACTATAAATACCCCAAGACCTGACGAATTTCGTAGCGCATAATATATACGAGGTACGAAGACCACAGAAACCTAAGGCCGAATTCAGACGATTAGGCAGCACAAGACACACCGAACGAAGATACAAGAGCTGTAAGAAGGTCCTGCATGTATTTAATTCATTAAGTAGTTTTGTTTTATTGTGTTAGTAAACTTTAATTCATCAGGATTGGTGGCTTGTGTAATGTGAGGAGAAAGATTGCACTCCTTTAAAACTGCTTTCCCATCAATTAAAGTTTATATGTTGATGTCTTTGGTTACTACTTATTAGTGCATTGATAACTTCTGTGTTTATTAGTGGCCTGCGCATTTGACTACGGAAGAGAATGTGGCTCCCACGGTTGTTACTAAATTGATCACTTAGGAATGACTTTTAGACATAAGTAATCATTAAGGGATTTCTCGCCGATAAGATTAGGACCAACGAGAAAGGGTTAATTACATACACTTCATATAAAACTATCAATAAAACAAGTGACAATCTACTTAATCATCAGGACAGGTCTTCTTATTGTCTCAAGTATTTATCTGTGTACGTGCATGCCTATCGTTGATTCGTGCTCATTAGTTTAGTTTATTATTTAATTGCAACCAAAACGTGCCAGTCTCTCAGGCTGAACCCCCTTGCGTTAGATTAGGTTGTATAGCTAACTTAGAATATTAAAATACTGATTGGAATAACTAGATAATACGTTCCACTCTTAGTGATCGACACTCTACTTACCATTATATTCATACTGACCGGGTACACTGCTCGTTAAGTGTGTGTGTTATTGATAAGTCGGCTAAATATAAATTTAAAACTTGAGTAGGCATTAATACTGCTAAACCGCAACGACACATCGCACGCATCAAGTTTTTGGCGCCGCTGCCAGGGAGTGAATTGTTATTATCTGTTAATTTGATTAGTATTTTAATTAGGTTTTTCTTTTTAATTTTTAATCTAACCGCTAACTGTGTTGTATATTAGGTTAAATTGCATTCATTGTATTATTTGCATATTTTCTGTTTTGTGTGTTATTTGTTTGCTTTTATTTGTGTTTATTTTCGTTTGTGTTTTTATTTGTTTTTATTTTTTCGTATTTTCTGTGTTCTGCTATCGTTGTACTGAGCTTATTCAAACGATACGGCGCATCTGATTTCTCAGATACGGCGTATTGCGTTTAATTTTTTATAAAATACAACGCGTTTAATTAATTCGATACGACGCATCTTTCCCCAAGATACGGCGTATCTGTTTTTAATAAGAAATTTTTTCTAAACGTTAACGCCATACGACGCATCTGCTTTAGCAGATACGGCGCATCTATTATTTTAATTAAAAACAGTTTTCGAATTATTAAACAGATACGACGCATCGATCTCTGTCGATACGGCGTATCTTCTGAATCAAAAATCTTATATTTTTGAAACGTAACGAAAATACGGCGCATTAACTTTTGTTAATACGACGCATTTAATTTTAAATAAATATCGATTTTTGATAATTAAAATTGATACGGCGCATTCTTATTTCTAAGCGGCGTATCTATTTTCTGAATAAAAGTCTGATTTAATTTTAACGATTATAAGATACGGCGTATCCAACTTTTTGGATACGGCGTATCGTCTGCAGATATCAGTAACTTTAATTTTTCGTATTCCGTTTTCGTTGTTAATTTTCTGATATATTACTTTCTTGAGCATACCCTACTAATGTTTTTGTGTTGATTTCAGGAAGTGCATGACCAGGAGTTCTACGAAGAACTTGATTCAACCTTTCGAAGATCCTGAACGAGTCTTTCATTCGCTTAAAAGGCTTTTCAACACAAAAAGCTTTGATACTTCAAGTTCATTCGAGCTTGATTATTTTTCTGAAGAGAAAGAGGAAGAAGAAACAGAAATAATGGGCGAAAACACAACTATGGAGGAATACATGAACAAAACCCGTGCTGATTACACTTCAGGAGTTGCTAGACCAAAGTTTGATGATAAGTCAAAGTTTGAATTGAAGGGTCAGTTTCTCAAGGAGCTAAGAGAAAATGCTTTCAGTGGATCGGAACATGAGGATGCTAATGAGCATGTTGAAAAGGTCCTCGAGATTGCGGATTTGTTTACTTCAGAAGGAGTGACTGACGATCAAATCATGCTAAGAATCTTTCCACTTTCGCTAAAAGGAGCTGCTAACAAGTGGCTAAGGAATGAACCTGCTAGTTCAATCACTACATGGGAAGATTTGAAGAGCAAATTCCTGAAGAGATATTGTCCACCTGCTAAGACTGCTAAAAAGATGGAGGCTATCAACAGTTTCAAGCAAGAGCCTGATGAAACTCTTTATCAAGCTTGGGAACGATTTAAAGATTTACTGGTAAAATGTCCTCAACACTATCTAACCCCTATGCAGGAGATAATATTGTTTTATCAAGGATTGGACGTGCCTACTAGACAAATCTTGGACGCTAAGGGAGCTGTGCCTCAAATGAGTGCAACCAATGCTAGGAAAGCTATCCAAGAAGCTGCTGATCATTCTCAAAAATGGCACGATGGGACCTCTACTAGATCTAAGAGCAGCACTAATTTTGACGGGTTTGCTGATATTCAAGCTCAATTGGATAAAATTAGTAGAGAGATGAAGAAGCGTGATGAAAAAGTGTATGCTGCCCAAGTTGGATGTGAAAAGTGCGAAGGACCTCACTACACTAAAGATTGCCCGAATAAGAATGAAAGTGAGACGTTTGAAGAAGCATATTACACCCAATTTGGACAACCATTCCAACCTTCAGGAAGATTTAGGGAAGCCACCCCGGGATTCTATCAAAAGAACAACTTCAATCCCGCTTATCAAGAAAGGAGGCAGACTTTAGATGACACTCTAAAGCAAATTATGGCCGATGCTGCTAAAAGACATGAAGAGAATACTGCTATGATCAAAGAAATCCTAGCTTCAACGGACACTACTACAAGAAATCAAGGAGCTTCGATCAAAGCATTGGAACAACAAATTGGTCAAATGAGCAAAGTTATTCAAGAAAGGGGATATGGAAGTTTACCTAGCTCAACTGAGACCAACCCAAGAGATCATGTCAAGGCCATAAGCACCACTGAAGAAGTCACTCCTAACATTCCTTTTTCTAGAAGACTGATGAATGGTAATGATGGTGCAAGACCCGAATTTTTCTTTAATTCTTCAATCAGTTTAAGGAGACTACTAAAAGAGAAGACAAAGATTGAAGAGGAGATCGAGGCTACAATGAAAGAAGAGAGCTCTGCAACCGACTTAAATGCCTTGCCTCATAAAGAAAAGGACCCAGGAAGTTTTACTTTGCCTTGTTCAATTAATAATATATCTTTCAATAATGTGTTAGCTGACTTAGGAGCTAGCGTTAGTGTAATGCCCCTTAAGACATTCACTACCCTAGGACTAGGAAAATTAGCACCAACTAAGTTACTTATTGAATTGGCTGATAAAACGGTAAAACGACCTGAAGGGATTGCTAATAATGTGCTAGTTAAGATTGAGAAGTTTATTTTCCCTGTAGACTTTGTTATATTAGATATGCCTGAGGATGTTAAGATTCCTTTAATCCTTGGAAGACCTTTCTTGTCTACTGCCCATGCTAAGATTGATGTGTTTAAAAGAAAAATCTCATTAAGGGTAGGGAATAATAAACTAGTCTATAAGTGCCAAGATCCTGTTAAAAGCATAATTAGAGGCGTCTATGTGCTAGGATTAAGAGAGCGTATGGACCTCGATCTTGAAGCTAGACTTATGGGAGAAACATTGATTCAAAACAACTCAACTAATCCTAATCATGAGAACTTTGAGGAATTTATTGACCTTAATGTACCTACCGAACTTAGACGCGATGTTGTTAATGATTCTGATGATGAGTGGTATGATTGCGTAGTAATTAACAAACGTAGGAGAATAGTTGAGAAAACGAATTTGAATAATGACGTGTTTATTGAACTACCACCCCACCTTGCTTATTTATGCCTATATGATAATAAGAATTTCCCGTCTATCATTTTGTCATCTCTGCCCGAAAGAGACAGAACTTTGTTTATACAGGTATTAAAGAAGAACGGCGTGGAAATTAAGGACGAGCAAGGAGTGTTCAATATTACTGAATTGGCAATGAGGGAGCGCGATGTTTCCAACTCCTTCAATGATCGATATTAATGAGCTGAACGTGAGTCTAACTTGAAGACTCTGGAATAAAGACAAGTGCTGGTCGGGAGACAACCCAGAAATTTTTTATTATTCTGTTCTGAGTCGAGTCAGTCAGGCCCGCAGCAGATACGGCGCATCTCAATCCTGAGATGCGACGCATCTCCTGCACTGGTCATATCTTACTTTATTTTTCTGCATTTTTTATTTTCGACTTTAAAACTTTTTATCAGTTTATTTTAATGCGGCGCATCCCTGGTTAAGGATGCGGCGCATCTTCTATTCTGATCCGTAATTATTCCAGGCTCGATACGGCGTATCTTCTTCAATAAGATACGGAGCATCGACTGACCTGATGATTTTCATTTTTATTTTTATGTTTTATTTTTCCTAACTACTAATGTATTATGCAAGTTTGAACCTTTCTTAACTTAGGTGTGTTTAAAGTCTTGGTGGTATTTTAGATTTCTGCATTTCCTGTGGATACATTGATTATGAAGCTTAAACGTTCTAATCCACAAGAAGATGATTTTTGCTCTTATACTAATGGAGGATCATACCGAGCAAATCTCAGGAGAGTTTTTCTGTTCTAATTCTTTTATTTTCCAGTTTTTAACCTTTTATACAAACAACGAGGACGTTGTTTAACTTAAGTGGGGGGATTGGAGAATTAGAACACTTAACACTTACTTGTCCTAAACTTTTCAAAATATGCTTAAAATGTGCTTAATATATCAAAATTTAAATTTTTTAGCATGTTTTTGTTTAAGGTCTAAGTTACATAGCTGCACACATGACGTTATTTTCAAAAATTGTGATTTTTCAAAATTCACAAATCTATGAGTGTGCCGGTGACTTGTAAACTTTAGAACTTGGCTTGTATACTATTCGAGACCACCATAATAAGTATTATTTTTATAATTGGAATGACTTGTCTAAATTGGTAAATTTCTAGGATTACACCCAAAAAGCCTATTATATGTTTTGTGTTATTAGCTAACTACACTGGTTAGTTAACCCCCGTAAAAACCCTTTGTTTACTCTCATTTTTAGAGTAAGATACCCTTAGAAAAACCCTCAGAGCCATTCCTTTCGTTTCTTACACCTTTGTTAAAATGTTTCGTTAAACCCTTACACCTTAGCCTACCCTGTAGATTAAAATCCGTGGTTGGTTAATTGCTTTAGGCAAAGTGTGTTTCCTTACATTACCTGTGTTCGCGTGCGTAATTCATTATCTATGGTTAGGTCGGGAAATTGCACAATGCAATTGGAGTGAAAGTAAATATTGTATATCTTTGAGTTTATTTTTCGTGTGTTTACTACTTTCACTATTACCGTTATTTCTTAAGTCATGAAAAGTATGGAAAAATTATCCAGAATTATCATTATAGTGATGTGGTGAAATTTTACACATCTATGTTTATGTTTTAAAAAAAAAAAAAAAAAAAAAAAAAAAAAAAAAATCGAAAAAATAGAAAAGAAAAAGATAAAAAGGAAAAGTTGGATGTTTGTTTTGACCAACTTATGTAAAGTTTTGTATTAAGTGGTCGATATCACCACTAGTTGTTGTATATTATATCTATGGATTGAATGGGTGTTGGCAGTTATGGGAACGCCAACTAAAGGTTATTATTTGACTAAGATCTTGTTAAGTATAATTCGTGTCTACCTAAAGCGTGTGTTTCAAGTGTTAAAGCGTGAGTTATTCAATGATATGAGTCTTATTCATGGGATGGTTGGGATAGTGATTAACCACACTTAGGATTTTAATTTATCTGTTTTGTTTACTTTTCATTTTTACACCAATTTATATCCCAAATATTATCCATACCCTATATTATTCCTTATCCAAACCTTTGATTTACTGAGATTAGGGATTTGAGCAATCTTAAGTATTGTAGTCGTGGATTCGGCTATGTATTTATGATTTTGTCGCCCTTTTTGATATAATATTATTGGTGAAGAGTACTTGGTCCTATCTTTAGCCTATTCGAGTTAAGGATTTGAGCAATTGCAAGTATCGTATTCGTGGATTCGATCATGTATTTGTGATTTTGTCGCCTTTTCTGGAATTTGAGATCGATAGAGATTAAGGAGAATGATTAACCCTTAAACCTCAAAACCCTTTTTACCGCTTTAGACTTGTTATTCCTTGGCTTTAGTGGGGGAGATGTGTATACTTGCCAAGCTTATGATAGAATATTCGTCACGACTGGACAGTTAAACGATTAGATTTGCTTTTATTAAAATATTTTATTTTACTTCTAATTCGTTAAGTGTTTGGTTGTGTGATTATGACAAAAATGAATACATGCTTAAATATAAAAATAAATCCTAATATCTTTTAGGATACATTTTCATAAGATTAATTCTAAGGTTTACTTGGGGACAAGTAAAGTTCAAGTGGGGGGATATTTGATGAACTCAAATAAGTACATTTTATTACTATCATTTATCCTATTAATTTGACTTGTTTTATTATATTTTGTATTAGAATTGATACTTAATCGTTTACTTTTGTAATTCTCAGTTAAAAACAAGCATTTGGTGAAACTTGGCGATTTTGGACTAATTATGGAGCAAAACAAGCAAGAAGTTAAGAGTCTACTGAAATGTACAAGATCAAGACATTCTGCTCCAGATGCGCCGCATCTCTCTTATTACATACGGCGCATCGCTATCAAGATTTCACAAGATATTATCCAAGACGGCAAAGGACATGCGCCGCATCCAAGAATGAAGATACGTCGCATCTTCTGGCGGTGTACGAATATTCCTGAATATATTAATCTTGGACCCCACGCGAAGTTAAGTCAATGCGCCGCATCTACTTATTAGATGCGCCGCATCTTACCCTCAGACAGAAACTATAAATACCCCAAGACCTGACGAATTTCGTAGCGCATAATATATACGAGGTACGAAGACCACAGAAACCTAAGGCCGAATTCAGACGATTAGGCAGCACAAGACACACCCGAACGAAGATACAAGAGCTGTAAGAAGGTCCTGCATGTATTTAATTCATTAAGTAGTTTTGTTTTATTGTGTTAGTAAACTTTAATTCATCAGGATTGGTGGCTTGTGTAATGTGAGGAGAAAGATTGCACTCCATTAAAACTGCTTTCCCATCAATTAAAGTTTATATGTTGATGTCTTTGGTTACTACTTATTAGTGCATTGATAACCTCTGTGTTTATTAGTGGCCTGCGCATTTGACTACGGAAGAGAATGTGGCTCCCACGGTTGTTACTAAATTGATCACTTAGGAATGACTTTTAGACATAAGTAATCATTAAGGGATTTCTCGCCGATAAGATTAGGACCAACGAGAAAGGGTTAATTACATACACTTCATATAAAACTATCAATAAAACAAGTGACAATCTACTTAATCATCAGGACAGGTCTTCTTATTGTCTCGAGTATTTATCTGTGTACGTGCATGCCTATCGTTGATTCGTGCTCATTAGTTTAGTTTATTATTTAATTGCAACCAAAACGTGCCAGTCTCTCAGGCTGAACCCCCTTGCGTTAGATTAGGTTGTATAGCTAACTTAGAATATTAAAATACTGATTGGAATAACTAGATAATACGTTCCACTCTTAGTGATCGACACTCTACTTACCATTATATTCATACTGACCGGGTACACTGCTCGTTAAGTGTGTGCGTTATTGATAAGTCGGCTAAATATAAATTTAAAACTTGAGTAGGCATTAATACTGCTAAACCGCAACGACACATCGCACGCATCACCGGTACAAAGCTAGATACCGGGTCTTTCACACAAGGTAGACCAAACCTTCGTCGCCTACACTTTATCCGGTACAAACCAACACACCCAATACAACTCGACTAAAGGATCCAACGTCCTTTTACACCTATCGACTCAACACATCTACCACACCCTTTGAGAAGAAAGAAAGAACAAGAATCACTTATGTGATCTAGGAAGAGAAGAATCAAAACAACCCATATCACGAGCTTGCACGTCTTCGAGAGGTTGTGATCTCGCCTTATGGAAGGAACCTAGAGAATCAAAAAAAGAAACTACATAGAAAGATCCTTGGATCTGAGGTTAGAGAGTATAGAGTATAGAGAGAAGTAAACTCTAAAAGGGGTGAGAGATAAGAGATAAATGGCTCACTATTTATAGGCAAAACTGCCTACTCTTCACCCAGTTCCACCAGATCCCTTCCTAGAGGGATCCGGCTAGTGTAAACCGAGGGATCCAGGTAACTGGGTATACCAGTCCGGATTTTGGGTTACAAACCGGGTTATGGGTTATGATCCATGGATAGATGATGTCATGCCTAATGTCAAAGACATCTTGGGTCATGGGTCATGGACTTTGGGTTATGGGTTATGGACTTTGAGTCATGGGTCATGGGTTTTACCCATTATGGATGTCATGCATGATGTCATGCAATGGGTCATGGGTTATGAGTCAAGCTCCATGGTTTATGGACTTGGTTTTGGGCCATGGATAGTCCAAGTGTTTACAAGATTTTTCTTAACATGTATTTTATAAAATGTAAGTAACAAATGTTACTTAAGTGTTTTTATAAAATAGTTTTGGTTTCATGTAAACTTGTTAACTAGATATGTTTAAGGTTTACTTGTTTAATGAAATGAGTTAGTAAACTATTGGCTCAAAGCATTACGTAATTTATTTATCTCGTCAAAATGATTTTACGTTTGTTATTGACAAAACATTGAAAGATCGTAAAATATAAATAAACGTTTTTAAGGTTTATTTGTATTAACAATCTCCTCCTTTTTGTTGATGACAAAACATAAAATTATTTTAAGTAAAAAATAAAATTCGTAAAGTTTTGAATTGTAGTTTTTACTCTTTCTCCCCCTTTTTGTCGAAACAAAAAGAGCATCGAATGGAAACTAACCCGAATGCAAGTTTTAAGAAAAGTAAGTGAAAGAAAAGGTGTAGAATAGAGAGAAGAGAGTAAGAAGATCTTAGTTGCTCCCCCTCGACGGTTGCTCCCCCTTATTGAGGGCGTCAAGTAATTAGGGAGACTTAGATGTGCTCATTGCAAATTTTTGCAATGGTTTTGCTTGGACGAAAACTCCCCCTTAATGAGGGCGTCAAGTACTCCATGTGTACTTTTGAAAATCTACAAAACAAAGGTTAGAAAACAAGTATATTGTGTCCTTTTGCTAAAAATGGAGCTGCATAAAATTTTGGTTAGTGTTGTGTTTGTCCGGATCCGCCGGTTCCTTTGAAAAAGGGATCCGGCTAGTACAAAGTGATGGATCTGGCTTACCTGCAGTTTGTTAGCAGTAGTGCACAATAGAAAAGATATGAAGACAAGTAATAATCACACCAATCATGTTCACATAAACAAGAAGCACATAATCGTGTAGATTCATTTAATAAAACAAGAGAAATGATACACACATTGGTCAAATCTCTAAAACTAAGAAAATGATCTTAGCATGAAAAATTCCTATTCGACTAAAGTTAGGCCTAAAGCTAGAATAGTGAGACCACTTGTGCTTTTACTACAAGGTTTTTAGGGAAGGTTTGGTTTGTTGACGTCATCAAGACGTTCAAGAAGGTGGTAGAACATGAAACGTACTTCATCACGTAGTTCATGAACTAAGGTTTGGACATGTTGACAATGATCACAAGTATCATTGTAGTTTGTTTGTTGTGAGGTTAAAATAGAAGGTAGTTGAGGTATGTTTGAGGTGGAAGCACCTAGGTTTAGAGGTTGTGGATGTACCACGGGTGTTGGTAAAGAAACATGTGTGGGTGGAAGTGTGTCATTGTTTGGTTGAGGTGATTGAGGTGTTTGTGATGGTTGACATCTTCTCATTACCTAAAATGGGCCATTTGAGGGTGGTGGAGAGGAAGGTAAGTATGCTATGGGTGGTGGTATGTTGATGTCAACATCTAGGTGATGAGATGGTGGTTGTGTTGACATTCTCTCAATGGATGAGAATGTTGGTAATGGTGGTGGATTAGAAGGTCTAGGAGGTAAGTCCTCCAATGAGTTGAAGTAGAGGTGAGGTGATGAATGAGGTATGGTGAAAGAAAGAAGTCTTGGTTCAAGAGGAGAAGGTTTTGTTGGTTGAGTGGATATAGGAGTGTTTGGTAATGTAGGTTCACTAGTAGGTGTAGGTTCAAGAGGAGTTGATTATGGTGATGTTGTTTTGGTGGAAGCAAGTTATGGTGGTGATGGTTCAAGAGATGGAAGTTATGGTGATGTTGGTTTGTTGGAAGCTAGTTGTGTTGGATTTGGTTCATTAGATGGAGGAGTTTGGATGTAGTTTGGGAGAGGTGTTCTAGTAGAGGGTGCTTTGATGGGTGAGGTTTCGGTTGAGGATATTTCATACACTATTCGTGCGGTTTTTCTTGGAGGGCTCCTAGTGGATGATCTTGTACTTGGTGCCTTAGTCATGTTTTTGGGTAGGTTTAGAGTGTGAGTTTGCAGTAGAAGATGGTTTGTTTTGGTGTGGTTTGGAAGCACAAACACAAGTGGCTTAAATAGTGAAAGATCAATCAAGTGAATTTAAAGCCTAAACCACTAAAATCATTTGAATTGCAATGATATGCATGCACCAAGGTCAATTACAGTGATACATTCTTCTAGGAGATATATTAAAGGCAATGTGGAGTGCTTGAGTGGATAAAGTTGAGTATTGGAAGGCTATAGGTGATAAAATCTGTTTCTGTTTGCCCGGTTCCAGCGGATCCTTCCCAAAAGGGATCCGGCTAGCTTTAGCTAAGGGAACTGGCTAACAGATCGGATAAAGGTGAGAAATGATGGTCATCTAGCTATTGCAGCCCTATATTTCCTGATGTAATGAGTGTAAGATAGTGTTTTATTGAAGGCAACTCTGAGTGTTATAAGACTAATGATGAACGGTTATCATAAATGATCTTTAGAGGTGAGAAAGAGGTCTAAGTAGGCCATTAAGTTAATATGGATTAAGATAATCATATCAGTAAGTGTTAAATGTTTGTAGGTTTCAGGAAAAGGTGATATTAAAAATTTAGAAATTTGTTAAAAATCATAAGAATTAAAAGATTGGTTTTAGAGCATTTTGAGGTAGAGATAGTGGAAATAAATTTGTTAAAAATTTATTTAAATTATAGGTAAGTGTAAAATGATCAGAGAGAGGTGATGCAAGAAGTGAAACTGAGAAATAGTGGTTATTGTGGAAATGATAAATAAAAAACACTTAGGATGTTTACTTAAGTCAATCTTAAGAGTTCAAAAGAACTAGTAACCTCAAAGTCAGCTTAATTGTGACTAAAAGAGAATGGATAATAAGTGTACTAAGGTTAGAATGGTTGATGGTGATAAGAAGTGATATAAATCTACCTCTGTATGACCGGATCCTCCGGATCCTTTCTAAAAGGGATCCGGCTAGTTATAACTAAGGGATTCGGCTTCTGAGACTATTTCATTCACAGAGGGTTAGTAGAAAAATCTTTACTAGTCTAATAACAAATCTAACACTTCAGACAACATTCATACACGGATACAAGTCTGGAATAGCAAGTAGTGCATGTAGAAAACATAGAAATGATTACATGCTAAAATAGAGTCAGTTTACAAGCATTTTAAAGAGAATATTCAAATCATGTTTGACTAATTCACCAACTTTCATAGGTACTCTCTTCATTTAAGACTGTTTAGACTTGATTTGCTTCATTCCTCTTCTTCGCTTGCCGAATCATCAGATGGTTCATGGTAGGTGGGTGATTCAGGAATGAGATATGATGTTAAAAGAGATTGATTAATGGGTTCCATAAATCTATAGAAAAGCGTATATTGATCATCTTGAAGATGAGGGTGAACATTCATGAAGTGACGATAGAATCGAGTTAGAAGCATCCCATAGGGTGTAAGTTTGTTTCTTTTATCCTTGAGATGTATGAGACGTTTGGCGAAGAAGTAAGCGAGATTATATGGTTGTTGACTTAGAATGCAGTAGAGCATGTGAGCACAACATGCAGGTAAATACTCACTACCTTTGGCTAGACTTAGGACATTCTCTCGTAAGATAAGTGCCATGGGTTGTAGGAAATATCGAAGTTCAATCATACGTATTCTGTTGGGGTGTCGTGTTGAATCACAGAGAAGACTGGTCAATTCTCCTGGGGAAGGAATGTATGTAGGATATGGACCATGTTCTTCTTGTTTAAGAGAATCAAGAGCAAAATTTTCGGTATAGGCATATTGCCCATGATTTGGAATTCTAAGGATTCGAGCAAATTATTCTAGGGGAAAGAGAAATTTATAGTTTTGTTTGCAAAACCAAAGGGAAAGGGATTGATCCTCGGTATGTGTGATACTAATATCACGAACGAATTCTAGTACAAAGCGTGGACAAATTAGTTCGTCAATGGTGAGAAGTGATTCAAAACCTATGGCTCGAAAGGATCTCCTAACTTCTTCATAAAAGGTTAAGTTGGGGTTGACAACCCTTCCTTCGTGAATGTAGCGTGACTCAAGATTTTGGAAGCTAGAAATGACATCTAGGGGTGTGTAAGGTTCAGTTGAAATGTTCGGAATGTAGAGATTGGTTAGATGATGATCAAAGTCATATGTATGTGGCATTTTAGAAACCTATACAAGATCAAACAAAATGAGTTTTTGTAGAAGAGTAGTGTGAGTTGTTTGGTTAACTTTATCAACTTCTAATCAAATGGGTTATTAGGAGGAAGGTTTTATTTTATTAACAATTATGTCAAAACAATCGTTTGATTAACTTAGACTAATGAACTCCTTTTAGTTAGAAATCATTTGAATTGTTTGGTTATACCCATTTGAATTAGTTTTTGATAATCTAGCCATAGGATTAATTTAGAATCAAAAAGATTAAAAGGAGATAATATAATTACTTACAAATGATGTTAGAAGACTGATTTTGAGAAAAAAAGAACCCTAATTTTGAGAGGGTTTTGTTTTAGATCGTTCTTGATGTAGTGAGAGGGAAAGATTGTTGTTTGTTTATGTTTGAAAACTGTATACTATTATCTGATGTGCCGGTTCTGCCGGATCCTTTGACAAAGGGATCTGGTAGGTTATAATAGAAGGATCCGGGAAGACAGTCGAAAAAACAAGGATGGTGTTTGGTGTACTAGTCCTTTTAATCAATTTGTTTTAGCGTTTGATTATGAATAATTTTCCTAAGTAAGAATCAGAAGATTAGAGAATTAATTTGAAGGATTTAGACGAAGGTTGGATGCGGAATATTAGAATATAGATCGCAACGAGAAATAAGTTTCAGAAGTGAGAGTTTGGGTAGTTTTGAAACAAGAGTGGAAGCGTATGAAAGACCGTAGTTGTGTTGTATTCATTTCTTATTTTGATGAGGTGGTTGTTAAGAGAGTAAGAAAGTTTGTCGCAAGAGTGAGGAATTTTTGAAGAGTGAAATACTTATTTTAAGACAAGAAAGAATGTTTATTTTGACATGTTGGATATTGATAGAAATAAAAGTATATAAACTAAACTAGGAGATAGAGTTAGAGAGACACAACCACAACATAAGTATTTATAGTGGTTCGGCTACAAGGACACATTCCTTGCCCTACTCCACTCCCCGAGTCACCTACTCGAGAGTTCGTTATCACTTCACAACACAAACTCCTTTCACATGGCGGAGAAGCCTTCACAACGTCGCTTACACTTTATCTGGTACAAAGCTAGATACCGGGTCTTTCACCCAAGGTAGACCAAACCTTCGTCGCCTACACTTTATCCGGTACAAGGCTAGATACCGGGTCCTTAGCACGGCGGAACAAACCAACACACCCAATACAATTCGACTAAAGGATCCAACATCCTTTTACACCTATCGACTCAACACATCTATAACACCCTTTGAGAAGAAAGAAAGAACAATAATCACTTCTTTGATCTTGGAAGAGAAAAACCAAAGCAACTCATATCACGAGCTTGCACATCTTCGAGAGGTTGTGATCTCGCCTTATGGAAGGAACCTAGAGAATCACAAAGAGAAACTACATAGAAAGATCCTTGGATCTGAGGTTAGAGAGTTTAGAGTATAGAGAGAAGTAAAATCTAAAAGGGGTGAGAGATAAGAGAGAAATGGCTCACTATTTATAGGCAAAACTCCCTTCCCAGAGGGATATGGCTAGTATAAACCGAGGGATCCGGGTAACTGGGTAAACCATTCTGGTTTTTGGGTTACCAACCAGGTTATGGGTTATGGGTTATGATTCATGGATAGATGATGTCATGCCTGATGTCAAAGACATCTTGGGTCATGGGTCATGGACTCTGGGTTATGGGTTATGGACTTTGGGTCATGGGTCATGGGTTTTACCCATTATGGATGTCATGCAATGGGTCATAGGTTATGGGTCAAGCTCCATAGTTTATGGTTTATGGACTTGGTTTTGGGCCATGGATAGTCCAAGTGTTTACAAGCTTTTTCTTAACATGTATTTTATAAAATGTAAGTAACAAATGTTACTTAAGTGTTTTTATAAAATAGTTTTGGTTTCATGTAAACTTGTTAACTAGATATCTTTAAGGTTTACTTGGTTAATGAAATGAGTTAGTAAACTATTGGCTCAAAGCATTACGTAATTTATTTATCTCGTTAAAATGATTTTACGTTGGTTATCGAAAAAACATTGAAAGATCTTAAAATATAAATAAACATTTTGAAGGTTTATTTGTATTAACATGTCTAGGTATATTAATCACATGATGTACAAATCCTTAAAAATCAAGTTTAACTTATATATTTTCTTATGTAAGTGTACTTAATGAAACTAGTGATTTATGCTATGAAAAACGACTGAAATTATGTCCTTATAACCTTGAAAAGCTTATAAAATGATAGAGGAACTTACAAGAAAAACGTAGCAATTTGAATCACCCAAAATGCATACACGAGTCAAAAGTTATGACCAAAAGAAGTTAACGAAACCGAAAAACTAAAACTGTCAAAAACTTCATATACGAATCTGAGGTAATTTTTATAGGGACTTCTGCTCCGATTCGTCAAAAAGTTAAAACACAAAAGTTTTTCGGAATGATGTTTTTCGTCTAGCGCGAGAGATCTCGGCCTGAAAACGCAAAACAAGGGCAATTTTCTGCCACAAATTGTAAAGACAGTTTTCGACGTCAAAATTTGGTTTTCACAAAACAAGTAATTAGGAACCATGTTATTTTCAAGACTAATTACTTACTAAAACATAATAAACCTTATAAAATAACAATTTTCATTCAAAATAAATTTTCCTAAGTTTATTTGACTTTCGGAATAGTGTATTTCACATATGAAAAACCAACTTTAAGGTTTATAAACTTGTAAACTTTTAAACACTTGTGATATAGTTCAAGACGATAACTTGTAATAATAATTGTGATTTCCTAATCATAAAACAAACAACCTTATAACTTGTAATTCAACCAAAACTCGTTACGGAATATTACTAAACTTATGTTTGCAAACCATATGATCATTTTTGACACTTATGTCATGGAATCCAACAAGCAAAACATGATTTTCCATATCGAACACTACAAAACTAGGGAGCTTCATGTGAGGGGTTTCATTTGGGTAAACGGATCAACGAGTTGCTGGATTGACGATTTAAAGTGTCCTAGCTCCTCGAACGTTTACTACATGACCTCTGAATTATGATGGCCCGAACGGTAGTACGAGATATATAAACTAAAAATGTTTCATAAACCGTTTCTATGAAACGACATACACAACCTACCAAGTACTACATCATGATCAATATAATGACGTATATAGACTCATTTATGTTTCCACTTCGTAACCTAAGACGCAACAATTATTCTAGGTTTCATGTAGAGGTTTTCCCAGCTTATCTAGCGATTTCGTTATATCCTTAAACATCATCCACTCACGATGAGTCATAGCCCCATTTTCTACTGTTTAACTATTTTGTAAACTCTTTGGGGGAGATATATGGTCAACTATTTTAATTTCAATTTTGATTATTTGCAAACTATATGTTGTATCTGAACTAAATGTTTATTCATGCTAAATAACATTATTGCTATATTTAAAGTTTCTATATCATGAACCATTAAGCACTATGCGTAGTGAGCACGAATATTATGGTTAGATCTATTGGGATTACTGTAACCATTAGGTTGACTCAGTTACAGAAAACAAACGCAACAAACATTTTAGAACACTAGGTATAACAACATACTACGCTGATTGCAACAAATTATGCCAAATTCTATTGGTACGAGGTTAACCTAGTACCTTTAGGTTAACCAAAATGATTATGCCACGAGGTTAACCTAGTACCTTTAGGTAAACCAGAATGATTATGCCACGAGGTTAACCTAGTACCTTTAGGTTAACCAGAACGATTGTGCCACGAGGTTAACCTAGTACCTTTAGGTTAACCAGAACGATGTTACTATTATGCCAATTTCTATTGGTACGAGAATGATTGGTGGCCCCCTACCGGGTAGATCATCAAGGTTATCAACATCTACAAAAATGGGATGAGACAACTATGGGTGTATAACAACGTAACCCACGATTTAATAAACTCGATACAATTACGATTCAACAGACTTAGTACAATCGTGAATTAAGCAGAAACTTGAAACGAGAAACTAGAAAACTTAAGACTTCGGTGCTAGTAACTTAGGACAATGAAAACACTATCTCTATGTTGTAATTGTATTTTTGTGAAATAGTCATACACTCGAAAGTTTTATAAACTACATTTAGTATTTACATATAGTTGCCACGATGATTTTTACAAGGTTTTCACAATTATTTCAACAAACTCTATGAACTCATCAACCTTTGTGTTAACACTTTTAGCATGTTTATCTCAGGTCCATAATGATCGAGGCTGGCACGGAGGAGCACGGATACTCAAGAAGACTATAAATTTTATTATCATTCGAAAACTTATTTATGTAAACCATGAAACTACTGTGACCTCATTTTATAAACTCTGATATTTATATAATTCGAATGATAAATCTTTTAAAACGACTCAATTAGAGTTCGTTTTCTATTATTATAACGGTTATGCCATGAAGTAACACCCAGTTTGAATTCCGTTGCGTTCACGAAATTGGGGGTGTTACATCATAATCTCAGTCATAATACAATATAACATGTTGAGAAAGATTCAAGTATAAATCGAAAGAGAAAAATACGCTAACCGAATGATTAAAGTGTACTAAAACGAATTAAATTAATTCTCCTATGTAATTATGCGCTAGCAGTACCTTCTTGGTCTTCTTTATGTCTCTGGTCTCGTACTTGGTGGTTATGTGCTCTCTAAAACCGAATGTCGGTCTTCTATTTATAGTTTCTGGAAACAGGGTCGATACGGCGTATCGAGGTAACTTCTCGTGGGGTCTAAGATTATTATATTATTGAATATTCGTTCACCGCCTTCCTGATACGACGTATCAAAGATATCCATATGGCGTATCAGGTCTTCATTATCTTGGAATTCTGGTGTGAAGTTTTTGAGATGGATACGGTGTATGCTGTTGATATCATACGACGTATCAGGACTAAATCACGCTCGTTCTTCTTGTTGACCAAAGTTTCATATATGGCGTATCAAGTAATTGGATACGACGTATTCTTCAAAGTCAGGCAATGGTCTTCATAATCATCCAAATCTTTGTATACGGCGTATCTATCTAGAATGATACGGTGTATTCTTGTATGTTTTGTGGACTTTCTCGAACTTGATCCATTTTGCTTCAAAACATGTCCATAATAGCTAACTTTCACTAATTGCTTGTAAATAACTGAAATAGAAACATTTAAGCGATTAAGTATCAAATCTTATGTAAAATAATATAAACCAAGCAATATACATAGGATAAATGATGCTAATAATATGACCTTATTTGATGTCATAAAATTTCCCCCCCCCCACTTGAACTTTAGTTGTCCTCAAGTAAACTTTAGATTAAACTTATGAAAATGTATCCTAAACATTTGTCTAGGATTTTTCTAGTTAAGCATTTATTCGTTTAATCTCAATTGCACAACCAAACACCTCACGAAATAGGAAAATGAAATCACTCATCTAATCAATTTGGTAACATTTAAGTAATTCGCTCAATTGCTCGGTCGTGACGAGTATTCTATCATAATCTTGGCAAGGATGCACATCTCCCCCACTAAAGCTAAGGAGTAACAAGTCTAAAGCGGTAAATTGGGTTAATATGATAAGGATTAAGGGTTGTACCTAGCTTATGTTCATAAATCTCATACACAAACATAATAGATCGCTAGCGCGAATTCTCGATTTACTCAAACAACGGATGGTCACTAGATTAATGTATCTTAGATCGTTGGCGCGTTATTTTCATAATGGATGGTCACCAATACACACAACCTAGATCGCTGGCGCGTTATTCGATTCCTCAAAAACCCGGATGGTCACTAAAATATTAATGTACTTGACATTTTCACGAAGCCATTGCTATATCCGGATGCTCGAAAGCTAACAACGAATAAAGTAATTTGGCAATTTGGTAAGGGTAAGGATAAGATATGGGAAATACATAAAATTGGTGTAAAATAAAATCACAAACAAATAGATTAAGTCCAAACAATAACGAAAAATGTGGTTAACTACTTCCCGACCTTCCCTTGAAAAAAACACAAATCATAGACTAACTCACGCTTTAACACGAAAACTCATGCTTTAAGAGGTAGACACGAATTAGACTCAATGATGTCTTAATCATCATCTCACAAAACAAACCTTAGTTGGCGTTCCCATAACGGCTAACTCCCTTGCAATCCATAAATAAAATACAACAAATAGTGGCGATATCTACCACTTATACAAAACTTTACTTCGTTGGTTTATAACACGTACCAACGAATAATAGATTAGCTCAAAATATAAAATCGGTTAGTTTAGACGAACCGATTATCTCACAATCTCACTTTTCTTCTTTTTCTCTCATTTTGTTTTTTTCCTTTTTCATTTCTTTTGATTTTTTTTTAAAATCATAACATATCAAAAGAAACGACTAATGGTGTATGTGGAAAACTAGAAGGGGGGTTGAATAGTTTTTACCGTTTTAAAGATTTCTTTGCTTTGTTACTATATGTTAATTTCAAAGGAAACAATCACAAATAAATAATCACACAATATAAACAAAAGATAAAGAGAGGAAAGATCAAACCACACGACACTGTTGTTTATAGTGGTTCGGCTACAAGGACTCTCTTCCTTGCCCTACTCCACTCCCCGAGTTTCCTACTCGAGAGTTTATCTTTCACTAAGAAACAAACTCCTTTTCCAGGCGGAGAAAACCTTTACACGTCGCTTACTTCCTTTTCCGGTACTAAGCTAAACACCGGGTTCTTTTCACAAGGTAGAACCAACCTGACGTCGCCTACTTACTTTACCGACACTAAGCTAGATGTCGAGTTCTTTACACGGGTACAACTACTCCCTACACTCCTTGTGCTTTAAGGACTAAAGCACTAACCACACTCACTGATTACAAATGATAGATATGATGTGTGAAACAAACTACAATATCACACAGTAATGCAACTAAAGGATTACGGTTCTGTAGATCCTTAAATGCATGATCTCCTTTCTACAAAATGAAAGATCAAAGTGAAATGCAACTATGAATGATGTTAGTAAGATATGTACTGAATGAATATGTGTGTTAAAGCTATATGAGTGATGAGAGAGCCAAATGATCAGCTTCCTATTTATAGGCAAGCTGATCTTCAGCTCACAGATCCACGGATCCCTCACAAGGGATCCGTCCTTTATGTAATTTGGATCCGTGGGACATGACAGCTAAGGTATAGTTGTCTCTTACCATATCTTAGTTGTATCTTACCAAATCATCCAAGATCTTCAAATGTCAACTATGTATCTTGCAAATCTAACCAAGATATATCCAAGATCTTCTATGTGATGCATGCAATGATGTCATGGAATGGTTCTAGAATTAAAGTTTCCTTTTAAGGAAACAAGTTACTAAACTTGTAATTCTTAGTTAGTATGTGAAGTGTAAAATGTGTACTTAAGAGACTTAAGCTAGTATTTATTATTTGCTAAAATATATTCCTTATATTTGTCATTAACAAAACTAATGAAAGATCAAAGAATATAAATAACGTTTTTGAGACGCTATTTGTATTAACAATCTCCCCCTTTTTGTTGATGACAAAACATAAGGTATATTTTTGAGCAAGAGAATAAATATAGCATGAGTTCTTAAAAATATATATTAAGTTTGTTTATTAAAGAAAAGTTTTGTAAAAAAATATATGTACTGTGATGAATCACAGTTGATGCAAACTTAGTTCCTTTCTCCCCCTTTTTGTCGAAACAAAAAGAGTAGCGTAGCGGAATGCGATTTTGAGAACTTTAAAGCTCCCCCTTGTTTTATACTCCCACTAGATGGAGTAATCAAGGAAATAATGCATGAATCTACAAAACAAACGGTTAGTATATGAAATGCTTATGAGATGCTCCCCCTTGATGTATACTCCTCACTTCTGGAGTACCAACGTATACTATGAAGGGTATGATATGCTGCAAATGAAGTGTTAGTAATGAATGACTTCAATTAAGAAGTAGAATGCGTGTGAAGTATTCTCCAAAACAAGCCTTTCAATAAATTTTGACTTTTAAAATTCAAAGTAAGTGTCTGATCATTATTTGTACCTAGGATAATCATAATCAAGGTATAATATATGCTATATAAGAATGTTAGTTCACAATGATAATAATAATATGCAATATGTTGATCACTCATAAGCATAAAAACATCACATTCATTAATTGAAAATTATGTGACAAAAGTCACAAATATGATATGATGTTACATTACAAAATAAATCCTAAATAAAGACAACTACAACATCATCCTAGAAGGTTCCTAACAACACTTTTATTGAGGCGGATGAGAGATTGCGTTTAAACGTTCAAGAAAATGGTTCAAGATGAACCTCATCTCATTTTGAAGCTCATGGACCAAGATGTTGGTCCTTTGGGCCAAGTGAGCCGTTCTCTCACAGTGTGCGCAATCATGATTTGAGAAGCCGGGAGGAAGATTAGGCTCCAAGTTTTGCGGTGGTGGTAGTGGTGGTGGTTGGTTGTTGTTGTTGTTTGATGGTTGTTGTGGTGTTTGGAGGGAGTTCATAAGGATGTTTTGAATGTCCATTGCTTCATGAAGGCGATGGTCAACCATACCCGAGAGAGTGTAGAGACGGTTGAGCTCTTCACTAATCTCTTCTTGGGTTTGAGGCATATTCATCCACATTGCCTTGTCAATGGCAACTAGAGTGGATGTGGGTGATAGAGGTTTATTGTTGAGGTTAGGATGATTGTGCATCATGGTTTAAAGGGCCATGGATATCCGGATAAACCGGGTGAAAAAGCATGGGTTGTTGACCTTCAAAGGTCATGGGTGGAAGATTGGGTAATTTTGGTGAAAGTTCTTCTAAGTCATCAAGATGTGGTGATGTAGGAGGAGTCCTAAATAATTCCAAAGGTTGGAGTTTGGGTGATTTTGGTGGTGATGGTGATCTAACAGGCTGTGATAGAGCCGGTGGTGGAGTAGAGGCTATTGGAGTAATGGTTGGTGGTGGTGTTTGTATAACAACATGTGATGGTGTTGGGGTGGAGAGTGTAAGGAAATTTTCACTAGCAATGGGTGATGATATATTGAGAGGAGAATTTTCCTCAGATGAGGAGTTTGCTAAGTTGATAAAACAACAGGGTTTAACACTAATGCGGGCTGTTCTTCTTGAAGTTCTAGATGTGGAAGAGTTGTGTGACTTGGTCATGGTGAAGTATGATATCTAAGGTGTACAGGAGAGGAAATGGTTGTTGTGTGAAGGGATGATCCTAAATTGCTAATTTATAGACAGAAGGTTTATGAGTCTGTGTGTTTGGATTTGATGTGAATCCAATAGAGAATGTTGGTTACTAATGATTTGGAACAAAAATTTGTGCAGGTCAGATCAAGGAAGTCAATCCATTGAGCTTTGGTTGAGTAATATGTTGTGGATTTGCAGTTATTACAAGAAGATAGTGGAAAGCATGATGATTTGATATTTCCACGGATTTGACGGATCCCTAAACAGGGTTCCTTCTTTGTATCAGTTTGGTAACTCACACCTATATTTCAAAAATTTAAATTTTGGTGGGAAATTTTGTTCCTAAGTTTCTAAGAATTCCCTAATGATTCTAAGATGAATTATGATTAGTGAAAGAATCCTAAATGATACTAAACACTTAAGATTTTAAGAATCGGGATAAGTCGAAAAAGTTTTGTAATTTTACTGGGAAACCTGCGGATCCAAATGGTTGCAAATGCGGAACCCTATTTTGGAATCCGCCAAATCCGCAGGATGGCGGTTGGCGGATCCAACGATAAGCCTTGGCGGAGCCCTGTTTGGGATCCGCCGGATCCGTATGTCTAAAACTTAAAAACTAAACAGAACATATGTCATATTTTTCGTTTTTCGACGAAAACCCGAAAATTCACCAAGACCTTACTTAACATCTAATATGTATAGCAAAACAACTAAATATGATAACATTAACACATGATTGCACATAGTTTAATCAGTACTTAGAAACTTACCGTTTTAGGTGTTATGCCAAACACTGGCTATAACCCGGAAAATTGATAACCATGATGGTTATCCACCTGCAAGTGTTAGTTATTACACATACACAACAAGTATTATCAGATAAATTCTAGACACATAGAAGTTTAACAACACAATATCCAACATTGTTTAAAACCAAACACTCCATCAACTCATCTTCTTCTTCAACTTCTTCATCCCCTTGTGTAATTTCATCATCCAACGACCCAGATTCTTCACCATTCCTTTGATGTTTCGATACTCAGCGGATTCATGTTGAATTGGAGGAAGATGGCTCAAGTACTCGGTTGGAGGAATCCTAGAATTTGGCATACCATCATCTTCACTCATAGAAGATGATGAGGATGATGTTGGAACACGAGGACGTTTGCCCTTATCAACACTAACCCTAAAGTCACTCAAAGGAACGAAGGTATGTTCAATTTCATTGTAATCCGGAACAAAGCCTAGATGGTTTGGACGAGCGGGTGCAAATGCTCTATAAAGTCGGGTTAAGAGCATACCATAAGGCATGGCAATCTTGCTTTGAACCGGAATGTCACACATTCTTTTGGCAACATAATAAGCAAGATTGAAGGGTTGACGAGTAGAGATGTTGTACATCATGTGGCATAAACAAGCATTGATATGATCACGGTTTCCTATGGTGCACATCACATTTGCCCTTAAGACATCTTCCATTTTCCTGAATTCGGGTCTTAGTTCATTAAGTTCCATTGCAAATGGATCTCTAGCAACTTCACGACCACGATACATTCTTGTGGGGTTGTTCTTAGGAATGAAGAGATGTTCCCTAATCACTTCTTTTGATTGGAGAGGAGTGGCATATGGTGCCTCCTATCGAGATTGGAGTCTAAGATTGTTAAGGACCATTTGTCCGAGTAAATACATGTTCCTTGACTTGGAATTCCTAAGACCTCACCAAATTGATCAAGAGGGATGTTTACAAGATTTCCATTTAGAGTAAAATGAAGACTTAAGTAACCTTCATCACTCGAACTAAGACCTACACTAGCATAGAACTCAAGTATGAACCTAGGAATGATTGGTTCATCTATGTCTAAAAGAGAATCAAATCGAATTGCGGCTAATTGTTCCCTAAGTTGAGTTCCTTCATAGAACGATGAATCTATGGCTCTACCCTCATGGACATACTTTTTCTCTAAGGCTTTGAAAATTTCGATTTGGGCATCGGTTAGACCCTTGGTTTTGTGGACTTTGGGTAAGTAGTGAACGGTTTTCTTGTGATCGTAGTTGGTTGCGGGAGGCATGATTTTCCTAAGTACAAAAAGTTACATAGTTTTAGTTAAAATGATCAAAGGAAGTGTAAAATTCCTAGTGTGTGCCTACATGGGGACAATGTGGAGGTGCGGTTATCTCGACTCCTTTTGATGCAAGAAAAATTAGTTTATGCAAGTTTTGTTTACAAACGAGAGATAACCCAAACACTCCTATTTCAATGTAGCTACGGTTGAATGTACCCGAAAATACATATTAGTTATGTATTCCCTTTAGCATTCAAGAGACATTATGCAAGTGAAGTCTAAAAGATAACGTTTTTGCATTTGTATGAACAATGTAAGAAAAAATCATTTTACCTAGTCGTTAGAAGATTTTAGTGAAAAAATTTTCATGGGGTTTTTGTTAAATTAAGACAATGTGCTATGAGATGCAATTCCTAACTAAGAAAAACATGTTTTTAAGTATAATGCAATAAATATGCTTCATGATTTTTCAAGAATTATGCATATACCCCAAGTTTTGGTTTTGTGCATGAAATGGAAATCCTAGATGCAGATCAGGAGTATAAATATGATAAGAATACTTACAGTGATGTTAGAAGCACAAATTTGTGGAAGAAAATGGTCTAAAATGTGATGGAGATTAAGTGTGTGTCGGATGTAGTAAGGTGATATGTTTTGGAGTGAGGAATGAATAGTAGATGTTCTTGTTTATTTAATAATATACTGAACATATCATGCGACGGATCCGGCGGATCCCAAACAAAGGATCCGTCTTTGTTGTCGATTGGATCCGCGGATCAGAACACATGTTTTGGTTTGGTGTCGTGTGTGGCTAAACTAAAGTTTACACTAATGTTTCTCCTAATCACTAGGTTCCATTAGTCCTAATCCAAGTCTAAGATAATTGAAAGGTTCTCGTTTAAGTGGTTTAGTGAGAATATCGGCAATGTTGTCCTCTGAGGAAACTTTCTCAATTGAGATGATTCCCTTCTGTACATTGTCGCGAAGGAAGTGATGGCGTATTTCAATATGTTTAGTTCTAGCGTGTTGGACTGGATTTTTGCTTAGATCGATAGCACCTTTGTTGTCGCAAAGAATGGGAATGTTGTTGAGTTCAATTCCATAGTCGACGAGAGCTTGTTTCATCCACAGTGCTTGTTGACACGCCTTTCCTGCAGACACATACTCTGCCTCTGTTGTTGAGATTGCGAGGGCAGTTTGTTTCTTAGCGAACCATGATGTTAGACAATATCCTACAAAAGTACAAATACCACTAGTACTTTTCCTATCAACATAATCACCTGCGTGATCTGAGTCAGTATACACTATGGTTTCTACACCCGTTCCTTTGGGATACCATAATCCTAAGTGTGTAGTACCTTTAATATACCTAAAGATTCTTTTAACAGCTTCAAGATGGGAAGTTTTTGGATCTTCTTGAAAATGTGCACATAGACAAACACTAAACATAATGTCAGGCCTACTAGCCGTAAGATAGAGTAAACTACCAATCATTCCTCTATATTTAGTGCTATCTACGGATTCATTTTCTTCATCCTTAGTAAGTTTGGTTTCGGAGGACATGGGTGTTCTCATGGGTTTTGAGTCTTCAAGACCAAACTTCTTAAGCATATCTTTGATATACTTTGATTGGTTGAAGAATATCTGATGCGTGGTTTTGCAACCTTACAACAGGTTTTACCTCTCGAGGGATCTCAAGAGGCTTACAACCCCACCAGGCAGTGTACCTGACCGATGTAGTATAGTGTAGTGGTAAGTACGGGGGATTGATCGTTCTCCACAGGGAATAGTGTTTGTTATGTATGAAAAATTACTTTAATAGGTCTAAGGGTGAGAGAAGATTCTTTTTATGTTTTTTATATTTTTATGAAAGCAAGTAAAATCTCGGGTTTGAAAGAGTGGGTGGAATTAGTTGCTAGTCAACTAACCCAAATTACTACGAATGCAATTAAAATAAAATAACAGAAAATGAAAATGTTGGTGAAAACTTATGTGGAGGGAAATGTGTTTACTTAGATTTCCTTACTCCCTAACTATCTTTTACCGGTTGATTAGTGTGTATTAGTTGCGTGGATGACGGGTGTATTCCTTAATACCATTCGTGGGGTGGCGTACGTACTTCCCCAACTCTACAAGCTCCTACTTCACTCCTATGTCGAGCCGGCTAGGAAGCTCCTAACATGGGATCACTAGAATTCGCTTGTGCATTAAATACAACCATAAAAACCTTTAGTACGCATTGGTTCATGTTTCTTAAGACGTTCAAGCAAGTTACCGAATAGAAAGTTAGCCAGTTTTCTTAAGCCTAACATAGATGAACAATCATCCAATACAACTAACAACACACTAATAACCAATAATCAATAGCTAGGTTTCATTAGATCTAAGCAAACACAAGATAAATCTAGCCTAACATGTTAAACAAAAGACAAGAATAAGATAGAATCAAACAACACATAGACATATTGAATGATTAATTGATAACTTATCTTCAATGTAACATGGAAGATCTCAAGGCAAAAAGCCTTGAAAGAGCTGCCAAATTCGTCCTAGGGTTTTCACACACAAAGTTCCCCAATAAGTTCCACACTAATGACAAAGAATTGCAAAACTATATATAGATTTTTGGATCTGACGGCGTCACGTTATGGAGTGTGACGCCGTCACCTCGCCGCTTTTAGGGTTCTCGGATGACCTTCTTGACGCCGTCCCTCTTTAGCTCTCCAAAATCCGTTCTGGCTTATCAAGGCTTGACGCCGTTAGACTATGAACGTGACGCCGTCCCTCTTTGAATTATAACGTGACGACCTTGATCAAATTAAAGGGTGACGCCGTCAGAATTTCCATGCAATTTCTCTGGCTTATCATGAGTAAATTTCACATCCACCACTTTTGCCAAACCATGACGCCGTCCAGGGTTAATCCTGACGCCGTCAAAGGTAACTTCCAGCAAGATTTTGAGACTTTGTCGTTTTCTTCACTTTTATGCTCCAAAAACGTCCAAAATGCTTCCTTTTCCAGATTTCTTCTCAAAAGTACCTAAAATGACAAAAGGAACGATTTAGGGCAATATTTGATCAAATAAATACGATTTAGGGCTTAAATGACCCCTTAAAAGCGGTACACTTTTCGCTTCATCAATATCCCATCTTCTAATTGTTTAATTTGGAGACCTAAGAAAAAGTTTAGTTCCCCCATCATACTCATTTCAAACTCGTCATGCATGATTTTTGAGAAATCGTCGCATAACTCTTGACAAGTTGAACCGAATATAATGTCATCCACATATATTTGGACTATAATAATATGTGATCCCTTTTTCTTGGTGAAGAGAGTATTGTCTACTAGGCCCATGGTATACTTATGGTCAACTAGGAAAGTCTTAAGTCGATCATACCAAGCCTTTGGTGCTTGCTTAAGTCCGTATAAAGCTTTCTTAAGTTTAAAAACATAATTTGGTTTTTCAAAGTCAGAAAAGCCGGGAGGTTGTGCAACATATACTTCTTCATTAATAAGACCATTTAAGAAAGCACTTTTGACATCCATTTGAAATAACTTAAAATCATGTGCACATGCATATGCAAGTAATATCCTAATAGACTCAAGACTAGCTACTGGTGCAAAGGTTTCATCGTAATCTATACCTTCTTGTTGATTGTAACCTTGAGCTACTAGCCTAGCTTTGTTTCTAGATATAATACCCTTTTCATCCATTTTATTTCTAAAGACCCATTTGGTGCCTATCATGGTTTGGTTTTTAGGTGGAGGTACCAAAGTCCAAACATCATTTCTAATAAATTGATTAAGTTCTTCTTGCATAGCAATTACCCAAGATTCATCTTTTATTGCCTCGTCTATATTTTTAGGTTCAATGGTTGAAATAAAGCAAAAATAATTACTTTCATTTTGAGCTTTGGATCTTAATGTTCTTTCATTAAGTTTTCCTATGACGTTTTCTAATGGATGACTTTTAGTTTCTTTAATATTGACTATTTCTCCTTTTACGGGTTCATTGTCATTTTCAATGTTTTCTATATCATTAACCATTTGACTTTCAACTAAGTCATTATCTACCAAAGGTGATGTCTTAGAGGGAGGTGGACTTTCGTTGAATGTTACGTTCAACGATTCCTCGACTCTTGATGTTTCCTTGTTTAATACAATGTATGCTTTACTGTTTTGCGAGTACCCAAGGAATACACCTTCATACGACTTTGGGTCGAAGTTAGTGAGATAGTCCTTTGTGTTTAAAATGAAGCACTTGCTTCCAAAAACTCTAAAATATCCTAATGTAGGCTTTTTGCCTTGATAAATTTCATAAGGAGTTTTATTTAAAAATTGTCTAATTAAAACTCTATTTAGGATATATGTAGAAGTATCTACAGCGTGACACCAAAACTTTTGTGGTATGTTTTGTTCATTTAACATAGTTCTACTCATTTCTTGAATTGTTCTATTTTTACGTTCTACTACACCATTAGATTGAGGTGTACGAGGAGCCGAGAAATTATGAGTTATTCCATTATTATCACAAAAATTTCCAAATTGAATTTCATTGTCAAATTCTCGACCATGGTCAGTTCTAATAGATACTATATTACTTCCTATTTGATTTTGAATTTTCTTGCTTAGAATTTCAAATTTTTCGAATGCCTCATTTTTAGTTTTCAAAAACCTTGTCCATGTATATCTAGAGTAATCATCTACTATAACTAAAGTGTAAAAATTTCCTCCATAACTTTGTATAGCCGACGGGCCAAACAAATCCATATGTAATAATTCTAGGCATCTAGATGTAGATACCATGTTTTTAGCCTTATGGCTACTATGTACTTGTTTTCCAATTTTGCAAGCATCACAAAAGTGTTGGTCATATTTCAACTTGGGTAGGTTCCTAACGAGTTCTTTGGATGACAAAGATTGAATAAGCCTCATATTAGCATGACCTAAACGTCGATGCCATAGAGTTGAGTTTTCGTCCAAGGAGGTAAGACATAACTTATCTTTAGGTGTTTTATCTAATTCCATAACATAGACATTATTCTTTAAAACACCTTTTCCTACGGTTATGCCATCTTTAAGTATTTTACTTCCATTTTCACTGAAAATGACGTTATACTTTTTGCGGCATAATTGACTTATACTAAGTAAATTAAAACCTAAATTATCTACATGAGCAACATCATCAATAGATAGAGAGTCATGAGAGATTGTACCTTTTCCGATGATTTTACTTTTAAGCTTGCTACCGAATGTGACATTACCTCCGTCATATACTTGGTAGGTTGAGAAAAGATTTTTGTTTCCCGTCATGTGTCTTGAGCACCCACTATCTTTGATCCACTCATCAGGTTCAAGATCAACTTTCAAGCATACCTAAGTTCATAAAAGACTCAAGCATTTGGTCCCCAATATCTCATGGGTCCGTTTGGGTTAAACATGACATTATCATGGTTTATGTATGTAAATGGTGGACCATTGTTCCATGACATATAGCTAGGACCATGAAAGTTTCTAGGCATGTTTTGGTTCCAATTATTTTGATAAGTATGTTGTGGATTAACTATACTCTTTGGAAAGGGGTGTTTGGGAAAACTCATTTGAGGTCTCTGTTGATCCGTTTTAACTCTATATTCATTTCTAGCTTGTCCTCTTCCTAAAGATACTGCTGGTTTATGTTTATTATTGGTTATACTACTGTTAGGTTTCTTAGTAACTTTAACAAATTCGGAACGGTCGACTTTGTGAACCTTCTGTTCAACTTGAGTACCCGCGGATCCTTTGGATACACTTGGCGGATCCAAATTTTTGGATCCGTCGGATCCGTGAGTGTCCAACTTGGTTGAATCAGTTTTATTCACAGTCTGTTCCTTATACTCACTTAAAGTTCCTAGTTTCATAAAGCCTAGTCCTGTTTTATCATGAGGTAGCTTTTGCATTTTCATTATTTCATCTGCACAACTTATGTTTTTATCAAACCTTTTAAACTTTGAATTTTGTTTGATCAAATCTTCCTGTGTGGTTCTTAAGGTTTCTAATTCAAGTTTTAGTTTTTGACAAGACACACACGTTTCTTTACTATCTTTACCTTTTTCAATTCGTATTGCTTTTTCTTTAAGCCAAAATACTTCATTTTCTAAAAGTGTTGTCTTAGTTTTCAAAAACTTGTTTTTGTTTATGATTTTTAAAGTAACGTCACACAGTTTGTTATATTCAACTTCTAATGTTTCGTCATCTATAAAGGAGCATGAATCAGAATGTACCTCTTCTGTGTCATTAGCCATAAGTGCCATTTCGTTGTTCTTAGGCTCATCATCATCATCTCCTTCACTATCGCTCCAAGCTCCGCTAACGAAGGCTCTTTGAGACTTGGTCTTTGGAGGCTTTGGACATTCTCCTATTAAGTGACTGGAGTCACCACACCTATAGCATTTCCTATCAACCTTACCTTTCTTATCTTCATGATCTTTCCGAGAGGATTTCTTTTCATCACGAGGTGGTTTCACAAACTTTCCTCGTCTCCTGAAGAATTTCTTGAAATCCCTCACGGCCATTGCATACTCTTCATCATCACTGTTTGAACAAGACTCATCATCACTTGACTCGACTTTGGCTTTCAAGGCAATAGACTTGATCTTCTCCTTTTTGCCTTTGACAATTTCCGAGTCTTTTTCCATAATCATTTCGTGAACTTTTAGGTTTCCTATGAGCTCATCTAGTGTCATGCTTGAGAGATCTTTAGATTCTTCAATAGCTGTCACCTTTGCTCTCCATTTCGGATGGAGTGCTCTTAGAAATTTCCTGACAAAATTCTTACTAGAAAAAGATTCATCAAGTGCTTTAAGTGATGTAATAATAGTATTGAACTTAGCAAACGCACTATCAATGGTCTCATCTTCAAAGATAACAAATTGTTCGTATTGTTGGACAAGAAGATCAATTTTGTTATCTTTTACTTGTGAGTTCCCTTGATGTGTGATAATAAGAGATTGCCAAATATCCTTAGCCGTTTTACACATAAAGACTCTTTCATATTCTTTCTTAGGTAAGGCATTATAAAGCATCATTTTGGCTTCATTATTTTTGGCAATTAGTTTCTTTTGCTCATCACTGTGACGAGTAAGAGAAACTCCTTCATCCCGACCACCCGAAATATTATTACTAATAGGTTTGTAATCACCATCAACTATAATATACCATAGATCTATGTCCTTTGACTTTACATAAGTCTCAAAGCGATTTTTCCAATAAATAAAACAATTTGGTTCTAATAGAGGTGGTCTTTGCATAGATTGCCCTTCTTTAAAGTTTTCAAAATCCATGGATCGTTTTAAGTTTTAAAATACAATATATTTTAAAGATCTTAAGTAACATAGCTCTTGATGCCAATTGTGGAAAACTAGAAGGGGGGTTGAATAGTTTTTACCATTTTAAAGATTTCTTTGCTTTGTTACTATATGTTAATTTCAAAGGAAACAATCACAAATAAATAATCACACAATATAAACAAAAGATAAAGAGAGGAAAGATCAAACCACACGACACTGTTGTTTATAGTGGTTTGGCTACAAGGACTCTCTTCCTTGCCCTACTCCACTCCCCGAGTTTCCTACTCGAGAGTTTATCTTTCACTAAGAAACAAACTCCTTTTCCAGGCGGAGAAAACCTTTACACGTCGCTTACTTCCTTTTCCGGTACTAAGCTAAACACCGGGTTCTTTTCACAAGGTAGAACCAACCTGACGTCGCCTACTTACTTTACCGACACTAAGCTAGATGTCGAGTTCTTTACACGAGTACAACTACTCCCTACACTCCTTGTGCTTTAAGGACTAAAACACTAACCACACTCACTGATTACAAATGATAGATATGATGTGTGAAACAAACTACAATATCACACAGTAATGCAACTAAAGGATTACGGTTCTGTAGATCCTTAAATGCTTGATCTCCTTTCTACAAAATGAAAGATCAAAGTGAAATGCAAC
This sequence comes from Artemisia tridentata subsp. tridentata, assembly GCA_021014915.2. Lineage (NCBI taxonomy): Eukaryota > Viridiplantae > Streptophyta > Magnoliopsida > Asterales > Asteraceae > Artemisia > Artemisia tridentata. The sequence goes on from CP139503.1 coordinate 198,146,643, forward strand.
TATGAATGATGTTAGTAAGATATGTACTGAATGAATATGTGTGTTAAAGCTATATGAGTGATGAGAGAGCCAAATGATCAGCTTCCTATTTATAGGCAAGCTGATCTTCAGCTCACGGATCCCACGGATCCCTCACAAGGGATCCGTCCTTTATGTAATTTGGATCCGTGGGACATGTTAGCTAAGGTATAGTTGTCTCTTACCATATCTTAGTTGTATCTTACCAAATCATCCAAGATCTTCAAATATCAACTATGTATCTTGCAAATCTAACCAAGATATATCAAAGATCTTCTATGTGATGCATGCAATGATGTCATGGAATGGTTCTAGAATTAAAGTTTCCTTTTAAGGAAACAAGTTACTAAACTTGTAATTCTTAGTTAGTATGTGAAGTGTAAAATGTGTACTTAAGAGACTTAAGCTAGTATTTATTATTTGCTAAAATATATTCCTTATATTTGTCATTAACAAAACTAATGAAAGATCAAAGAATATAAATAACGTTTTTGAGACGCTATTTGTATTAACAGTGTAAAACTTCACCACTTCACCATCATGATAAATGTGGATGATTTTCTCCATATCTTTCAAAACTTCATATATAACAATAATAGTGATAGCAGTAAACACACGAAAAATAAAAGTAACTACTATCACATTCCCATTGCATTGTGAAATTCCCGACCTAAGCATAGATTAGAAACATACACGAACACAGGAAATACACAGTTTACAAAAGCAACCAACATACTTTAATCTATAGGGTAGGCTAAGGTGTATAGGTGTAACAAAACAATATGTATTGGTGTAAGAAACGAAAGGAATGGCTCTAAGGGTTTTTCTAGGGGTATCTTACTCTAAAAATGAGAGTAACAAATGGGTTTTATACGGGGGTTAACTAACCAGTGTAGTTAGTTAATACAATGTAACATGTAAATGAAATAGGCCATTTGAATGGTTATCGAAATACCCTATATTTTTCTCTATCGCGGTTCCTACTCTTCTCCCTAACTTTGTGGATCGTCTGGCTTGGAAAAATAATGATGGAATGGATAAAGAGTTTTCTGTTGCTACAATTTGGGATTGTATTAGACCGAGAGGTGATGAGATCACATGGTTTAGTGTCGTGTGGTTTTCCCAGTGTATTCCCCGACATGCATTTCATTTGTGGCTGGTCATTAAACGCAAATTAAAGACTCAAGATATGCTGAGGCAATAGGATGTTAGTAGCAATACTAAGTTAAACCTGCTTCAGTGTCCCTTGTGTGAATTGCTTCCTGATTCCCATGACCACCTTTTCTTTGAATGTGTTTTCTCTCTGCACGTTTGGTCTCATTTAAAGCTTTTTGATGGTTTGTACAATGCTTCGGATTCCCTTCATACGATTGTGGATTCTATTAATCCTATGTCCAAGAAAAGATCGGCCATAAGTGTTATTGCCAAGTTGGTGTTTGCGGCTTCTACTTATTTCATATGGCAAGAACGGAACAACCAGTTTTTCAAGAATCAGAAGAGGTATAAAGATCAAGTTATTGATGTCATCAAGTCTATCGTTCGCCTCAAGCTTCTTACATGTAGATTGAAAGGGACGACTCAAGTGGAGGCTTTTTTACATATTTGGAAGTTGCCTAAGTCTCTCATCCGGATTCAACACTGATGGATTGTCTCTTTCATGATGTTTTGGTGGATGGTTGGGGTTCTTTGAGGTATTTGGATTCAAGTGCAGATCATTTGGATGTGGAGGGTTCTTATTGGGAGTGCCAATTGAGAGTTGTTCTCTTTTTTCCTTCTTCAGGGTTTTTCCCAATGGGTTTTTTTCTTGGGAAGGTTTTTTTAAGGAAGCAGTCTCAGTTGGCTCATCTTTTCTCCTATGCGAAGTGGATGGATCGATTTGGTGATTCGTGTTCTTTGAAGTGGTTTTTTCCCATTGGTTTTCTTGTTAAAGTATATTACTAGTTATGTTCGTTCTGTGGCATGTCACAAACGAACTTGAGGTTAGTGGATGTTCAAGATTTGTCTTGAGGTTAATGTTGCTTTTCTGTCACATTCCATTGTACTCATTTGTATTGCTGTATTTAATATATTTTGTTAATACAAATAAACCTTAAAAACGTTTATTTATATTTTACGATCTTCTAATGTTTTGTCGATAACAAATGTAAAATCATTTTAACAAGATAGATAAAATACGTAAACGCTTTGAGCCAAAAGCTTACTAACTCATTTCATTAAAACCTTAAACACATTTAGTTAAACAAGTTTACATAAAACCAAAACCATTTTATAAAAACACTTAAGTAAACTAGTTACTTACATTTTATAAAATACATGTTACTTGGAAATTAACTAGGAAATACTTGGACTATCCATGACCCAAAAACCAAGTCCATAACCCATAACCCATGGAGCTTGATCCATAACCCATAACCCAAAGTCCATGACCCATGACCCAAGATGTCTTTGACATCATTCATGACATCACTTAACCCATGGACCTTGACCCATAACCCAAAACCCAGAATTGTAACCCAAAATCCGAACTGGTACTACCAGATAGCCGGATCCCTTGGATTACACTGGCCGGATCCCTTTGGGAAGGGATCCACCGGATCCGGGTGAACAGTAGACAGTTTTGCCTATAAATAGTGAGCCATTTCTCTCTTACCTCACACACCTTTTAGACATTCCTTCTCTCTATGTTCTAAACTCTCTAACCTCAGATCCAAGGATCTTTCTATGTAGTCTCTCTTTGTGATTCTCTAGGTTCCTTCTAAAAGGCGAGATCACAACCTCTCGAAGACTTGCAAGCTCGTGATATGAGTTGCTAGGATTCTTCTCTTCCAAGATCACAGAAGTGCATCTTGTTCATTCTTCTTCTCAAAAGGGTGTTGTAGATGTGTTGAGTCGTTAGGTGTAAAAGTACGTTGGATCCTTTAGTCATGTTGTGCTAGGTGTGTTGGTTTGGTCCGCCGTGCTAAGGACTCGGTATCTAGCTTTATACCGAATAAAGTGTAGGCGACGAAGGTTTGGCTTTACCTCATTGAAAAGCCCGATATCTAGCTTTGTACCAGATAAAGTGTAAGCGACGTTGTGAAGGCTTCTCCGCCAAGTGAAATGAGTTTGTGTTGTGAAGTGTTTACGAACTCTCGAGTAGGTGACTCGGGGAGTGGAGTAGGGCAAGGAAGGTGACCTTGTAGCCGAACCACTATAAATACTTGTGTTATGGTTGTGTCTCTCTATCTCTCTCTCGTAGTTTAGTTTTTATATGCTTTACTACTATCAATATCCAACACGTCAAAACTAGATTGACATAAGTCGATCTATAAGTTTTAAAAAGAAGTTTTAATCGGTAAAACTATTCAACCCCCTTCTAGTTTTCTACAATTGGTATCAGAGCTTCGTTACAAGTTTCTTAGAGTATATTGTACTTTAAAAACTTGATACGATCCGTGTATGTTTTGAAAACTACAACGAAGGAAAATCTTTTGTAAAAAAAATCAATAAATAACTCATTCTTACAAAAATAACAAAAACTTCTTCAATTGGATATTGATAAAAATTGTTATAACATTTTTTTTACCTCCTTTTAGAAATCTTCATGTTAGGAAGCCCTTTAAAAGCTCGTGGAGTATCACATATCTAGGAATGCTTGCTTCTCCAAGATAACATAGCAAAGGTATGTGTATATTTTCTTTAAATGTTTTTTAAAACGTGTTGATTTGTATGGTACATATTTACTTGCTATACTTGTCTCTACATGTTTCATTCTTTTACACTTATTTTCTTCAAAAAGAAATCACATCAACACAAAAATCGTTTAAATCCAAATCACAATTTTCAAAGAGTCTCTCTTCACTAATCTCTCAAACTATAAGGAATTGTATTCCATTATTCCCGTCATTCTTAAAATTCATTTACAATTAAATGAAAAGGTTAACACAAGGAAAACTTTTTCATCATTCCAATCACATTCGTGATAATCTCTAAATCATCTTCAATTCACTCATCAACACAAGAATAAAAATTTATCACATCAAAGTTACCCACAAAATTTATTCTTTCCCGTATATCTCTCTCTTCTTCATCTTAGTTATTCAGGAACATTAGTCATAATCAAACATTAAAAGAACTAATACACTAAAACACCAAACATTATTTGTACCAAAAATTTACTGTAATCCCAGATCCATTCGTTTTAACGTGCAGGATCCCTTCTCAAAAGGATCTGGCGGAACCGACACATCAGATAACAGCCCGTGTATTTCAAACATAAACAAACAATCTCCTTTCCCTCCCATCACATCAAAGAACGATAAAAAATGAAACCCTATCACTTTTAGGTCCCATCTTTCTCAAAATCAATTCGCTAATCATCATTGTAAGTAATTACATTATCTCTTTTAATCTTCTTCTCTAATTGAATTCTAGGGTTTGTTTATCAAGAATTAATTTAAATGGGTTTAATCAAATAATTCAATAAGGAATTCACTTAAAAAATTGAATTACTCTAAACTAATCAAAATTCATTTTTGACATTGTTAATAAAATAAAACCATCATAATAAATCCCATTTGATCAAGTTTTGATAACATGGCTAACTAAAACCCTCATACACAATTCTTATTTCATATAACATAAACCTTATTTTGTTTAAACTTGTCTAGGAACAAAATGCCTAAGTCTACCCAACAAGACCATCATGATACCGTTCATGACATTCCTAGATATCACCGTAAGGATGATCTCTCTCCCAACGATCGGAAAATTTTCAAAATGCTCCAAAAACGCCTCATTCATGAAGGATGTGTCGTTGAAGAATCCTATCTTGATAATACAGATATTCGTAAGGTCTTTTCCGCAATCAACTTTGATTGCCTTCTTAACATCAATGAACAAATCTGTCCTGTGTTCATTTTCCAATTCTACAAAAGTGTTCGGATCATCCGAAACGATGATGGAACTATTTCCATCTTCGTCACTATAAACAACCAAAACATTGTTCTACCTATCACAAACTTTGCCGAAATTCTTCAAATTCCATGCCATGGAATTTGTATGTATTCCAATGATTGGTCCATCGCCAATCAACATCTTGCTCTAGATTCTCATTACACCTACCTCACTCCTCTTGACGAACCCTCCTTAGTTTGAGATACCATTTTCACAAAAAGAACTGATCAATCTCGAATGACCCGCAACAAGGAAGTCATTCATCGTGATCCTTTTCAAATGGAACTTTTTGAAATGATTCCAACTTACAAAAAGTGGGAAGAAATTCTTAGGGAAAATGTCATTTGTTTGGCTGGGAATAAAGACCACCCCAATGCTTGTCTTGTTCAAATGATCTTTTGTCTCATTCACCAAAAATCTTTCAACCTTGCATACTACATCGCCAAAAGAATGGTTGGTGTTTTCAAAACTGACAAAATGGTTCTTTCATATGGTATACTCCTCACACATCTCTTTAGGTATGTTAGTACAATCCAACCTTCTCTAATCACCAATGACCATGCTCTTGCGAATCATGTCATGGTACCCCTCGCTGAAGGTCGTGCCAAAAGGTTCTTGGTCAATGGCAAAAGACCTCGTCCTCTCTTAGATTCCTTAGATGAAGTTGAAGCCAATGAAGAAAATCCTATTTTAAACTATCGACTTGATCCAATCTCTTATATCGAACAACTTCCCAAACTTCCAAAAGAAACCGAAGAATTCAAACAAACAAAGGGAATGATTAAGTGTCTTGCTCACTTTATCACAGACATGGGAAAGAAGAAAAAGTGAAGCGATTGAAAGTTTTGGTTTAATTATCTTTTGAATGTTTTTAAAAAACTAGTGTAGTCATCTATCTCTTTAAACTATTGTACTTACTCTTCTGAATGTTTCTATTATGCCCTTGTATGACATATTATATGTGTTGTTCTGTGACTTATTTCATTTGGTTATATACGTGTCCTACCTGCTATACCATATGTATATCTATGTATAAGTGTTGCCTGAAGTGTTAGATATTTTATTCGACTTATGAGGAAACTTCTACAAGCCCACTGTGAAAGAAATAGACTCAGAAGCCGGATCCTTTCATTTTAACTGGTCGGATCCCTTTTAAAAGGGAACCGACAGATCTGGCAAAACAAATAAAATTTTATACCACCTCTTATCACCCTCAACCGTTATAACCTTAGTACACTAGTTATCCATCTCCTATTAGTCACATTTGAGCTGACTTTGAGGTTAGTAGCTCTTTTGATCCCTTAGGATTAACTTAAGTTTCTTCCGAGATGTTTATGATTTATCATCTTCAAAATAACCACCATTTCTCAATACAACTTCTTGCATCTCCTCCCTCTGATCATTATACACTTATCTATAATTTAAATGAATTTTTAACAAATTTATTTCCACCAACTCTACATCAAAATGCTCTAAAACCAATCTATTAATTCTTATGATTTTTAAAGAATTTTTAATTTTTTCATACAACCTTTCCCTGAAACATACAAACAATTAACACTTAGTGGTATGATTTTCTTAACTCATATTCACTTATTAACCTACCTTAGATTTCTTTCTCCACACTAAAGACCATTAATGACAAACCTTCATCATTAGTCTTAAACCACACACTATTTTCTCATTTAAGACACCTTCTCACACTTACACCAGGAAACATAGGGCTGCTATAGCTTAATAATAATCATTTTTCCCTCACACCTGATCTGTTAGCCGGATCCGTCAGCTAAAGCTAGCCAGATCCCTTTTTTAAAGGATCCGCTGGATCCGGGCAAACAGACACAGGTTTGATCAAGTAAAACCTTTCAAAACTCAACTTTATCCACTGAAACACTCCATATTGCCTTTAATATATCTCCTAGAAGATTGTATCACTGTATTTGACCTTGGTGCATGCATATCATTGCAATTCAAAGGATCTTAGTGGTTTAGGCTTTAATTACCATACTTGATCCTTCACTATTTAAACCACTTGTGTTTATGCTTCCAAACCACACCTAAACAAATCATCTTCTACTGTACACTCACCTTCTAAACCTACCAAAAAACATGACTAAAGCACCAAGTGCAAGATCATCCACTAGGAGTCCACCAAGAAAAACCGCACGAATCGTGTATGAAATATCCTCAACCAAAGCCTCACCCATCAAAGAACCCTCTAGTAGAACACCTCTCTTAAACTACATCCAAACTCCTCCTTCAAATGAGCCAACTCCACCACAACTTGCTTCCACCAAAACAACCTCACCACAACCTACTCCAATTAAACCAACACCTCCCATTGAACCTACATTACCAAGCACACCTATCTCAAATCAACCTATACAAACCTCACCTCTTGAACCTAGAATCCTTTCTTTCACCACACCTCATTCATCACCTCACCTCTACTTTAACTCATTGGAGGACTTGCCTCCTAAATCCTCTAATCCACCACCATTACCAACATTCTCATACATTGAGAGAATGTCAACTCAACCACCATCCCATCACCTAGATGTTGACATTAATATACCACCACCTATAGCAAACTTGCCTTCCTATCCTCCACCCTCAAATGGCCCATTTTGGGTTATGAGAAGATATCAACCATCCCAACCACCTCAACCAAACAATAACACACTTCCACCCACACATACTTCTCTACCAACACCCGTGGTACATCCACAACCTCCTCAAGAACCATTCACCTCAAACATACTTCCACAACCTTCTCTCTTAGAACCAAGTTAGAATGATACTTGTCATCATTGTCAACATGTCCAAACCTTAGTTCATGAACTACGTGATGAAGTACGTTTCATGTTCTACCATCTCCTTGAACGTCTTGATGACATCACCAAACATAACCTTCCCGAAAAACCTTGAAATGCAAGCACAAGTGGTCTCACTATCCTTCGTCTTAGGCCTCATTTTAGTCAATAAGAATTTTTCATGGTAAGATCATTTTCTTAGTTTTTAGATATTTGACCTTTATTGTATCATTTCTCTTATGTTTATTAAATGATTTTTCATGACTATGTGCTTATGTGAACATATTTGGTGTGTTTATTACTTGTGTTCATATCATTTTCTATTATCTTCTACTGCTAACATAACAACAGATAGTCGGATCCCTGAGTTTATGCTTGGCGGATCCCTTCTGAAAAGGATCCGTGGGATCTGACAAACAGATAACTAACTAAATTTTTATGCAGCCAACCTTTCAAAGGGACAACATATACTTGTTTTTCTAACCATTGTTTTGTAGATTTTAAAAAATACACATGGAGCACTCGACGCCCTCAATGAGGGGGAGCTTTCTTCAAAGCAAAAACATTGCAAAAAACTTGCAATGATTACGTTTAGTCTTCCTAATTACTTGACGCCCTCATCAAGGGGGAGCAAACGTCAAGGGTGAGCAACTAAACACCTTTTTACTTTCTATGCTCCATATTTACTTCTTTATGCTTCTTAAAACTTGCACTCGGGTTAGTTTCTTTTCGACACTTTTTTTGTTACGAAAAAAAGGTGGAGAAAAGTGTAAAAGCTTAAATTCAAACTTACGAATTTTATCCTTTTACTTAAAATAATTTTATGTTTTGTCATCAACAAAAAGGGGGAGACTGTTAATACAAATAAACCTTAAAAATGTTTATTTATATTTTACGATCTTCTAATTTTTTTTTGATAACAAATGTAAAATCATTTTAACAAGATAGATAAAATACGTAAACGCTTTGAGCCAAAAGCTTACTAACTCATTTCATTAAAACCTTAAACACATTTAGTTAAACAAGTTTACATAAAACCAAAACCATTTTATAAAAACACTTAAGTAAACTAGTTACTTACATTTTATAAAATACATGTTACTTGAAAATTAACTAGGAAATACTTGGACTATCCATGACCCAAAAACCAAGTCCATAACCCATAACCCATGGATCTTGATCCATAACCCATAACCCATTTGCATGACATCATGCATGACTTCATAATAGGTAAAACCCATGACCCATGATCCAAAGTCCATAACCCATAACCCAATGTCCATGACCCATGACCCAAGATGTCTTTGACATCACTTAACCTATGGACCTTGACCCATAACCCAAAACCCAGAATTGTAACCCAAAATCCGAACTGGTACTACCAGATAGCCGGATCCCTTGGATTACACTGGCCGGATCCCTTTGGGAAGGGATCCACCGGATCCGGGTGAACAGTAGACAGTTTTGCCTATAAATAGTAAGCCATTTCTCTCTTACCTCACACACCTTTTAGACATTCATTCTCTCTATGTTCTAAACTCTCTAACCTCAGATCCAAGGATCTTTCTATGTAGTCTCTCTTTGTGATTCTCTAGGTTCCTTCTAAAAGGCGAGATTACAACCTCTCGAAGACTTGCAAGCTCGTGATATGAGTTACTAGGATTCTTCTCTTCCAAGATCACAGAAGTGCATCTTGTTCATTCTTCTTCTCAAAAGGGTGTTGTAGATGTGTTGAGTCGTTAGGTATAAAAGGACGTTGGATCCTTTAGTCATGTTGTGCTAGGTGTGTTCGTTTGGTCCGCCATGCTAAGGACCCAATATCTAGCCTTGTACCGGATAAAGTGTAGGCGACGAAGGTTTGGCTTTACCTCATGGAAAAGCCCGGTATCTAGCTTTGTACCGGATAAAGTGTAAGTGATGCGTGGTTTTGCAACCTTACAACAGGTTTTACCTCTCGAGGGATCTCAAGAGGCTTACAACCCCACCAGGCAGTGTACCTGACCGATGTAGTATAGTGTAGTGGTAAGTACGGGGGATTGATCGTTCTCCACAGGGAATAGTGTTCGTTAGGTATGAAAAACTACTTTAGTAGGTCTAAGGGTGAGAGAAGATTCTTTTTGTATTTTTATAATTTTTTGAAAGCAAGTAAAATCTCGGGTTTGAAAGAGTGGGCGAAATTAGTTGCTAGTCAACTAACCCAAGTAACTACGAATGCAAATAAAATAAAATAACAGAAAATGAAAAGGTTGATGAAACTTATATGGAGAGAAATGTGTTTACTTAGATTTCCTTACTCCCTAACTATCTTTTACCGGTTGATTAGTGTGCATTAATCGCGTGGATGACGGGTGTATTCCTTAATACCAATCGTGGGGTGGCGTACGTACTTCCCCAACTCTATGAACTCCTACTTCACTCCTATGTCGAGCCGGCTAAGAAGCTCCTAACATGGGATCACTAGAATTCGCTCATGCATTAAATACAACCATAAAAACCTTAGTACGCATTGGTTCATGTTTCTTAAGACGTTCAAGCAAGTTACCGTATAGGAAGTTAGCCAGTTTTCTTAAGCCTAACATCGATGAACAATCATCCAATACAATTAATAACACACTAATAACCAATAATCAATAGCTAGGTTTCATTAGATCTAAGCAAACACAAGATAAATCTAGCCTAGCATGTTAATCAAAAGACAAGAACAAGATGTAATCAAACAACACATAGACATATTGAATGATTAAATAATCACTTATCTTCAATTAAACATGGGAGATCCAAGGGTATGAAAACCCTTAAAAATGGCAGAAATTCGTCTAGGGTTTCTCCTCCAAGGTTACACACAATAAGTTCCACACTAATGACAAAAAATTGCAAAACTATATATAGAGTTTAAGGGCTGACGGCGTCACGTTGTAGATCCTGACGCCGTCACCTCGCCGCTTTTAGCGTTCCCGGATGGCCTTCCTGACGCCGTCCCTCTTTAGACCTCCAAAATCCGTTCTGGCTTATCAAAGCTTGACGCCGTCAGAAATGAGCTTGACGCCGTCCCTCTTTAAGTTAAACCGTGATGGCCTTGATCACTTCAAAGCGTGACGCCGTCAGATTTTTCATGCAAAATTCTCTGGCTTATCATGAGTAATTTTCACATCCACCACTTTTGCCAAGCCATGACGCCGTCTGGACCAATTCCTGACGCCGTCAAAGGTACTTTTCAGCCGATTTTGAGACTTTGTCGTTTTCTTCACTTTTATGCTCCAAAAACGTCCAAAATGCTTCCTTTTCCAGATTTCTTCTCCAAAGTACCTAAAATGACAAAAGGAACGATTTAGGGCAATATTTGATCAAATAAATACGATTTAGGGCTTAAATGACCCCCTAAAAGCGGTACACTTTTCGCTTCATCAAATACCCTTACACTTGAGATTTGCTTGTCTTCAAGCAAATGCGCTTTTATTCTAATCAAAATACAAGTTAGGGGTCATTTAACACTAATATAAAAGTAATTACAACAAATAGTCGTTCCACTTTAATCATAATAAGCACGGAGATTATAGACTAGCACCTCACAAGTAGTGTTTAGATACTCACATCTCTCAAGTGTCATCAAAATAAATCTCATAAATGAAAATGGGTATTATCTCTCACTACCTGTCATAGCAAATAGATTACCATAGGCTTGGGCAAGGATCGAAAACCTCCTCCACTAGGCGTAAGCACCTAAGATAAACTATCAAAGAGGGCTTTTAAACGGGTTATAACGTTAGGTGTAGGGATATGATAAACACGGTTTTGTTGGATAAGGGATATTTTACTGGTGGCGAGTTAAAGATCTTAATTAATTACATGTACTATACAATGTTGCTAAGCCAAGACTCGACTCAATCTTAAGCTAAAAACAAAGTAACAAAAACATAAAATAAACATAAAATGAAACGGGATGGTAGTCCGTATGTTTTTTTTTTAACTTTTCCTTTTCTCATTTTTTTGTATTTTTCTTGATTTTTCGATTTTTTTTTTCATACACTCTTGCCCTACCATCCAAAATAATACATCATAGGGGCGTTGCATTCCCCTTACACTTGAACTTTTACATAACTTTACAAATAACTATTCTAATGACTCGAATTAAGATAATTGAAAAACTTGGAGTATTTTTAAAATATTTAGCACATATGGGGGTAATAATGTTGTTCTTCCCCATTACTCCATTACACTAGTACTTTACCCATGAGTCCCAATCGTCCCAAAACAATATGTACAAGGATATGACTCGACTTAGCAACCATGTAATCAATTAGATAATTAACTTGGGTTTTAAACAAATGTTGTCACAATAATGCACTAAAAATGAGTGCATACAAGGTAGGCTAAGGCGATTTGGGTGTACATTTTAGTGGGGTGTAACAAATTCTTCCTTTAAGTAGAATGCTTAAAGGTCGAAACGAAAAGATAGGCTCTGAGGGGTGTACTAGGGGTATCGTGTACCAAAAATGGGTACAACGCAAAGGGTGTGGGAGAATTACTTGACCAATGTAGCCAATGTAATTATAACAAAAACACAGGTGTAAAACAATGGGTTAATCCTAATGCCTCTTATCATGTAGTAAATCTAACTACACGAATGTAGTCTCACTTGTGGCCTCGGAATGGTCCTAACGCAAGTTCTAGAATCTAAGTGCTACCGGTACACACATCATAGCATAAATGCTTTTCCTACCAATTCTAGGGGCGAACCTCACATATTTGGGGTGGAAATTTTTTTTAGTGGTACGGTTTTGTGCTAGTTATATAAACTCCTATCCATGAGACGCTCATTAAGATCAAAGTTTCACTCCTATATGTTGTAAAAAATTTTAAATTTGGCACTAAAATTTCCCTAACAGGTATTTCTCTCAGTTTTATTACACATTTACTATTAAACAAACAAAAATCAAGTGCAATTGTATTCTCTAAAGTATCGTATTTTACCCCCCCTTACACTTAAGATGAACATTGTCCCCAATGTTCAAATAACAAGATGTAAAAGTAATAAGGTAAACGAATGAAATCAAATACTCCCTGATTCGCTCGGTGGATAATGTGGTAACATGGTTAGATCTTCTTCCAAAGTAATGTTGAAGCTCCATGACTAATGCATCGCCATAAGCTTGATCCAACAAACATTTCCTTGTCCAAAATAACCTGTTAACCCTGAGAAAACAAACACGAAAACCTGCATAACATCGGCGGGATAAATTCTATATATAAGGATATAATGCTTGTGGAATGATAATTTTGCAGATTCCTGGAGATTATAAGTTAGAGATTTAATAAAAACTTTTTATGAAAACAAAACTTTCAAAAATTTCAGAAAATTAAACCTGACGCCGTCAGGTTGTAAATCCTGACGCCGTCAGAAATGATTTGACAGAATTCTCATGTTAAGTTTCCGGAAAAATTTTGGAAAAACCTATACCTTACTTCCTGGAAATCCTACAAAACATCATTATGACTCGATACAAGCATTTGACTCAAACAAATACTAATATGTATGTTAATTTATTATTATTATGATTCATGTTCATTTGTGTTCTAATAAACTGATTTAGATTTCCCTTACACTTAACTTTTGCAAAATACCTTTATATGTAGTTAAGACGAAGTTAAAAACAAAATAAAGCATTTTCAAAATTTACTTTTGAACATGAATCAATAATAATAAAATTTAAACATACATACGGAAACAAATAAAATCAAACAAACAAATAAACACACAAAGCAAATAAAACTTGGGTTGCCTCCCAAGAAGCGCTTATTTTTGTTCGAGTCACGAGCCTGACTCTACCCTTATTTAACGAACAAAGGAGAGGTTTTCCCTACACTTAGGTTTAAGTGCGGGTGATAGTAGCGATACACACCGACTCGGTATGAGTATGCCACGTGAGGAAAGAGTGGTGGATAAATTATATGCTCAAAGATGTGGGATCCAATCATCATAACCTTACTTAGTTCAATTGGGTCAATGGGTGAATTGAAGTTTTCTCCTAGAAAGGGATCATCTTCTATCAACTTCGAGAGACTCCTAGTTGGGAATCCATCTTGACCTAATAAACCCGGTTTAAACCCATAGTGTTTCTTGTGATTAATCATGAATGGGTGATGTAAGTATGAAAGGTTATGGTTCACTCCTATGTCAGCTTCCTCTCTACAAGGCTTAGAGTCTACTACCTTCAACATAAAACTATCCGGACTATATGGTTTGATGGGTGGGTCGGGACCTAATTCAATTCCTAAGTTCACATCTAAGGATGGAAGATTAGGTAACGGTTTTGGTTTAGGCTCCGGTTCATCAAAACTAGGAACTTCCATAGAACTAAAAGAAAGGTTATGACTACAAGTATTCAAACCTATTTCTTCTAGTTTTGTTTGGTCCAAGGGCTCTACCTCTATTGGGGTTCCTATAGTCTCTTCTACTTCTTCCGGGTAAGTCATGGGTAGTGTGTGTGCCTCAAATGATGGTAGGACTTGTGGGGTACTTGGTGGGCTTGTGTTATTTACCTCATCCTTCCCTGTCTCTATATCAATTATATCCACATCATGTGTTTTAGTAGAATCTAAACCAAACATGTTCCTAAGTATCTCAAATCCTTCTCTAGCCATTTCAAGTTCTAAGTCCGATTCATAAGAATCTTCCCCGATAACTTGATTGCTATGTTCAATTTGCCTAAAGGATTTATCATGTGTTCCTTGAGATTCAAAGTCATTGATCATAAAAACTAGGTCTTTTTGCTCAATATGCTCATGTTCGGCTAAATCCTCCTCAATTGTTTCCTCAAGTTGTGATGTATACGAACCCATTAATTCATTAAACTTATGGTTCACGGTTAGGAGGCTTTCCTCAAAATTTTTCCAAAGGATCTTATTAAAAGGAGTTGATCCTAACAATGATTGTTTAATAGAAGCCACACATGCACATAATTCCTCAAACCTATCAAACTTTATACCCATCTCCTCTTGTATATATCTAAGATCACTTAAAAATTCATTGGAACAACAGGAAGCAAATCTATCCGTGTAAAGTAATTGTTCCTCTATTGTTAATGATCTAAATGGAATTTCATCCGCCATGGTGACAAATGAAAATAGTTTTACAAACAAAGGGCACAAAGAAAAAGATAGACTAAAGAAATCTAATAAAAAGAAAATAAATATCTCACTCGATAGGAATCAAGTGAGTAGACCTAATAAAATAAAAATTCAACCTAAACAATAACTATTCCCCGGCAGCGGCGCCAAAAACTTGATGCGTGGTTTTGCAACCTTACAACAGGTTTTACCTCTCGAGGGATCTCAAGAGGCTTACAACCCCACCAGGCAGTGTACCTGACCGATGTAGTATAGTGTAGTGGTAAGTACGGGGGATTGATCGTTCTCCACATGGAATAGTGTTCGTTAGGTATGAAAAACTACTTTTGTAGGTCTAAGGGTGAGAGAAGATTCTTTTTGTATTTTTATAATTTTTTGAAAGCAAGTAAAATCTCGGGTTTGAAAGAGTGGGCGGAATTAGTTGCTAGTCAACTAACCCAAATAACTACGAATGCAAATAAAATAAAATAACAGAAAATGAAAAGGTTGATGAAACTTATATGGAGAGAAATGTGTTTACTTAGATTTCCTTACTCCCTAACTATCTTTTACCGGTTGATTAGTGTGCATTAATCACGTGGATGACGGGTGTATTCCTTAATACCAATCATGGGGTGGCGTACGTACTTCCCCAACTCTATGAACTCCTACTTCACTCCTATGTCGAGCCGGCTAAGAAGCTCCTAACATGGGATCACTAGAATTCGCTCATGCATTAAATACAACCATAAAAACCTTAGTACGCATTGGTTCATGTTTCTTAAGACGTTCAAGCAAGTTACCGTATAGGAAGTTAGCTAGTTTTCTTAAGCCTAACATCGATGAACAATCATCCAATACAATTAATAACACACTAATAACCAATAATCAATAGCTAGGTTTCATTAGATCTAAGAAAACACAAGATAAATCTAGCCTAGCATGTTAATCAAAAGACAAGAACAAGATGTAATCAAACAATACATAGACATATTGAATGATTAAATAATCACTTATCTTCAATTAAACATGGGAGATCCAAGGGTATGAAAACCCTTAAAAATGGCAGAAATTCGTCTAGGGTTTCTCCTCCAAGGTTACACACAATAAGTTCCACACTAATGACAAAAAATTGCAAAACTATATATAGAGTTTAAGGGCTGACGGCGTCACGTTGTAGATCCTGACGCCGTCACCTCGCCGCTTTTAGGGTTCCCGGATGGCCTTCCTAACGCCGTCCCTCTTTAGACCTCCAAAATCCGTTCTGGCTTATCAAAGCTTGACGCCGTCAGAAATGAGCTTGACGCCGTCCCTCTTTAAGTTAAACCGTGATGGCCTTGATCACTTCAAAGCGTGACGCCGTCAGATTTTTCATGCAAAATTCTCTGGCTTATCATGAGTAATTTTCACATCCACCACTTTTGCCAAGCCATGACGCCGTCTGGACCAATTCCTGACGCCGTCAAAGGTACTTTTCAGCCAATTTTGAGACTTTGTCGTTTTCTTCACTTTTATGCTCCAAAAACGTCCAAAATGCTTCCTTTTCCAGATTTCTTCTCCAAAGTACCTAAAATGACAAAAGGAACGATTTAGGGCAATATTTGATCAAATAAATACGATTTAAGGCTTAAATGACCCCCTAAAAGCGGTACACTTTTCGCTTCATCAAGAGTAAGCGACGTTGTGAAGGCTTCTCCGCCAAGTGAAAGGAGTTTGTGTTGTGAAGTGTTTATGAACTCTCGAGTAGGTGACTCGGGGAGTGGAGTAGGGCAAGGAAGGTGACCTTGTAGCCGAACCACTATAAATACTTGTGTTATGGTTGTGTCTCTCTATCTCTCTCTCGTAGTTTAGTTTTAATATGCTTTACTACTATCAATATCCAACATGTCAAAACTAGATTGACATAAGTCGATCTATAAGTTTTAATCTGTAAAACTATTCAACCCCCTTCTAGTTTTTTACATATTTTACCAGCGTAAATTACCCTTTACCAAAAAAAAAAAAAAAAAGAAAAAAAAGAAAAGAAATAGGCCATTTAGATGTAAATGTGTAATCCCAGAAATTTACCTAGTTAGACAAGTTACTCCAATTATATCAATAATACTCATTATGGTGGTGTCGAATAGTATACTAAGCCAAGTTCTAAAGTTTACTACAAGTCATCGACACACTCATATTTTTGTGGAATTTGGATAAAATAGGGGAAACGGAATAGGTTTAATTCTCACAATATGGAAATAAGGGTTATGTGTGTGGTTATGTAACTTATGATTTCACAAAAATATGCTATTTTTTTTTAAATTTGAGCATATATTAGGCATATTTTTGAAAAATTAAGGACAAATAGCGTTCTAATTCTCCATCCCCCCCACTTAAGATAAACAAATTCCTCGTTGTGTAAAATAAAAATTAAAAACAGAAAATAGAAAGAATTAGAACGAAAAACTCCTCTGAGATTTGCTTTGTATTATCGTTCATGATGCGTATGTGAGCAACTTTTTATTTTCGTGTGTGTAAGGGCGTCTGAATACCCGCATGGCTACAACACACAGAAAATAAAGCAGATATGTGAACCACTTCATCCTTCGTATTCTAAGCACTCAACCTGTGTCAATATGCATGAAAATCACAGCTAGTGTGTCTACGATAATTGTTGGTTAGTAAAAATAAAATAAAAATAAAACTGAAAATCATCATGTCAGTTGATACGTCGTATCCATGGTATGGGATACGCCGTATCGAGCCTGGAATTAAAACCAAATTAATACAGGTCAGAAATTAAATGCGCCGTATCCAAAATTTTGGATACGACGTATCAGAATAACTAACAGAATGTTTCAAAGTGCAGAAAAATAAAAAATGCAAAAATTTAAAAAGATATATATGACCAGTACGGTCGATACGCCGTATCCATTAATCTGGATACGCCATATCGATGTCCAGGTCTGACATACTCGACAAAAAAAAAAAAAAAAAAAAAATCAGAAAATAACAATTCCGGTTTGTCTCCCGGGCTGCACTTCTCTTTATTCAGGAGTCTTTAAGTTAGACTCATCTTCAACTTCTACTTTGGTTTGTTGACAAACCACCCCTCATTGTTCTTGTCATCACGCTTTCGCATTCTTAGTCCCGTAATTTCAACTTTATCTTTGCCATACATGATTCCTTCGTTATTCCTTTCTAAGATATGCAAAAGTAAAGTTCTATCCCTTTCAGGTAATGTTGACAAGATAATTGTTGGCAAGTTCTTATTTTTGTATGCTTGGATTAGATGATGAGATATTAGATGAATTTAGAGAAGAAGATGGGAGCTTGTTGTTATAGAGAGAGAGAGAGAGTGTAGACAAAAACAAAGAAAAATTAGATTAGAAAATGTGAAGCTCCAACCCTCTCCTTGTGTGGAGAGGGCTATATATAGTTCCTAATACTTGTGCCCCTAGTGGGCTGTGGAGTGAGCTGACAGTGGGGAAAGCCCCGACCCACTCCACAAATATATGTAACTACACTAATAATACTAATAATACTAATAGTACTAAACTGCTATAAATAAGCCTACGAGCTATGTAGATGCTAAATAGATACTCGGGGTGACCGAGCCTTCATCTGAATATTTATATTCCTAACAATCTCCCCCTAAGGGAGGTCACCCCAGAAATAATAACTTGAATTCTAGCATTTTATCTTCTGAAGTTGTCTTCATAGCTCGTAGTCTTTGATTCTTCATTGTCTTGAAACATTGTGCATTCAGCAGTAATCTTTTGATGACCGTTCTTTGTCTTGGATGATTTTGAGGATTCTACGAAATTATCATCCAACCTATGTCTCCAAGTCATCTTTCTGCAGTATGTTTCCATGTGATGTAATACTCTTTGAGTCGACATGCTCACACTATTTAGTGTCATGATCTTCAGCATCAGAGTTTGCAGAAGCAGTGTTAAAGGTCTTTTAGGTTATCATGACTTCTCTTGAATACGATGATGATGTAGTGTGAACATGTGGTAGTGGATTGGCATCTTTTCTTCAATCAGCTACAACTGCAACCAGCTACAGCATCCAACAGCTACAACCGCCAGAAGTTCCTGCATACGACAGTTAGCAATAAAACGTCCGGTACTTACAGGTTCGGACTTCGAGATTGTTAACAGCATAGTGTGAAAACTCTCTCTAATCCTTACCAAGACCGTTCCTAAATTGAAAACCCACAGAGGGTTTTTTAAGATCTTACCGTAGTAAATCAACGATTAGGTGAGTCGCTGGAGATCACTCCACGACTGTAGACCATTTGGAACCGTCGTGATCACTAAGCGTAATCCACAGGGAATTACCGAAGTGACCTGCTTTCAGGGCTGTTTGATGTTGACCCTTGATTGCGTGGTTTTGTAACCTTACAACAGGTTTTACCTCTCGAGGGATCTCAAGAGGCTTACAACCCCACCAGGCAGTGTACCTGACCGATGTAGTATAGTGTAGTGGTAAGTACGGGGGATTGATCATTCTCCACAGGGAATAGTGTTCGTTAGGTATGAAAGGCTACTCTAATTAGGTCTAAGGGTTGAGGAAGATTCTTTTTATGTTTTTATAGTTTTTATGAAAGCAAGTAAAATCTCGGTTTTGAAGGAGTGGGCGGAATTAGTTGCTAGTCAACTAACCCAAAATTTACTACGAATGCAAATAAAATAAAATAACAAAAATGAAAAGTGGTGAGAAACTTATGTGTAGAGAAATGTGTTTACTTAGATTTCCTTACTCCCTAACTATCTTTTACCGGTTAATTAGTGTGTATTAGTCGCGTGGATGACGGGTGTATTCCTTAATACCATTCGTGGGGTGGCGTACTTACTTCCCCAAACTCTACAAGCTCCTACTTCACTCCTATGTCGAGCCGGCTAGGAAGCTCCTAACATGGGATCACTAGAATTCGCTTGTGCATTAAATACAACCATAAAAACCTTTAGTACGCGTTTGGTTCATGTTTCTTAAGACGTTCAAGCAAGTTACTGAATAGGAAGTTAGCCAGTTTTCTTAAGCCTAACATAGATAAACAATCATCCAATACAACTAACAACACACTAACAACCAATAATCAATAGCTAGGTTTCATTAGATCTAAGCAAACACAAGATAAAATTAGCCTAACATGTTAAACAAAAGACAAGCATAAGATAGAATCAAACAACACATAGACATATTGAATGATTAATTGATAACTTATCTTTCAATGAAACATGGAAGATCTCAAGGCAAAAAGCCCTGAAAAAGTAGCTAAAATCGTCTTAGGGTTTTATCCCAAAATTCCACACACTAAGCTCTCCCTTAATGACAAAAAATTAGAAAACTATATATAGATTTTTGGATCTGACGGCGTCACCTTATGCATTGTGACGCCGTCACCTCGCCGCTTTTAGGGTTCCCGGGTGACCTTCTTGACGCCGTCCCTCTTTAGCTCTTCAAAAATCCATTCTGGCCTATCAAGGCTTGACGCCGTCGGATCATGAACGTGACGCCGTCCCCTTATGATTTAAGCCGTGACGCCCTTGATTTAGTTAAAGCGTGACGCCGTCAGAATTCTCATGCTAACTCACTGGCCCGTCATGAGTAAATTTCACATCCAACTTTTCTTGCCAAGGCATGACGCCGTCCCATGTTAATTGTGACGCCGTCAAGAGTAACTTTTAGCCGATTCTTGAGACTTTGCCGTTTTCTTCACTTTAATGCTCCAAAAACGTCCAAAATGCCTCCTTTTCCAGATTTCTCCTCAAAAGTACCTAAAATGACAAAAGGAACGATTTAGGGCAATATTTGATCAAATAAATACGATTTCGGGCTTAAATGACCCCTTAAAAGCGGTACACTTTTCGCCTCATCAAATACCCTTACACTTGAGATTTGCTTGTCCTCAAGCAAATGCGCTTTTATTCTAATCAAAATACAAGTTAGGGGTCATTTAATGCAAACATAAAAGTAATTACAACAAATAATCGTTTCACTTCAATCATAATAAGCACGGAGATTACAAACTAGCACCTCACAAGCAGTGTTTAGATACTCACATCTCTCAAGTGTCATCAAAATAAATCTCATAAATGAAAACGGAAAATATCTCTCACTACCTGTCATAGCAAATAGATTACCATAGGCTTGGGAAAGGATCGAAAACCTCATCCACTAGGCGTAAGCACCTAAGATAAACTATCAAAGAGGGCTTTTAAATGGGTTATAACGTTAGGTGTAGGGAAAAGGAAAACACGGTTTTGTTGGATACGGGATATTTTACTGGTGGCTAGTTAAAGATCTTGATCAATTACATGTACTATACAATGTTGCTAAGCCAAGACTCGACTCGATCTTAAGCTAAAAACGAAATAACAAAATAACAAAAATATAAAGCAAACATAAAATGAAACGGGATGGTAGTCCGTATGTTTTTTCTATTTTTCATTTTCTCATTTTTTTGTGTTTTTCTTGATTTTTTTTTTTTTTTTTTTTTTTTTTTTTTTTAACATACATTCTTGCCCTACCATCCAAAATAATACATCATAGGGGCGTTGCATTCCCCTTACACTTGAATTTTTACATAACTTTACAAATACTAATCTAATGACTCGAATTAAGATAATTGAAAAACTTGGAGTACTTTTAAAATATTTAGCACATATGGGGGTAATAAATGATGTTCTTCCCCATTACTCCATTACACTAGTACTTTACCCATGAGTCCCAATCGTCCCAAAACAATATGTACAAGGATATGACTCGACTTAGCAACCATGTAATCAACTAGATAATTAACTTGGGTTTAAACAAATATTGTAACAATAATGCACTAAAGATGAGTGCATACAAGGTAGGCTAAGGCGATTTGGGTGTACATTTTAGTGGGGTGTAACAAATTCTTCCTTTAAGTAAAATGCTTAAAGGTCGAAACGAAAAGATAGGCTCTGAGGGTGTACTAGGGGTATCGTGTACTAAAAATGAGTACAACGCAAAGGGGTGTGGGAGAATTACTTGACCAATGTAGCCAATGTAATTATAACAAAAACACAGGTGTAAAACAATGGGTTAATCCTAATGCCTCTTATCATGTAGTAAATCTAACTACACGAATGTAGTCTCACTTGTGGCCTCGGAATGGTCCTAACGCAAGTTCTAGAATCTAAGTGCTACCGGTACACATATCATAGCATAAATGCTTTTCCTACCAATTCTAGGGGCGAACCTCACATATTTGGGGTGGAAAATTTTTTAGTGGTACGGTTTTTTGTGCTAGTCATATAACTCCTATCCGTGAGACGCTCATTAAGATCAAAGTTTCACTCCTATATGTTGTAAAAAATTTTAAATTTGGCACTAAAATTACCCTAATCAAGTATTTCTCTCAGTTTTATTACACATCTATTATTAAACAAACAAAAATCAAGCGCAATTGTATTCTCTAAAATCGTACTTTTACCCTCCCCTTACACTTAAGATGAACATTGTCCCCAATGTTCAAATAACAAGATGTAAAAGCATAAAGTAAAAGAATGAAATCAAATACTCCCCTGATTCGCTCGTTGGATAGTGAAATCACACGGTTAAATCTTCTTCCAAGGAGAATGTTGAAGCTCCATGACTAATGCATCGCCATAAGCTTGATTCCATAAACATTTCCTTGTCCAAAATAACCTGTTAACCTGAGAAAACAAACACGAAAACCTGCATAACATCGGCGGGATAAAATCTATATATAAGGATATAATGCTTGTGGAATGATAATTTTGCAGATTCCTGGAGATTATAAGTTGGAGATTTAATAAAAACTTTTTATGAAAACAAAACTTTCAAAAATTTCTGGAAATTAAATCTGACGCCGTCAGGTTATAACCCCTGACGCCGTCAGAAATGACCTGACAAAAATTTTCATTTTAAGTTTCCGGAAAATTTCTGGAAAAACCTTTACCTTACTTCCTGGAAATCCTGCAAAACATCACTATGACTCGATACAAGCATTTGACTCAAACAAACACTAATATGTATGCTAATTTATTATTATTACGATTCATGTTCATATGTGTTCTAATAAACCGATTTAGATTTCCCTTACACTTATCTTTTGCAAAATACCTTTATATGTAGTTAAGACGAAGTTAAAAACAAAATAAAGCATTTTCACAATTTAGTTTTGAACATGAATCAATAAGAATAAAAATTAAACATACATACGGAAACAAATAAAATCAAACAAACAAATAAATAAACACATAAAGCAAATAAAACAAATAAAGCTTGGGTTGCCTCCCAAGAAGCGCTTTTCTTTATTAACGAGTCTTGTAGCTAGACTCAAAGTCACGCACATTACGTGACTCCATCATCGGTCACGGTTCCTAGGCCATTCTCCTTCCCGGTTTTATATTCCGGTCCTAATTTCAAACAATCCTTGTAGAAACCGAATATCCTTTCCATAACATAGTCTACTCCTTTACTTCTATCCTCATCATTCCTATAGTAGACCGCTTGCTTAAGCTCCTTCTCAACATTTGACAAGTGTTGGAATTGTTCTATCTTATATGGCATTTGGTAGCTTACTTCATCGGTCTCATCCTTGAATCTAACTATCCCTAAGGAAGGTTCATAAGTCATTCTAGAGACCTCAACAAATGGTTTTCCAAAAACCACTTGAGTCAGGGATGCATCGACTATTGGGCGGATATCTTCTACAATTACAAAGTCGGTGACATAGGTGAAGTTTCCTACATAAACCGGTAATCCCTTAACTCTTCCCGTGAAGTTACTCATCCAACCCTTGTCAGGGAGCATCCTATACCCAAGTTGATTTTTCATTATCAAGTTGTAGTGGGCTCTAGTCATGATGTTTATGGGCGATCTAAGGTCGATGTAAGCTTTCCACACATGCAAATGTCCGATGTTGCATGGTATGTTGAGATTAGAAGGGTCGCCTATTTCTATGATTGGTCTACCTAGGAAGTATGGTGCCTCGGGGTCATCGAATAAGTTTGTATGATATGCACGCTCTTCCTTAGTGGGTAGCCTATTGAAGTAGTCCTCATCATCATCTACTTCTTCAATCTCACTTGTCCTAACTTCCTTATCAACCTCGACTTTCCTATCCTCATCCTTAGGTTCACTATTATCCTCATTCCTATCAATTGGTTTAATAGTGACAATGTTGACAAAGTGGACGTGTTTGGATGAAGAGGGGTCTTTTACTTGGGGTCCGCTATTTGTGTTCCTAGCGTCCTTATGTGGAGGTGATAACACTTGGTTATTGAGGGCTTTCAACAAGTTGTCAATTTTATTGGTCATCTCAGTTTGTTGTTGATTGAATTCGGTCTCGAATCTAGCTATCCGAGCTTCTTGAGATGCCATAAATTGGGAAATCAATCCTTCAAAGTTATTGGTACTACCATTGCCGGAAGGATTGTTGCTGAAAGTACGGTTCGAGTTGGAACCGCTTGATTGGAAACGATTAGGTGGGTTGGAAGAATTGGTTTGTTGAGAGTTTTGGTTTTGTTTCCACCTAAGGTTCGGGTGATTTTTCCATGAGGGGTTGTATGAATCACCATAATGGTTTGGCTCGGGTTTGAAAGTGTACCACTTGTCTCCCGCTCCGTCGGTACGCGAGGATGCGTAGTCCACAAAAGCTTGTTCGGGGAGTTCCATGCAATCACGAGTGTCGTGGGGACCACTACATAATTCACATGAGGAAGTGATTTTGTTCACTTGGCTTGAAGGTTTAGGAGCCTCGTAGGATTTCATGAGAAACTTGACTTGGTCTTCAAGTTCTATGATCCTACGGTCAGAAGTGCTTGAATTGTTCGAAGGCAAAGATATTGCCTTGACCGTTTTATTCAAATCACGGGGATCACTCCAACTTTCGTTGTCATAAAGAGCAAGATCCTCTAGGAGAGCCCATGATTGTTCCGCACTTAGATCACGTAGCTTGCCACCGGCCGATTGGTCAATGGTTTGCCTCGTGGAGAGATTGATATGGTCATAGAAGATTTGGACTTGGAGCCAAAGTTCTATGCCATGGTGAGGGACTTTTTGGAGTAAGTCCTTGAATCGAGTCCATGCCTCGTAGAGAGTTTCGCCTTGACGTTGTTGGAACATCAAGATATCATTCCTTAGCTTGGTAGTTCTTCCCGGTGGAAAAAACTGAGCAAGGAAACGAGTGGTGAGATCATCCCAAGAGGTAATGGATCCTGCGGGTTGACGTTCTAGCCACTGACTAGCTTGGTCCCGCAGAGAGAATTGGAAGAGACGCAATCGGGTCGTCTCTCGAGTGGCAACATCAAGGTCTATAGAATCAACGATTTTAAGAAAGTCCTTGAGATGTTGATTAGGATCTTCAGAACGAAGTCCATGGAATGCGCATCCACTTTGCACCAACCGGATGGTGTCGGATCGCAAGGGTGTGATATTGGCTCCTTGAGTGAGCTCAATGGTGTTTCGATAGCCATGGTGGCTAGGACGGGAATACTCTCCTAAAGTACGGGCTCTAGGAGGTGGTTGTGGTTGTTGTGGTGGTGGGTTGTGTGGGTTAAGGATATTACCATCTTCCATGATGTCGGACGGTAATGGTTACGAACAAAGACACGAAGAAAATAGATAGACTAAAGAAAACCTAGAAAAATAAAAATCTCACTAGAAAGGAATCTAGTGAGTAGACCTAATAGAAATAAAAATTCAACCTAAACAATAACTATTCCCCGGCAGCGGCGCCAAAAACTTGATTGCGTGGTTTTGTAACCTTACAACAGGTTTTACCTCTCGAGGGATCTCAAGAGGCTTACAACCCCACCAGGCAGTGTACCTGACCGATGTAGTATAGTGTAGTGGTAAGTACGGGGGATTGATCGTTCTCCACAGGGAATAGTGTTCGTTAGGTATGAAAGGCTACTCTAATTAGGTCTAAGGGTTGAGGAAGATTCTTTTTATGTTTTTATAGTTTTTATGAAAGCAAGTAAAATCTCGGTTTTGAAGGAGTGGGCGGAATTAGTTGCTAGTCAACTAACCCAAAATTTACTACGAATGCAAATAAAATAAAATAACAAAAATGAAAAGTGGTGAGAAACTTATGTGTAGAGAAATGTGTTTACTTAGATTTCCTTACTCCCTAACTATTCCTTTCTAAGATCTGCAATAGTAAAGTTCTATCCCTTTCAGGTAATGTTGACAAGATAATTGTTGGCAAGTTGTTGTTTTTGTATGCTTGGATTAGATGATGAGATATTAGATGAATTTAGAGAAGAAGATGGGAGCTTGTTGTTATAGAGAGAGAGAGAGAGTGTAGACAAAAACAAAGAAAAATTAGATTAGAAAATGTGAAGCTCCAACCCTCTCCTTGTGTGGAGAGGGCTATATATAGTTCCTAATACTTGTGCCCCTAGTGGGCTGTGGAGTGAGCTGACAGTGGGGAAAGCCCCGACCCACTCCACAAATATATGTAACTACACTAATAATACTAATAATACTAATAGTACTAAACTGCTATAAATAAGCCTACGAGCTATGTAGATGCTAAATAGATACTCGGGGTGACCGAGCCTTCATCTGAATATTTATATTCCTAACAATCTCCCCCTAAGGGAGGTCACCCCAGAAATAATAACTTGAATTCTAGCATTTTATCTTCTGAAGTTGTCTTCATAGCTCGTAGTCTTTGATTCTTCATTGTCTTGAAACATTGTGCATTCAGCAGTAATCTTTTGATGACCGTTCTTTGTCTTGGATGATTTTGAGGATTCTACGAAATTATCATCCAACCTATGTCTCCAAGTCATCTTTCTGCAGTATGTTTCCATGTGATGTAATACTCTTTGAGCCGACATGCTCACACTATTTAGTGTCATGATCTTCAGCATCAGAGTTTGCAGAAGCAGTGTTAAAGGTCTTTTAGGTTATCATGACTTCTCTTGAATACGATGATGATGTAGTGTGAACATGTGGTAGTGGATTGGCATCTTTTCTTCAATCAGCTACAACTGCAACCAGCTACAGCATCCAACAGCTACAACCGCCAGAAGTTCCTGCATACGACAGTTAGCAATAAAACGTCCGGTACTTACAGGTTCGGACTTCGAGATTGTTAACAGCATAGTGTGAAAACTCTCTCTAATCCTTACCAAGACCGTTCCTAAATTGAAAACCCACAGAGGGTTTTTTAAGATCTTACCGTAGTAAATCAACGATTAGGTGAGTCGCTGGAGATCACTCCACGACTGTAGACCATTTGGAACCGTCGTGATCACTAAGCGTAATCCACAGGGAATTACCGAAGTGACCTGCTTTCAGGGCTGTTTGATGTTGACCCTTGATTGCGTGGTTTTGTAACCTTACAACAGGTTTTACCTCTCGAGGGATCTCAAGAGGCTTACAACCCCACCAGGCAGTGTACCTGACCGATGTAGTATAGTGTAGTGGTAAGTACGGGGGATTGATCATTCTCCACAGGGAATAGTGTTCGTTAGGTATGAAAGGCTACTCTAATTAGGTCTAAGGGTTGAGGAAGATTCTTTTTATGTTTTTATAGTTTTTATGAAAGCAAGTAAAATCTCGGTTTTGAAGGAGTGGGCGGAATTAGTTGCTAGTCAACTAACCCAAAATTTACTACGAATGCAAATAAAATAAAATAACAAAAATGAAAAGTGGTGAGAAACTTATGTGTAGAGAAATGTGTTTACTTAGATTTCCTTACTCCCTAACTATCTTTTACCGGTTAATTAGTGTGTATTAGTCGCGTGGATGACGGGTGTATTCCTTAATACCATTCGTGGGGTGGCGTACTTACTTCCCCAAACTCTACAAGCTCCTACTTCACTCCTATGTCGAGCCGGCTAGGAAGCTCCTAACATGGGATCACTAGAATTCGCTTGTGCATTAAATACAACCATAAAAACCTTTAGTACGCGTTTGGTTCATGTTTCTTAAGACGTTCAAGCAAGTTACCGAATAGGAAGTTAGCCAGTTTTCTTAAGCCTAACATAGATAAACAATCATCCAATACAACTAACAACACACTAACAACCAATAATCAATAGCTAGGTTTCATTAGATCTAAGCAAACACAAGATAAAATTAGCCTAACATGTTAAACAAAAGACAAGCATAAGATAGAATCAAACAACACATAGACATATTGAATGATTAATTGATAACTTATCTTTCAATGAAACATGGAAGATCTCAAGGCAAAAAGCCCTGAAAAAGTAGCTAAAATCGTCTTAGGGTTTTATCCCAAAATTCCACACACTAAGCTCTCCCTTAATGACAAAAAATTAGAAAACTATATATAGATTTTTGGATCTGACGGCGTCACCTTATGCATTGTGACGCCGTCACCTCGCCGCTTTTAGGGTTCCCGGGTGACCTTCTTGACGCCGTCCCTCTTTAGCTCTTCAAAAATCCATTCTGGCCTATCAAGGCTTGACGCCGTCGGATCATGAACGTGACGCCGTCCCCTTATGATTTAAGCCGTGACGCCCTTGATTTAGTTAAAGCGTGACGCCGTCAGAATTCTCATGCTAACTCACTGGCCCGTCATGAGTAAATTTCACATCCAACTTTTCTTGCCAAGGCATGACGCCGTCCCATGTTAATTGTGACGCCGTCAAGAGTAACTTTTAGCCGATTCTTGAGACTTTGCCGTTTTCTTCACTTTAATGCTCCAAAAACGTCCAAAATGCCTCCTTTTCCAGATTTCTCCTCAAAAGTACCTAAAATGACAAAAGGAACGATTTAGGGCAATATTTGATCAAATAAATACGATTTCGGGCTTAAATGACCCCTTAAAAGCGGTACACTTTTCGCCTCATCAACCCTGGCAGGAATTTCCATTCAATCATTGAGAATTACAATTGTAAATTCCCTCATAAATGTTCTGGCAGATTGCTAAGATCTGCGTAGGACTCTTAAGTTTACAACTGGTGTCCTTAATGTTGAACAACCAGTGTATAAGTAGCATGTGTTCCTATGAGATCTTATTATGCATCTCGTGGCTCTAGACTCAATTGTGCATTTTGATTTGGTGAGCGGAGGCTAGAGAGGACTGCCACCTTTTCAATATCATCTAACTCGGAGTGAGAGAGACGATAGAAATGTATTGAACTCCGTGACAATTGAAACAAGAGTCCTTTGAGGGACCTTGAGTGGCTAGGGAGGGTTGTGCAGCGTATCACTGGGTCCATGATACTTTGTCTTCAATGCCAGCAATCAACTAAGTGATTCTGACAGCATATGTATTGACCCGGTTTCTGCCTAAGTTGTAAGGAGGGCTTCTTTCTTTTCACCCTTTATCTTTACAATTCTTTTTCATTCTTCAACACCTTCAGTGCTTACCGAGACTTCATAACTAACACCTTGTTGGGTTTGTTCCAGTGTTAGCTCCATCTCAGTCGGCATTCTTCCCTTAATCACACTTTTCTCCTTTTTAATCATACCTAAGGACTTCTACACTAACTAGTGGATTGTCCCTGGGTAGATCCCTCCGGCTCTGGCGGGATCGTGGGAACTTGTACCTAACCTTACCATCCTTATAACTCCAATATATGAAATACAATGGTCGGTCTTTGGTGTTCTTCCACAATTGCCAAACCAAATCCTTGAAAAATCTCTCAAAGTGTTCATGATTAAGAAACACATTTTTGCAAACACTTGAGAGTTTTATATTTTTCAAATGCTCCCCCTCAACATGTGCTCGATTGATTATTTTATAAATTTGCACATGTTAGGTAGAGCTCGCACTTTTTTGAATTGATCAACTTTCAGTGAACATGACCGATTCGAGACACGCTTACATCACTGGTTAGACCAGCTTGAAATTATTACCCGTCCTGGTCAAGTTCACAGAAAGTTTCTCGAAACGGTACACTCTACTCAGACACATCCTTTTCGAGACACGCTTACATCACTGGTTAGACCAGCTTGAAATTATTACCCGGCCAGGATATGTCCTTTCGATTGATGACAACTTGTGTTTCGTCAATTCATTGGTTATGTCTGAGTCACGATCTCATGCGGTGCCAAATCCTTTTTGTCCATTTGCTCCCCCTCAATATGTGCATCGATATACGAAAGAGTTTAGCACATATGGGAGAGCCTAATGTTTAATTCCAAAACATCACATTTTCATCAGGTTTCATATTTAAATCACATTCTCTCCCCCGATCAAAATTTTCAAACCTTTTGAGATTTGTGATCCCAATTGATTTAAATAAGTTAGAAAATGTGGGAGAAAATGTGTCCGATTTAATGTAGTCTGATGATGAAACATACTATGCTCCCCCTTAAACTAAGAGGGAGATTCACTGCTTATTATGCACAATTCGACAATTATGACACAAATGATATTGACCTTTTTGCGCAGATGATGTAATCACCCGCTTTTCTGAGTGAGTCAGTGGTCAACATCGCTTATCCATCCACCAACAAGTACGTCCAAAAATTGTAGATCCCCACTTGGCAAGATCGGAACAAATATTGCTTTGTTTTACTGAAGGTGGTGGTGGTGATGAAGGTGTTGATGTTGTTGTTGCTGCCGATGTTGTTGTCGTGGTGAATTCTGAGCCAATCAATAGAGTTTGAACGTCTGATCAAATGGTTAGAGCGGGAACTGGTACATTCATTTTGGCTATGGAATCTGCATAAGAATATCAATACAGATATATATACATACAGATACACTATCCCTTAATAGCTACCCTTCAGCAGCTTGCCACATTATAATACCATATTCATTTAATCAAACCACAGTCAGGAAATACGTCAAACTACTATCTAACATGAAGAGCAAACAACAATCATGAACATGGCAATTCACTCATATTTCATCATTCAATTCAGGATCTTAGGAACAAGATTCTAACACGATAGATATATACCTAAGGATATCCTGAGAACATATGCACTATTTCAACAACAATTATGCAGCAATCGACTAACAGAAGTCAAACAACATTTGAAACTCATTCATTCAGATCATACAAATGTCATAGGAGTATTCAAGAACATCAAACACAACTGGTTTTCTTACTTCTTTTAGGTTTTGAGTTTTGATGTATCTAGGGGATTAAACGAGGATACCAAAGTAACACAAATGAACCTTCTAGATACATAAAGCTAGGAAACTATAAGCAAATTGCACATAATGTCCTAAACTTTCTAGCAACTAACACGTTTGGCCATTTGATATAAAGTTTTAGCAAGATCCTCTTCAACTAATACCCCATTAACTACAAAACCTTTTCTAAGAATCATGAATTAATCAAGAAACCCGTTTGATGATATAAAATTTGAATTCACTCTCCCCCTCAATCAATGACCTAGTTAAGATTTGTAGTCGTTGATTGAGTGACAAATTTTATGCATAATCCAAGAGTAAAAGAATTTCAAGCAACACGTAATCACCAAGTGTCTCACAAATAATTTTCAGAAGAATCATAGAATGAAAACTATTTGTATGCAAAGAAGACTTCTCTTCTTTTTCAAGAAATGATGCACTGAAACGTACATCAAATCGGTAAAACATGGATATAAAGTAATCCATGCCCAGGTGAACATCACCCAGTTGGAGGAACAACCGTCCTTTCCCCAATTTGAAGCGCGGGTTGCTATCTAAAGTAATAGCAAGCCAATATAACATGTTTTAACCGGTTTGTATAACTTCTGCTCGAGCTTCATTTAAAGTCCCGTGTCATTATTGAATGACATTTCTAAGACCGTAAATATTATCGATAAACAAAAGACATGCCTAGATGAAACTATTTTGGATTTTCTATTTTTCTGATTTTTATGGTTTTTTTTATATATATATATATATATATATATATATATATATATATATATATATATATATATATATATATATATATATATATATATATATATATATACAATTTTCTGGTTCTATAATTTTCTATATACAGTATGGTTTAAGATATGTACAAACTATGTAATTCAGTTTAAGACGATGATGACCTGAATACCGAAATGAGGATACGCTCAGTACGTTGAAGAAATCTGAAGTCAACCTCTCTTAAACTTTCACCACCAAAGCTTTCGAGGCTCCTGAATAATCGTCTGAACTTGAGCCTTCTCAATTGTAAAGCTTTGATAGCTTCCCCCTAAACCGACAATCTTTCTTTTGAGCAGGTTCACAGCTCTCTTTCAAGCTTATGAAAGGTAAGTGTACCGCGAAAACCGTAGCAAACCCCATTAAAAATTGCTGCTCCTTTTAAGAATAACCATCGAGATTCTCCGATCGGGGGACCATCACATAAATCAGCAATGAATCATCTCACACTTAAATTAACCTTCTCACATTTCTTCCCGCTGAAGACTGCAGCAACGCATACCAACAGTATCCAGAGACCACTTCCCCCAAGTAATTGAAGAGATGCAGCCAGTCTCGATATATGAAGCCCAAAAACCCAAAGTACACACTCAATCCCATTAATGAAGTCGACAAAGCATCATCAAGATCAATTAAGACCCGAAAATCCCCTTATCTCCTTTCAGGACATTGCAGATGAGAATTGTTACACCAAATTCAGCTAAGTCCCGAGTGTAAGCAATTTATCCCGTATGTAGTTGACATGATAACACCAAGACAGTACCATAACAGCTACTGAGTACCGGATGTACACATTTCCTTCAGTAGGATACCGACTAACCATAGGAACCATCATACAATTGTGTACCTCTTTTATCATCAGAAACTGACATTCTCTTCCCACACTTAGTTGGAATGACACACCAGAAAGAACGAGTTAGAACACTGATTTTTTCTGCGGTTATGACATTTGTCTTCCCGGAATAATCTTCAATTGAGAAGAAGTATAAAGCCCATCATGTGTACTCATTGTGCATTCAGATGTATGTCTCCTTCCCCTTGCTGGTTTTGATACCTCAGAATCAGCAACACATTTTACGAACATATTCTTGAAATCTTGTGAGAAGAACAACTTAGGCTCAAGTAGATCAAGTGAGAATTAATCGCTGCCGAAACCGTCTCTGACTATCTTTATCAACCCTCAAGTAGGCCTTTTGATGAGATAACTGATGGAGCAAACCCGATATACCAAACTTGAGCCTGAAGATAGAATTCCCCATTCTTGTGACTTACGCTTGCACTAATGTTGGAAGAACGGTGTAGAGAATTAGTGCTCCAAGCAAATCTCTAAGTACTCAATACCCAACCAAGGTATGAGACATTAACACCTCTTACGATTATCCACAACGACATCGGCGTGTGACACTGAGTACTACAATGTAACTCCTTTAAGTGATAGTTACCCCGACTACTGGTAACTAGATAACCTAAGTCTTCAACTTAAATCTTAAGCACGGGCAAGTTATCATAGAAATTCATGCATCCAACCAACCCCGACTTCAAGATAGGATAAGATTACGCCTTTGAGGAAGTCAACTTCAATCTCGAATAAGTGATACCTGATCAACTCCATGGTCACAATTAGATGCCCAGCTCAAGTGAGTGAACCAACAACCAAATGTACATCGAATCACTTGTTCACACTTCTCCCCCTCAAAGATTGCATACGAGGATGCCATCTTTGATTGAACAAGTGCATATGAGGTTGATCCACTGTTCACACTTCTCCCCCTCAAAGATTGCATACGAGGATGCTATTTTTGATTGAGTGAATAAACGTCCAATCGGATGGAAGTAGAGCCACTTGATATCTGAATGAGCATGGAGCAAGTATGAAGCCTTTGTATAAGAAAAGTCAGAAACATGGAGAGTCGTATGACCACTTCTCAAATCTCAATCACCATGTAGTTTATTCACCTTTCTCCCCCTCAAAAATTGCACATGACGACTAACTACCATTTTTGATAGAGCAGGTGAATAAGAATATACTCCAATGTACTTTTATCCCCTTTGGTGACTGAATGAGCATTTGAAGAACATGAAGCTTGATGAGAATGGTCATAAATAAGAAGATTCCTCTTCTTCCGAAGATAAAGCGCACTCAAGCGTACGCCTTTCTTTTCTTTGATGAACGGGGCCTGAAGAGATGTCAGCAGACGCCATAATGATGAAGACCGAGGCCTGAACTGAGGTATTCAGACGTCATAGTCATTGAAGAATGAGGCCTGAACTGATTTGAACAGACGTCATAGTCATTTATGTTCATCAAGCTTGAACTATTTGAACCCCTTCATCATGAGATATCACTCTTTTTGGCACCCAAACTCTGAGTCTTTCCTTAATACGAGGCCTGAACGATGTACCTGCACTTAAGTAAAGACTTCCTGCATTGACATTAAGAGTTTGCTTGCATTTATATGGGTTAGAGATATCAACATTTTGACCATTTGGGGTTTCACAGTTAACCTTATCATTACAATCAGTGAACTGCTTACTAGTAGGTATCCATCTAAGACCAACAATCTTAAAAATTCTACCCGTCGGAATCCACCTAAGGCAAGATCTAGGAGTGTTTGGTTTCTCATGAACAGTGGAAGACTTGTTTAGAGAAGACCTTTGTCCTACAGTGGTCTGCCTACCAGGTTTCTGAGTATGCCTCTTTGTTTCTACGGGCTTGTTGTAGTTTCTAG
Organism: Artemisia tridentata subsp. tridentata; assembly: GCA_021014915.2. Taxonomy (NCBI): domain Eukaryota; kingdom Viridiplantae; phylum Streptophyta; class Magnoliopsida; order Asterales; family Asteraceae; genus Artemisia; species Artemisia tridentata. Next base: position 198,181,094 of record CP139503.1, read on the forward strand.
TCTTAGAGGATGGAACCTTGGCGCGAGCATTCACTTCCTTCAGGAGTTTAGTAATACAATCATCATGATTTGCCTTAAAAACACATTTCTGACAAGTTGAGCAAACAAAATGTTTGAAGTCAGAGAAAGATCTAGGTTTCTTAGAGTGATCGGCTACGGGAATTACCTTAATTGGCACGCAACTACTCTTAGAAATAGTCAAATTCCTAGTCTTTTCATGTGTGTTTTTCTTAGCGTCCACTAGGTTTTGATTCTGAACAATGTCATTATGTCTAACATGTTCCTTTGGTGTCACAAGTGACACACGCGTTGAACTAATCCTAGAAGAACTAGATGCACTCATGTGATGTGGTTTTGCAACAGCATGTTCCTTTTCACTAGGTCTGGACTGTGAAGTGACTGGTTTTGACAAAACTTTTTCCGCATCAACTTGGGAGGCAAACCGTGTTTTTGAAATATTTGACCGTTCAGAGCTAAAGGCTGTCAGTTGTCTAACAACTGATTGGTTCCTAAGTGGTGGTTTCCCCAAGATTGATGGTTTTGCAAACTTAGTGTTCACACCTTTTTCATTCAATTTTCTCAATTCGTTTTTCAACGATGCAATCGCAAAACCCTTTTCCTGAAGTTGAGCCTTGAATTCATTATTTTTGGCAATCAAAGAGATAGTTTGCTCTACATTCTTAGATTTCGTTTCTTTGATTGTATCACTCAGTTCTTTGCAATGAATTTTCAAATACTCATTTTCTTTAAGCAATTCAGTCACTTTATGTTCTAATTCAACATTTTTTGTAGCAACAACATCATGTTTAGCTTTAACTTCATTACACATATCACACATCTCAGCAATACGACTTTTCAGGTTATTGATCGTTAAGTTTTTGGCTTGTAGCTGAGCTTTTAAATCGTTTATTATAAAAAATTCACGGAATTCAGGAAGTTCCGGATTTTTACATGGTAGGTTAGTTTTCAAACTTTCTTCCTTTTGTTGCATTGAGATTTCAAGAGAAATACAATGTTTTTCAAGTTGTAAAAATCTTTTTGAAAGTTCATTATAAACATCCTTTTCAACCATATCATTTGATTTGGAAAACACAGCTATAGGCAAAGAACTTGACGAATCATCATGTTCAGCATCCTGATCAATTTCTCCCCCCTTATGACTCATATCTGTTGAATCAGAGGTAATATCGCTATCAATCTTTTCCAACAGATATGTGTCATAAGTAGGTTTAATTTGATCAGTATGTTGTTGTTCGTTAGAAAGAACATTATCTTGATCAGACAGATGTACCTCAGCAGACAGTACTTGATGTTTTTCTGGTTTGAGAGCTGCATCCACACACAGTGATATATCAACTCCTGAGCTGTTATCATCATCCTTATCTGACTCTGTCCCGTTTCCCATATGTTGTGCTCTTTCATCAATGAACCCCTTAACATTACTCATAAGTTGTAGTAACGTAACTCTGAACACGTCAACCTCAGTTCCAGTGTATTTAGCAAAACACTCTTTTGTCATTTGACTGTCATAGTCATATTCTTCAGTGTATTGCGAATCAATGAACATCTGGAGTTGGTTGTTGATCACACTGAAAGCTGCTCTGGATCTTGCTTCTGAGAAGTCTGCTTCGTCAAGCTGTTGTTCAAGTTGATCTAAATAAAGAGTCATTTTGACTGTGAAATCATGAACACCTTGACCAAAGAGTGTTGTGAAAGCCCGTCTGTAACCCATCACGTATTCAGGTTTTTCAAACAAAGCCTTGAGATGTGAATGAAGTGATCGAAAACATTCAATGCAACTTTCCTTTGCATTAGGTGACATTAGTGACTGAAGTAATTCTCTCTCTTGCGAATTCGGGCTCGAAGATTCCACATTAGTAACATCAGAATCACACACGTTTATTTGTTGTACAGCACTGGAAATCTTTTGTTTATCATATGTGTCGTACAACTTGAGTACCTCAGATATGATAGAATCTGAAGTAGTAGACATGATGTAAACGTGCACGGAATTTTACAATTCTATGACTTAAACCGAGAAATAAATTCTTTCGCGGGATTTTACAAAAATCAAGAATGAACCGTGAGATGATAATGATGATATGAACAGTTGTTGGATTTTGGTTAAAAGAGTATGAGTGAATTCAAATAACCACCGAAGTTATATCCAATGAACACGAAAACTTTAACCCAAAATCATTCACAATCTCGAATTAACGAAGTTCAGTAGAAATTGTTAACCAAAATTAATAAAAAAATCGTCCTTGTGAAGATGAGCACCCCAACGTTCAACAAAAAAAATATTTAGACAAAAGAATCACCCTTATGACATTAGTAACTCATATAGGCCCAATGTCAAGAATTGGGAGTGCACACAAATGATCCAATGATCTCGGCCCAATTCCAACTTACCACTAATCCATACTTCCTTACTATAACACACCCCTTAAACACAAAGTTACCCTAATCTCACAAAAAAAAATACGCAGTCAATCCTCTAACCTCCTCTCACCTACTTTTTCTTCTCTACCAACAAGAAATCAAAACAAATCAACTTTATCACTTCCGAAAGTCATCATCTTAATTGCAACAAGTGCACACCGAAGCTCAGGTATGTCATCAAGACTGATGATTCTTTTGTTAATTACTGGTGACGTGGTGGTTGTAGACTGAGGAAGTGAGAAGTTGTAGTTGATTGTTCTTTGTTGTTGTACTCGACAAGATTTGTGGTTGTAATATAGTTCACACCGAATGACGTTTGAGAATAAGATTGGATTAGTTGATATAGTTAGTTGTTGTAAAGCAGTTTTAAATCATGTGATGGATTTGTTTTATCTGTATGCTTCCTCTTGTTCTTAATGACCTAATTGTTATCCGCAAATTTTAGCAAATCACAAGAGCACCAAGCCGCTACAGTTAGTAAGCCGCTACAGTGAATAAGCCGCTACAGTGAATAAGCCGCTAAAGTGAACTAACCGCTAGTCACTAAACTGCTGCAGTCACTAAACCGCTGCAGGTACACTCCAAATCAGTCACTTTCAACCAAGATGTCTTTTTCCCGTTTTGGTTAAAGTCCAAACTGCTTTTCCCTTTTACTCAACCCGCTACTATGAAATCCTTTTCAACTTTTAATAAGCCGCTGTGAAGAAATGGCAAACACCTACCAGGAAGTTTTTACCAAGAAAGAGTTCAACCACCCAGAAAAAAAAAACCACAAACACTACGACAGCAATTCCGAGTACTAGCCAATTCGGACAAATAGCATGACCACAGACCAACGTGAATAACAAAGAAAATGAAAATGAATCAGTGAGAACCACAACTAACAATGAAAGCCCAATAATCCTCTTGTTTCTTTAATGGACTTGTACGCGACTTGTATTCGAACCAAAAAATAAAGCGCAAACCAGCAATTTCAACTAACTCCAAAAAAAAACTAGAAAATAGAAACTAGAAAAATAAAACTAGAAAATAGAACCAAAAAAAAATAAAACGACTTTAGAAAATGAAAAAAACTAGAAAATAGAAAATAGAACGCAGATTTAATAATCTTAGTTCGAACCAACAAACTAGAAAATAGAAAATAGACTCTTACGGAGAGGTCACTACTTTAAACAGGCAATTCAAAAACTTTAAACTAAGAACAACTAACCAAAAGAAGAAAATAACCAAAAGGGATTCGAACCAAAAAAAAAAAAATAAGAAAAACTAGCAAATGGATTTAAAGCCCACACAACAGATTTAAAGCCCACACAAGTGTTCAATCAAAAAGTAAAAAAAATACCAGTTCGTGAAATGACATTCGAACAAAAAGAAAAAAAATTAAACACAAGAAATATAGACACCGCAAATCCAAGCACACTCAATCGAACCTAACCATGGCTCTTGATACCAATTGTTGTTTTTGTATGCTTGGATTAGATGAATTTAGAGAAGAAGATGGGAGCTTGTTGTTATAGAGAGAGAGAGTGTAGACAAAAACAAAGAAAAATTAGATTAGAAAATGTGAAGCTCCAACCCTCTCCTTGTGTGGAGAGGGCTATATATAGTTCCTAATACTTGTGCCCCTAGTGGGCTGTGGAGTGAGCTGACAGTGGGGAAAGCCCCGACCCACTCCACAAATATATTTAACTACACTAATAATACTAATAATACTAATAGTACTAAACTAATATAAATAAGCCTACGAGCTATGTGAATGCTAAATAGATGCTCGGGGTGACCGAGCCTTCATCTGAATATTTATATTCCTAACAAGATAATTGTTGGCAAGTTCTTATTATTATGAAGACACACCTATTCCAATTGAGGTGGTAACTCAACAAACATCTCGTCGTTTTTCTCTAACTTCCTAACAACCTTCTTAGGTTTGTTGATAACTACACAATCTTCCAACTTGTCATCCGAATCCTCGATAACATTATTACGGAGTGCAATTGGTTCATTAAGATCGTTTAACTCAATAAAATCTCCTTGGTTTGGGTTAAGTGATCTATTTTGGACCAAAGTCTCGCCCATTAGTCTATCTTCTAAGTTAAGTTCCATACGTTCTCTTAATCCTATCACATAAACACTTTTAATAATGCTCTTAATAGGATCATCACTCTTAAAAATTAATTTGTCATCCCCTACTCCTAAAGATATCTTTCTCTTAAACACATCAATCTTAGCATGGGCAGTAGACAAGAAAAGTCTTCCAAGGATCAATGGAATTTTGATATCCTCAGGCATATCTAAAACAACAAAGTCTACGGGAAAAACAAAATTTTCAATTTTCACTAAAAATTCTCAGCAATACCCTCGGAACGTTTCACAGTCTTATCAGCCAATTCAAGATTAGTTTAGTGGGAGCTAATTTACCTAGACCTAAAGTGGTAAAGGTTAAATAAGGCATGACACTAACACTAGCTCCTAAGTCAGCTAAGGCTTTATTGAAACACATATCATTAATACTACAAGGTAAAGTAAAACTCCCTGGGTCTTTCTCCTTATGAGGCAAAGCGTTATGAACAACTGTAGAGCATTCTTCTTTCATGGTAGCTTTGATCTCCTCTTCTATCATTGACTTCTCCTTGAGCAATCTTCTTAAACTTATGGAAGAGTTAAAGAAGAATTTCAGTTTCAAGTCATCCATGGTTTCCAACAAACATCCAGGAAAAGGTACAGTAGATACAACTTCTTCAGTAGTAGTAATCGCCTTGACATGATCTCTTGGGTTGGTCTTAGTTGAGCCAGGTAGACTTCCAGATCCCCTTTATTAAAGTACCTTGCTTATTTGACCAATTTGAAGTTCCAATGCTTTGATCGAAGCTCCTTGATTTCTGATGGAAGCATCTGTTGAAGAACGAATTTCTTTAATCAAAACAGAATTCTCTTCATGTCTTTTCGCAGATTTACCCATGAATTGTTTCATAGATTCTTCTAAAGTTTGTCTTCTTTCTTGATACGATAAATTTCCATTTTCCCTTTGGAAGTACCCTGGCGCAGCTTCTTTATACCTTCTTAATGGCTGAAATGGCACTCCAAATTGAGTGTAGTATGCTTCTTCAAGTGTCTCTCCTTCCTTCTTAGATGGACAATCCTTAGTGTAATGAGGTCCATTGCACAATTCACACCCTACTTGAGCGCATACACCTTTTCATTCACTTTCTTGAGTTCTTTACTAAGATTGTTCAGCTGAGCTTGAATAGCAGCATAACCATCAGAAGTATCACTGCTTCGACCCCTTGTAGAAGTGCCATCATGCCACTTTTAAGAATGATCAGCCATTTCTTGGATGGCCTTCCTAGCATTGATTGCACTTATCTGAGGTCCAACTCCCTTAGAATCCAAAATCTGTCTAGTAGGCACATCCAAACCTTTATAAAACAAGATCACCTCCTGCATACAAGTCAAATAATGTTGAGGAAATTTCAATAAAAGATCTTTGAATCGTTCCCAAGCCTGATAAAGAGTTTCACCGGGCTCTTGCTTGAAGTTATTGATTGTCTCCATCTTCTTAGCAGTACGAGAAGGTGGGCAATATTGCTTCAAAAACTTCTGCTTAAGATCTTCCCATTTAGTAATTGAACCAGCTAGTCCATTCTTTTGCCACATGTTTGCAGCTCCTGTTAGTGTAATAGGTAAAACATGAAGCATTAGTTGGTCAACATTCACATCAAGAGTTGTGAATAAATCGGCTATCTCGAGAATCCTTTCGATATGCTCATTAGCATCTTCATTCTCCGATCTACTGAAAGTGTTCTCGCGTAACTCCTTGAGAAACTGACTCTTCAACTCGAATTTGGCCTTTTCATCAAACTTAGGCCTAGCAACGCCCGAACCGTAGTCATCTCGGGTCTTACTCATGTACTCCTCCATAGTTGGGTCCGTCATTGTTTATGTGATTTCTTCTTCAAACTGAGTTTCTTGATCAGAAAAGTAATCGAATCCTATCGAACTCGAACAATCGATGCTTGTAGTCTTGAAAAGCTTTCTTAGCGAATGAAAAGCTTTTTCAGGTTCACAAAAAGGTTCAGCGAGGTCTACGGTCGAACTCCTGGTCATGCACTACCTGAAAACAAGACAATAATATCAATAGGATAGGTTTGAAAAAGTAAAATTTCAGAAAACTAAGAACGAAATCGGTATACGAAAAATAAGAGTCTGCTGATATCTGACAGACGATACGCCGTATCCAGAAACTTGGATACGTTGTATACGCGATACGATTAAAACTTCAGCTTTTTATTCAGAAAATAAAATACGCGGTATCGATATTTATCAATACGCCGTATTTAAGATTTAAAAATTCGGGTATGTTTTAAAAATTAAATACGCCGTATATGCCAAAGCTAATACGACTTATGAACTTTTAGGGTTTTAAAATTCTGATTAAAACAGAATACACCGTATTCAGAAAACTAAATACGCCATATCCGAATAATTAAATTCAATACGCTGTATATAAAATAAAAATGCAATACGCCGTTTTCAAATATTGAATACGTCGTATCGTTTAGTTCAGCAAAATACAACAGAATACACAGAATGCAGAAACACACAAAACAAATGCAAACAAACAAAAACAAAGAAATCAAACAAAACAAAACACAAACAAATGCAGGAAAATACAAATGATGCAAATATACAACAAAGTTAGTCAAATTAAAATTAAAATTAAAAAGATTAAACTAAGTCAAAACCTAAATCAAAATACTAATAAATACAAGTATTAAACGATTCACTCCCCGACAGTGGCGCCAAAAAATTGATGTGTTGTCATGTGTAGGTAATTTTTGTATTCAAGTTTTAAATTTATATTTTGCCGACTTTACTTATAACAAACACTAAAGGGCAGTTACCTGATCGATGGTGAGTTAGTTGGTAAGTAGGGTGTCGATCACTAAGAGTAGAACATTAACACTTAAATATCTACCATTATTTTAATTCTATAAGTTTGTCTAATTAAACCTAATTCTAACGCAGCAAAGGGGTTTTCAGCCTGAGAGACTGGCACGTGGTTTAGATTTAATAAAAACCGTAAATAAAACAAGACAGATAACATACTGATGTGAGAATTGCGAACCCTCGCAGGAAGTTTTACAATCCTCTAGGCAGTGTACCTAACCATTGTATTTTAGTATAGGCAAGTCTCGGGGGATTGATCGTTCTTTAGGGGAATAGTCACACAATAGTTTTGGGAAGGCCGAAGTGTATGTTGAGATAGGTCTAGAGGTGAGGGATGATTCTTTTTGTATTTTTATATTTTATAGAAAGCAGGTAAACATCTCGGGTTTTGAAAGAGTGGGCGGAATTAGTTACTAGTTAACTAACCCAAAACTACTAAATAAACTAAATTAAAATGATAAACAAGAAAAAGATAAATTGGTGGTAACTCTTATGATAGGAAAAACAATGTTTACTTAGACATCCTTACTCCCTAGTTATCTCCTACTGATTTGTCGAATTGTCACATCCTTGTTTTAATTGAAACGTTGTATTCCTTAATATTAGTCGTGGGGAGGTGCCGAAGTCCCCAACTCTATGAGAATTAGTCTCCCCTAAATCCCTTAAAGTCTAATAAGTTATCTAGGATCTACAAGCCGCAATTCACACAATAAATACAATGAGGAAAACCAATAGTGCACTCTATGGTTGCGTTTTATAAGACTTTCAAGCTAATACATATAAGAACTTAGCCATTTTTCTTATCCTAATACGAGGCAATAAATTAAACAAGAGACGACAAATCAATATTCAATAACTAGGTTTCATTAGATCTAAGCAAACACTAATTAACTTAAGTGATCATGTTAAAGCAAAGAAAAGATGAACAAATAATCAAACAATACATAGACATATCGAATGATTAAAGGGATAACTTATCTTTTTTGAAACATGAAGTTCAAGGGCTGTAAAAGCCTCACAAAAGCTGTAAAAATCGTCTAGGTTATGCCTCTCCAAAGTGTTACATGAATTATGAAAAACATGCGAAAGTATATATAGATTTACAGTTGTGACGGCGTCACTTGCAAAGTGTGACACCGTCAGCTCGCCCCCAATTAGGGTTTCGTCTTGTCCAAGTCGCCTTTATGACGACGTCACTTAGAATGTCTGACGCCGTCCCTTTATAAATGTTCTGGGCCGTCACTTGTTAACTTTCTACGAAATCTTGGTCTTCACACAATAAATACACCTAACGCTGCCAGGTTATAATTTTTTCAAATTCATCTGAGGCGTCGCTTGCTAATTCTGAGCCAAAAATCCATCTTCAGTTGCAAGTGACAGCGTCACGTTGTAGCTTGTGACGCTGTCAGATCTCCTCATCTGACAAAATTTGCGACTTCGCCATTTTCTTCATTTTTTGGTCGATTCTAGCCCAAAATATGTCGATTTCCAGATTTTTCGTCCCAAGTACCTAAAAAGCAAAAAGAAATGATTTAGGGCAATATTTGATAATATAAATACGATTTTGGCCTAAAATGACCCCTTAAAAAGATACCAAATAATTCCTCATCACACACACAAGTAGAACCAAAGATAATAAAGAAGAGGTCAAGCCGATAGTAAGGAAAAAGTATTAGCCATTGTTTAGTCATATAAGATGTTCGATAAGTCTAAGACCTGTAGCGACGGTACTCACAACCTGGCGTGGTCTGTCCTAAATCTAGGCATCCCTAGACTCTAGATTTGCATATTAAGTTTTTCAACAGATCTAATCTTGTCACGATTAGTCAAAATCGGCATAAAGCTACTTAATGATTATCAATTTATCATTTATCCCTTCTAGGGCTTACATTAACATATTAACAAATATGAAGGAAGTAATAAACGTAATCAAAACACAGGCCTAAGCTTCCTATCGAATTAGAACAAATCAAAACATCAAATAATCATTAAATATGGCTAATACCTACAGGTATTAGCCCATAATCTCAGTCAAAATACAAGATAACATGTTTAGAAAGATTCAAGTATAAATCAAAAGAGAAAAATACGCTAACCGAATGATTAAAGTGTACTAAAACGAATTAAGTAAATTCTTCTATGTAATTATGCACTAGCAGGACCTTATTGGTCTTCTTTATGTCTCCGGTCTATTACTTGGTGGTTATGTGCTCTCTAAAACCGAATGTCGGGTCTTCTATTTATAGTTTCTGGAAACTGGGTCGATACGACGTATCGGGTTCTCCGATACGGCGTATCAAGGCAACTTCTCGTGGGGTCTAAGATTATTATATTCTCATACGGCGTATCAAGTCTTCATTATCTTGGAATTCTGGTGAAGTCTTTGAGATGGATATGGCGTATGCTGTTGATATCATATGGCGTATTAGGACTAAAGCAATCTCGTTCGTCTTGTTGACCAAAGTTTTATATACGGCGTATCAAGTAATTGGATATGACGTATTCTTCAAAGTCAGGCAATGGTCTTCATAATCATCCAAGTCTTGGTATACGGCGTATCTATCTAGAATGATATGGCGTATTCTTGTCTGTTTTGTGGACTTTCTCGAACTTGATCCATTTTGCTTCAAAACATGTCCATAATAGCTAACTTTCACCAATTGCATGTAAATAACTGAAATAGAAACATTTAAGCGATTAAGTATCAAATCTTATGTAAAATAATATAAAACAAGCAATATACATAGGATAAATGATGCTAATAATATGGCCTTATTTGATGCCATCACTTGCTACCAGTAAAAATTCCCCATATCCACAAAATCGTGTTTTCATGCCCTTACACCTAATGTTACAACCCTTTAAAGGTCCTATTTGATAGTTTATCCTAGGTGCTTACGCCAAAGTGGTGGAGGTTTGAGCCTTTATCAAGCCTATGGTAATCTATGTGCTATGACAAGTAGAAAGTGTTTTACTTTTCCGTTTCCTTAATGTTATATCACCTATACACCCGAGAGATGTGAGAATCCAAACACTTTATGTGAGGTGCTAGTATATAATTTCCGTGCTTGTTTTGACTATTGTAGAATGAGTTGTGTTGTAAATTATTTTTAAACCAATGCTAAATGCCCCTATCTTGTAAATAGACTAGGATAAAAGCACATTTGCTTGAGGACAAGCAAATCCGAAGTGTAGGGATATTTGATGAGGTGTAAAAACATGCATTTTTAAACGATCATTTAGCCTCTAAACTCGTACATATTTGATCATTTATTGCTCTAAATTGTTTCTATTTGAGTTTTAGGTACTTGGAAAGCAAATGCTGGAAATTGACGTGTTTTTGGCTCATTTGGACAAGAAAACGTCCCAAAAAAGGAGATGGGACGGCATCACAGCCACAATGTGACGCCGTCACTTAAAGAAGCACGAATATGATCCAGTTTCAAAATTTACAAGTGACGCTTCAGAGGATAGTGACGGTCTAGAGCTGACGGCATCAGGACCAGAAAAGTCAAGAGAGACGGCGTCACAACCCATAAGGTGATGCAGTCACAATAAGGAGGCGCCAATAAACGAAAACCTAATGACGGCGAGCTGACGGCGTCACACTTGTAAAGTGACGCCGTCACAGTTGTAATCCTATATATATTTTCGTATGATTTTCATTATTTGTAACATCTTGGAGAAACCACTTGGAGGGACGAATTTGACAGCTATTGTAAGGGTTTTTAGCCCCCAAAACTCCCATGTTTTATTGAAGATAAGTTATTCATCCATTAATCATTACAATATGTCTATGTGTTGTGTGATTATTTGTTTATCTTTTCTTCCAATTAACATACTAGGCTAAATTAATTAGTGTTTGCTTAGTATTGAATGAAACTTAGTTATTGATTATTGGTCGTCGTCTCTTGTTTAATTAGTTGCTGTTGCGTTAGGAGTTGGAAAACTAGCTTGATCTTAGGATGCTTGTTTAGACGTCCAACTAAACGGCCCACTATAATGCAATAGATGGTAGATTCGTTGTATTTATTGCGTAAATTGTGATCGCTGACATTAAGGGTCCTAACGAGAATATTACATTCATTGAATTGTGTTCGCTGACATTAGGGTTCTTAAAGAGTTCAATACATTCATAGAGTTAGGGCATTTGGCACCTCCCTACGACTAATATTACGAAATACAACGCGCTAATTAAAACAAGGACGTGACAATTCGACTAATCAATAGGATTTTGTTGTTCCCTTAACACGCTTAGAGTTAACTAAAAAGTTAATCTATTTGTCTTTATGACTGATACGATGTATTTGATTAATTACAACTTATAAGTAAAACGTAAATATAAAAACACAATGTTTTCAACGTTTAAGTTCTTATTAGAAATCAATCAAAGAATCTATTTCCCAAGTGTTTTGCGGAACACACACTTGGGATTGAATAGACAAGGTATGGTGTCTCCTATCTAAACTCAAGCAATGCTTAAGTGGTAACAATATTGACCCACTGAGCTATCTCAGGGATTGGTTACTCTTTGTAGGAGAAAAGGGGTATTGTGAAAGTCTCAACTTTTATTGCACAAAATACCTAACCCACTTTTCTCCATCTGTTTACTATTTATAGGCAAACATTTAAGAGTACTGAAGATTAAAAATACATAAACAATAGGAAGGCGTGTCTGACAACTACAACAGTATTTGTCATTTTCAAGAACCAATAGGAATGCGCCAAAAAGTCTTCGAGTGTCAGTTCTGACACTTCTTGACTTTTAGCCGCTTTAGGGATGGTTTGTTTTCTGCCCCGATAAGACTTGTCCTTATCTCTTCAAACCTTCCCACTCAATCCCGCCTTTCTTTCAGGCTTCAGGTTCTTCAGTCTTCGCCTTCAGTCTTCAGTCTTCAATTTTATTGTTGTTGAGGAGACTGGGGTTCAGTGAGTTCTTGTCCAACACTCACTGAACCTATTACCTCCTTCTTTGGCTCAAGTAACACTTCAGGGAGTACCGCCTCACTGTGTGGTGAATCTTTCTTCTTAGATTCGTCCTGAGCATCTTGAAGGTAACTTACTGAGTGACTGTTCACTCAGTGACTTAGAATATTTTCGGTTTAATTAACACTTAGCTTAATTTGTATTCAAATCCTGTTTTAAGGATCCTTGGGTACTGAAGGACCCAACAATCTCCCCCTATTTGGATATAAATTATGCTTAAGTGTTTTGATCAGTTATGAGTGAGCTAATGACTTCTTCTCATACTGAATGTACTAGAAAGTAATTAAGGACACTGAAATAACAAAACAAAGGGCCATCATTTTATTAATTTCATTTACATAAGTCCTAACAACTAAACAAAGTACAGGATAGTGGTGGTGTTGCAGATTCTTCAGTCCAATTTGTAACCAAGGGCTTCAAGCTTTGGTCTTTTGGATTCTAGCTCATGTTGGTCAGGATGCTCTTGAATCTTGGTTCTTAGGTCTTGACAGAACCTCACATTTTTAGGACTCTGTATTGGGGAGGCCATCATGAGGTAACCAAGCATAGTTTTAATTCCTGCCTTATCAATGTCATTCCATCTTTGGAAGGCTTGATCACCAAACACATCAGTGAAGAAGAGACCTCTCTCAGGTTGTTCAATGACCAAGTTGTTCACAAATGTAACTCCTTCAGGGAGGGCTCTATTGCATTCAAGGCCAAGAACTTTGATCTTAGGCTCAGACTCAATTTGCTTCCTCTTTCTTCTAGAGGACTGAGAGGGAGCAGGCTGACTAGCTGGAGCTGGGAGAAGTGAGGGAATACCAAGTTCATCAGGTGTTGCTGTCAGTTTTTCATATCTTAGCTTCAGGGATTTCAACAGTTCCTTGACAACAACGTTCGACTTTTTAAATATGATTGGACCCAATTCATCCAATTCAGTGATCCCAAAGTCAGAGAATCTAAAGGGATCATGAACCTCAAAGTCTCTCTTGTCTGGACCTCTGAAGACACTAATGACAACAGGCTTGGTATTTTGGTGAATCTTGACATCAGTGATTGGTTCAGGTCTCAATCTGCTTGTCATAACCCACTGGTACCTCTCAATTCTCTTTTTTCTCATCCCCTCAGCCTTTTTCAACCTTTCATCCCTTTTCTGCCTGAGAGCAATCATCTCAGCATCCTGAGCTTTCACAAAGCTCTCACCACCTTTTCTTCCAGCAAGGGCTTTTGGTTCAATTCCAAGCTTTTTAGCCTCTTCACTGATCACCTGGATAAGAGCAGACTTGTTCAGCCTTTCTTCTTCAGCTGCTTTCTTCAACTCTTCTTCCTTCTCCATATGAGCCTGAATTTCAGCCTCAGTGAGAAGATGCATCACTCCATTAATTTCATAAGGGACCTTGACTGGTTCATCAGGGTCAGGCCATATGACCTGGGTAGCAGGCACCAATATTATAGGTTCAGGCTCAGTAGTAGTTAGAATGCCTTTGCCTTTATCTTGGTGAGTTGATGATGGGGTTGTTTCAGGAATCTCCCCCTCAGTGTGAGAAGGAGGTTGTTGGCTGGAAGATGCTTCAGTGACTTTCTCCCCCTCAACTGTTGCTTGAGCTATAGTGAGAGCAAGAGTTGGAGTGCTCACTGAAGTTGAGGGAGCAGCGTGACCTTTGAAAGCTTGATAGATCTCAGTCATCATAGATTTGATGTCTGAGGTATCTTTCTGAAGAGTGGTCACCTTTGCCTCAAGAGATGCCTGAGAAGTCTCTATAGCAGTCATCCGAGGCCCAAGATTCCAGGCCAAGGAATTCGAAGACTTGGCCCAATATGCCAAATTTGCCTCCATAAGAACCAGGGAAGACTTGATGGAGTCCACTGAAGAGCTGAGACCCTGAAGGTTGGAGGATGTCAGCATGTTGACAAGCTTAGTGAACTGAGCTGACTGTTGCTGATAGGTCTCAGAAGCCTGAAGAATTTTCTTGTTGAGCACAGGGTCATCTTTCACTGACTCTTGAATAGTTGCAACGCTCTTAGTAATGTTGGAAAGGGTAGCGTTGAACATTTTAAGATTCTCATCAAGAGTTGTCAAGGAGTAGGAAATCCCTGATTGTTGCTCATTAACTTCATCATGATAAGCTTCAACAGATTCCTTCAGGTTGCAATAATGAACTGCAGCTTCACAATGTTGGTCAAAAATTTCTTCAATGAGCCCTTGAAAGAGAGCATTGTTGGCTTTCTGCAAAAACTTGACCAATTGTCTTTCAGTGAGAGGAAGAATGTTGTCATACTTCCTGAGATTGGCTGGGCAGGATGATTCAGAGTCCGATGAATGATCAGCCTGAGATGCTGATTCTTCACCCTGTGGAGGAGAAGACTGATGCGATTGTTCAGTGGGTTGAGCATCAGTGTCCATATCATCACCTGCCTCAAACACTTCTTCCTCACTGTCAATGCTGAGCTCTTCATCAAACAAGAGAACATCCTAAAAATCCACCATTGACTGAATCTGCAACCGGGTTTGGCTAGGTCCTGACCCCGCCATAATAACTGAGTGGGTTTGCTCAGCCTGGCGCTTGGAGTCAGTTCCCGAGAGACTGGATCCACCATGAGGGGGTTGTGGTTCCATATCAGTGGGTGGTTGCATGCCCCCTGAGTCTTTGTCCCCATGTGCGCCTTCAAGGACTGGTGGGTGTTTTCCAGTACTATCACTAGGCACAGTTTGTGATTGTTGATGGACCCCCTTCCCATCAGGGTTGTACTGCCTTTTTGGGGATTTAGGGTCCTTGACTCTCTGAGACCCTGAGTGTGATTTCTCAGGGCCATAAACAGGATGTGATTGGGTGTGGGTCCCCTTCTCAGTAGAGTAGTGCTGCCCTACCGAGGATTCAGGTCCCCTTTTCTCCCTCAGGCACCGATTGTGATTTATCAGTGCCTTCATCGGGATGTGAAGGTTGGATGATTCCTGACCCTCCTGACTTGTTTTTGTCAGAAGAGCCATGAGGAGGGGTTTTGCCCGAGGATACTGAGGATGATTTCTCAGTACCCTCCATTGGCTTTTCTTTTAAGGTCAAGCGGGTCTCAATGATGGGTGTCTCTGAGGTCTTGGCCATTGTTTGCCCTTCTTTGGGCTCTGAGGCAGAAGATCCAAGGGCGAGTGGTGTGGGTCTCACCACCTTCTTGGTCCCTGCCTTCTTTTTCTTCTTCTCCTGCTTTTCAGGAGAAGGAATGGGTGAGATTGCATTTTCCCCCTGAATAACTACCAGCATATAGTTGGTCAGGGGTACTGGTTGTACCTCAGTGAGGTCTCTAGAATAGTTGGCCTTATGTAAGACGTCAGGTTTTGATCCTTGAACGTCAGGCCTAACATAATCAGAGCCTAATAAGGCCTGAAGCACACAGGAAATAAACCTAGGGTAAGACATGTGTCTTTGTCTAGATTTTCCTGAGAGCTTGGCCACGAGGTCACGGAAGATTATTCCTCCGATGTCAATTTTTCTACCCTCCAGAAGACTGAACACCATCAATTGTTGTGATGCATTCAACTGCTCCATGGAGGATTTATTGCCTCTGATGAAGCGAAAAGTGTACCGCTTTTAGGGGGTCATTTAAGCCCTAAATCGTGTTTATTTGATCAAATATTGCCCTAAATCGTTCCTTTTGTCATTTTAGGTACTTTGGAGAAGAAATCTGGAAAAGGAAGCATTTTGGACGTTTTTGGAGCATAAAAGTGAAGAAAACGACAAAGTCTCAAAATTATGCTGGAAAGTACCTTTGACGGCGTCAGGGATTGTTCCAGACGGCGTCACGGCTTGGCAAAAAAGGTGGATATGAAAATTACTCATGATAAGCCAGAGAATTTTACAATGGAAAGTCTGACGGCGTCACCCTTTGAAGTGATCAAGGTCGTCACGGTTTAAGCTAAAGAGGGACGGCGTCAAGCTCATTTCTGACGGCGTCAAGCTTTGATAAGCCAGAGCGGATTTTGGAGGTCTAAAGAGGGACGGCGTCAGGAAGGCCATCCGGGAACCCTAGACACGGCGAGGTGACGGCGTCAAGATCTATAACGTACGCCACCCCACGATTGGTATTAAGGAATACACCCGTCATCCACGCAATTAATACACACTAATCAACCGGTAAAAGATAGTTAGGGAGTAAGGAAATCTAAGTAAACACATTTCTCTCCACATAAGTTTCACAACCTTTTCATTTTCAGTTATTTTATTTTATTTGCATTTGTAGTAATTTGGGTTAGTTGGCTAGCAACTAATTCCGCCCACTCCTTCAAAACCCGAGATTTTACTTGTTTTCATAAAAAAATATAAAAATACAAAAAGAATCTTCCAGCACCCCTAGACCTAATTAGAGTAGTTTTTCAATCCTAAGGACACTATTCCCTGTGGAGAACGATCAATCCCCCGTACTTACCACTACACTATACTACATCGGTCAGGTACATTTCCTGGTGGGGTTGTAAGCCTCTTGAGATCCCTCGAGAGGTAAAACCTGTTGTAAGGTTGCAAAACCACGCATCAAGTTTTTGGCGCCGCTGCCGGGGAATAGTTATTGTTTAGGTTGAATTTTTATTTTATTAGGTCTACTCACTTGATTTCTATCGAGTGAGATATTTATTTTCTTTTTATTAGATTTCTTTAGTCTATCTTTTTCTTTGTGCCCTTTGTTTGTAAAACCATTTTCATTTGTCACCATGGCGGATGAAATTCCATTTAGATCATTAACAATAGAGGAACAATTACTTTACACGGATAGATTTGCTTCCTGTTGTTCCAATGAATTTTTAAGTGATCTTAGATATATACAAGAGGAGATGGGTGTAAAGTTTGATAGGTTTGATGAATTATGTGCATGTGCGGCTTCTATTAAACAATCATTGTTAGGATCAACTCCTTTTAGTGAAACCCTTTGGAAAAAATTTGAGGAAAGCTTCCTAACCGTGAACCATAAGTTGAATGAATTGATGGGTTTATATACATCACAACTTGAGGAAACAAATGAGGAGGATTTATCCGACTATAGGTACCATGAGCAAGAAGACCTAGTTTTTAAGAACATGGACCTTGAATTGGACCAAGATTGTGAGATGGTTAGTGTTGAACTACCTAGTTGCATGAGTGGGATAGATTTCACCAAAACATATGACACGCATGAGGAATCCTTTAGGCAATTGGAACATAGTAATCAAGTTGAATATTACTATGAATCGGACTTAGAATTTCAAATGGCTAGAGAAGGATTTGAGATACTTAGGAATGTGTTTGGGGTAGATCCTACCAAAACACATGATGAACATATAGGTGATTTAGATACTATGGAGAATGAGGTTAGAAATGCAAGACCACTAAATACCCCACAAATCCTACCATCATTTGAGGTTAACACACCGCCCGTGACTTACCCGGAAGAAGTAGAAGAGACTTTAGGAATCCCGATGGAGGTAGAACCTTTGAACCAAACACAACTAGAGGATATAGGTTTGAATGCTTATAGTGATCACAACCTTACTCTTAGTTCTAGGGGATTTCCTATTTTTGATGAACCGGAGCCTCAACCAAAACCGTTACCTAATCTTCCATCTTTAGATGTGAATTTAGGAATTAAAAAAGGTCCCGATCCACCCATCAAACCATGTAGTCCGGGTAATGTTAAGATTAAGGTAGTAGACTCTAGGCCATGTGGAGTGGAAGCTAATATAGGAGTGAACCATGACCTTACATACTTACATCACCCATTCATGATTGATCACAAGAAACATTATGGGTTTAAACCGGGTTTATTAGGTCAAGATGGATTCCCAACTAGGAATCTCTCGAAGTTGATAGAAGATGATCCCTTTTTAGAAGAAAACTTTAATTCACCCATTGACCAAAGTGAACTAGGTAAGGTTATGATGAAAGGAGCGCACCCCTTTGAGCATATAATTCATCCACCAATCTTTCCTCACGTGGCATATTTCCACCCTAAGGGTGTGTATCGCTACTTTCACCCACACTTAATCCTAAGTGTAGGGAAAACCTCCCCTATTTCCGTTAAATAAGGGTAGAGTCAGGCTCGTGACTCGAACAAAAACAAGCGCTTCTTGGGAGGCAACCCAAGCTTTATTTGCTTTGTGTGTTTATTTATTTGTTTGTTTGATTTTATTTGCTTCCGTATGTATGTTTAATTTTTATTATTATTGATTCATGTTCAAAACTAAATTGTGAAAATGCTTTATCTTGTTTTTAACCTCGTCTTAACTACATATAAAGGTATTTTGCAAAAGTTAAGTGTAAGGGAAATCCAAATCGGTTTATAAGAACAAATGAACATGAATCATAATAATACTAAATTAACATACATATTAGTATTTTTTTGAGTCAAATGCTTGTATCGAGTCATAATGATATTTTGCAGGAATTCCAGGAAGTAAGGTATAGGTTTTTCCAGAAATTTTCCGGAAACTTAACATGAGAATTCTGTCAGATCATTTCTGACGGCGTCAGGCTTTACAACCTGACGGCGTCAGGTTTTAATTTTCTGAAAATTTTGAAAGTTTTGTTTTCATAAAAAGTTTTTATTAAATCTCTAACTTATAATCTCCAGGAATCTGCAAAATAATCATTCCACAAGCATTATATCCTTATATATAGAATTTATCCCGCCGATGTTATGCAGGTTTTCGTGTTTATTTTCTCAGGTTTAACAGGTTATTTTGGACAAGGAGATGTATGTGGAATCAAGCTTTTGGCGATGCTTTAGTCTTGGAGCTTCTACATTCACTTGGAAGAAGATCTAACCATGTTGCCACATTATCCACCGAGCGAATCAGGGGAGTATTTGATTTCATTCTTTTACCTTGTTACTTTTACATCTTGTTATTTCAACATTGGGGACAATGTTCATCTTAAGTGTAAGGGGGGGTAAAAGTACGATAATTTAGAGAATGCTATTACGCTTGATTTTTGTTTGTTTAATGGTAAATGTGTAATAAAACTGAGATAAACACCTGTTAGGGCAATTTTAGTGCCAAATTTAAAATTTTTTACAACATTTAGGAGTGAAACTTTGATCTTAATGAGCGTCTCATGGATAGGAGTTATATGACTAGCACAAAACCGTACCACTAAAATTTTTTTCCACCCCAAATATGTGAGGTTCGCCCCTAGAATTGGTAGGAAAAGCATTTATGCTATGATATGTGTACCGGTAGCACTTAGATTCTAGAACTTGCGTTAGGACCATTCCGAGGCCACAAGTGAGACTACATTCGTGTAGTTAGATTTACTACATGATAAGAGGCATTAGGATTAACCCATTGTTTTACACCTGTGTTTTTGTTAAAATTACGTTGGCTACATTGGTCAAGTAATTCTCCCACACCTTTTGCGTTGTACTCATTTTTAGTACACGATACCCCTAGTACACCCCTCAGAGCCTATCTTTTCGTTTCGACCTTTAAGCATTTTACTTAAAGGAAGAATTTGTTACACCCCACTTAAATGTACACCCAAATCGCCTTAGCCTACCTTGTATGCACTCATTTTTAGTGCATTATTGTGACAACATTTGTTTAAACCCCAAGTTAATTATCTAATTGATTACATGGTTGCTAAGTCGAGTCATATCCTTGTACATATTGTTTTGGGACGATTGGGACTCATGGGTAAAGTACTAGTGTAATGGAGTAATGGGGAAGAACATCATTTATTACCCCCATATGTGCTAAATATTTTTAAAAGTACTCAAAGTGTTTCGATTATCTTAATTCGAGTCATTAGAATAGTTATTTGTAAAGTTATGTAAAAGTTCAAGTGTAAGGGGAATGCAACGCCCCTATGATGTATTATTTTGGATGGTAGGGCAAGAGCGTATGAAAAAAAAAAATCGAAAAAATCAAGAAAAATACAAAAAAAATGAGAAAAAGAAAAGTAGAAAAAACATACGGACTACCATCCCGTTTCATTTCATGTTTATTTTATGTTTTTGTTATTTTGTTTTTAGCTTAAGTAGAGTCTAGTCTTGGCTTAGCAATGCCATATTGTACATGTAATTGACTAAGATCTTTAACTCGCCACCAGTAAAATATCCCTTATCCAACAAAACCGTGTTTATCATATCCCTACACCTCACGTTATAACCCATTTAAAAGCCCTCTTTGATAGTTTATCTTAGGTGCTTACGCCTAGTGGAGAAGGTTTTCGATCCTTTCCCAAGCCTATGGTAATCTATTTGCTATGACAGGTAGTGAGAGATATTATCCGTTTTCATTTATGAGATTTATTTTGATGACACCTGAGAGATGTGAGTATCTAAACACTACTTGTGAGGTGCTAGTTTGTAATCTCCGTGCTTATTATGATTAAAGTGGAACGATTATTTGTTGTAATTACTTTTATATTAGCGTTAAATGACCCCTAACTTGTATTTTGATTAGAATAAAAGCGCATTTGCTTGAGGACAAGCAAATCTCAAGTGTAAGGGTATTTGATGAAGCGAAAAGTGTACCGCTTTTAGGGGGTCATTTAAGCCCTAAATCGTGTTTATTTGATCAAATATTGCCCTAAATCGTTCCTTTTGTCATTTTAGGTACTTTGGAGAAGAAATCTGGAAAAGGAAGCATTTTGGACGTTTTTGGAGCATAAAAGTGAAGAAAACGACAAAGTCTCAAAATTATGCTAGAAAGTACCTTTGACGGCGTCAGGGATTGTTCCAGACGGCGTCACGGCTTGGCAAAAAAGGTGGATATGAAAATTACTCATGATAAGCCAGAGAATTATACAATGGAAAGTCTGACGGCGTCACCCTTTGAAGTGATCAAGGTCGTCACGGTTTAAGCTAAAGAGGGACGGCGTCAAGCTCATTTCTGACGGCGTCAAGCTTTGATAAGCCAGAGCGGATTTTGGAGGTCTAAAGAGGGACGGCGTCAGGAAGGCCATCCGGGAACCCTAGACACGGCGAGGTGACGGCGTCAAGATCTATAACGTGACGCCGTCAGACCCTAAACTCTATATATAGTTTTGCAATATTTTGTCATTAGTGTGCAACTTTGTGAGGAGAAACCCTAAAGACGAATTTCTGCCATTTTTAAGGTTTTTCAAACCCTTGGATCTCCCATGTTTAATTGAAGATAAGTAATTGTTTAATCAATCAATATGTCTATGTGTTGTTTGATTATATCTTGTTCTTGTCTTTTGATTAACATGCTAGGCTAGATTTATCTTGTGTTTGCTTAGATCTAATGAAACCTAACTATTGATTATTAGTTGCTAGTGTGTTATTAATTGTTTTGGATGCACGTTTATCGATGTTAGGCTTAAGAAAACTGGCTAACTTCTTATACGGTAACTTGCTTGAACGTCTTAAGAAACATGAACCAATGCGTACTAAGGTTTTTATGGTTGTATTTAATGCATGAGCGAATTCTAGTGATCCCATGTTAGGAGCTTCCTAGCCGGCTCGACATAGGAGTGAAGTAGGAGCTCATAGAGTTGGGGAAGTACGTACGCCACCCCACGATTGGTATTAAGGAATACACCCGTCATCCACGCAATTAATACACACTAATCAACCGGTAAAAGATAGTTAGGGAGTAAGGAAATCTAAGTAAACACATTTCTCTCCACATAAGTTTCACAACCTTTTCATTTTCATTATTTTATTTTATTTGCATTTGTAGTAATTTGGGTTAGTTGGCTAGCAACTAATTCCGCCCACTCCTTCAAAACCCGAGATTTTACTTGCTTTCATAAAATAATATAAAAATAAAAAAAGAATCATCCATCACCTCTAGACCTAATTAGAGTAGTTTTTCAATCCTAACGACACTATTCCCTGTGGAGAACGATCAATCCCCCGTACTTACCACTACACTATACTACATCGGTCAGGTACACTGCCTGGTGGGGTTGTAAGCCTCTTGAGATCCCTCGAGAGGTAAAACCTGTTGTAAGTTTGCAAAACCACGCATCAGCCTCCAAGGACCTTAATGACAAAAGTCATCAGGATCCTCCAGGCTGGGGGAAACCAAGCTTTGATTATTGGTGCCTTGGCCAATAATGAACCTGGGGCCACATCAGGTTGTTTAGGGTCATGTGGCCCTAGAAAAAGCAATTCTGCTTTAACTTCTTGGTCAGTGGGGTTGGGCTCAAAATTCTCAGTGAAATCAAGGCCAGTGGCTTTGATGAAGGTTTTGTAATCAAGGGAGAGGGTCCTTCTCCCATTCATCACTGAGAATGAGATAATTGAGTCCTTGGTGTCCTCAGGGCTAGTTGCCACTGCAGTACACCAGAATTCCCTCAGGTAGTCATGATATATGACAGAGGGGGTCTTTGTGAACGCCGTAGCAAGAAAGCAGTTTTGAAGGTATTTAACCATATTCCTGTACGCCCAAAACTTTTGGGGATAGGCAAAGTTTCCTACCACGTTGTTTTTGGTCATGTCTACGCCCTCAATGAGGAATTCCACATTTGGGGCGTATGTAATAGCTTTAGAAGTAGCCATTTGTGTTGGAAGGTCTTGGGTTTGCAAGAACAACAAAGGCCTGGGTTTCTAAAGACTAAGAACACACACACACAAAATTTTGTTTTGAAAAAAAAAAGGCAAGAATTTGCTTAAGATTTTCTGAAAATGTGTGTGTTTTTTTGTTTGGGGGGTATTTATAGGGAAGTGGAGAGGAGGGTATTTTAGGCATTGAGCGGTTTAATTTTCTCAAAAGATATTATTTTGAAAACCATTTTGAATAAAATGTTTGAGACCCGCATTTAATTCATAACCACTCCACTTTCCCTGTTTTGCACAACTGTCGAGGTGAACAGTTGTGCCGTCTGTAAAAAGTGTAATTTGCATGGTGAGTCATCACATATCTGTTATGTGATTGGAGAGGCATTAAATTCCAAGTGGGAATGTGGTGGCCCATGAGGTGCATGCTAGAAAGGCAAAAGAACAAATATTCTTATATTAAATAAGAATTCAGTTACCAACCTCGGACATTTACTAACTAGATACTTAGAGCATTTAAGTTAGCATTGAATGTCTTCTGAGGGCCCTGAATGACTCTTCATTCAGTGAACCTGCTTGTTCAGGACTTGTGTTTAGTTCCTGATGGTTCAAGGGTTTAGGAACTTGGGTTTAGTTCCTGAGGTACAAGGGTTCAGGAACTTAGTTGGATGGATTCAATCAGTGGACTGAATCTCAATATCCAACATTCCTAATTCAGCTTTCAGTCTTGTGAAATTTGGTTCATCCAATGGTTTGGTGAATATATCAGCTAGCTGATATTCAGTAGGAATGAAGTGTAATTCAATGTCACCATTCATGACATGGTCCCTGATGAAGTGATATCTAATATCAATGTGTTTTGTTCTCTGATGAAGAACAGGGTTGTTTGAGATGGCAATTGCACTTGTGTTATCACAAAAGATGGGAACCATCTTGTACTGAATTCCATAGTCACTGAGTTGACTTTTCATCTAGAGTACATTTGCACAACAATTGGCTGCTGCAACATATTCAGCTTCAGCTGAGGACATGGCAACTGATTGTTGCTTCTTAGCACTCCAACAGACTACTTTCCCACCAAGAATTTGGCAAGAGCCTGAGGTGCTTTTTCTGTCCATGTTGCATCCAGCATAGTCAGAGTCTGAGTATCCTTTGAGATCAAAGCCTGAACATTTTGGATAGTACAATCCAAGGTTTGGAGTACCTTATCCAAGGTTTGGAGTACCTTTCAGGTACCTGAGTATCATTTTCACAACAGTGAGATGAGGCTCTCTTGGGTCAGATTGGTATCTGGCACACAAGCAGACTGAGAATTGGATGTCAGGCCTTGATGTAAGTAGATACATCAGTGATCCTATCATTCCTCTAAAAAGAGATTGATTCACTGGTTTTCCAGTAAGATCAGGACCAAGGTTGTTTGGGGGTACCATGGGAGTTTTGACTGTGGCACAGTCACTGAGCTCATACTTCTTCAGTAGGCTTCTGACATACTTTTCTTAACTGATAGAGGTTCCTTTATCAGTCTGCTTGATTTGCAGACCAAGGAAGTAAGTCAGTTCTCCCATCATGCTCATTTCAAATTTCTTTGCCATCAGTTTTTCAAACTGTTTGCAAAGTTTATAACTTGTTGAGCCAAAGATGATGTCATCAACATATACTTGTACAAGTATGACATAATTATTTGTCCTGTAGATAAACAATGTGTTGTCTATCTTGCCTATGACAAATTTATTTTGGATCAGGAAGGCTGAGAGAGTTTCATACCATGCCCTGGGAGCTTGTTTCAGTCCATAAAGGGCTTTGTTAAGCTTGCAGACATAGTCAGGAAACTCATGGCTTTCAAATCCAGGAGGTTGCTAAACATAAACTTCTTCTTTCAGTGACCCATTTAAGAATGAAATTTTAACATCCATTTGGTACACCTTGAAGTTCATGTAGGTTGCAAAAGCAAGGAAGATCCTGATGGCTTCCATCCTTGCTACTGGTGCAAATGTTTCTTCATAGTCAATGCCTTCTTGTTGGTTATAGCCTTTGGCTACAAGTCTGGCTTTGGCTTTAATGACTATGCTATTTTCATCAGATTTGTTTTTGAACATCCATTTTATGCCAATGACTGAAACATCTTCAGGACATTTGACCAAGGTCATTACCTTGTTTCTGTCAAATTGTTCCAGTTCATCATGCATGGCCTGAACCCAACTTGGATGATTAAGTGCTTCCTTGACACTTTTGGGTTCAATTGTGGAGATGAAGTCCACAAATAGGCATTCATTGGCTGAGGCTGCTCTCAGTTGTGTAGCCATGCTTCTAGTAAGCATGCCTTCAGTAGGCTCTCCAATTATATTCACAAGTTCTATATCTTGAGACCTAGTCCAACAGTCCTGAGGTCTTGGGAACTAATTAGAACTTGAGGAGGCCTGATGGGTAGGGTCAGGATCAGACACATGATGATCTTCAGCATCATGAGTGTCTGAGTGGGTTGACTTATCACTGTGATTGTTTGGTACCTGAGCACTGTTTTTAGACTGAATGATTGCATCAGTACTTCTTTGTGCTTCAACAAACTCAGTGATGGTTGGGTAAGGAAGGTTGTGAGGGATGATGTAATAGGAGATGTCAGCATTTGCTTGGTACTGAGTGGAAGGAAAATTGTCAGGATGATGTTCATCAGGAGGGTATTTTGATGAATCATCAATGCCTATCTCTTCCACTGAGGTGTTAGACACACTGATTGCATCAGTGCTCTCATCAAAGGTAACATGGAATGTTTCCTCAGTTTGTTGTCTCCTAGTGTTGAACACCCTGAAGGCCTTTGAGACAAGTGAGTATCCTAGGAAGTATCCATCATCAGCTTTGGCATCAAATTTCCCTAAGTGATCCTTGTGATTATGAATAAACACAGGACACCCAAATACATGAAAGTAGCTGATGTCAGGGATCCTTCCCTTGAATAACTCATAAGGGGTTTTGCTATGTCTCTTGACAATGATGGATCTGTTTTGTGTATAACAAGCAGTTTTGACTGCTTCAGTCCAAAAGTGTTTGGAAAGGACTGATCCATTTAGCATTGTACTGGCTGCTTCAATGAGTGTTCTATTTTTCCTTTCAGCTACACCATTTTGTTCAGGTGTGTAAGGAGAGGAAAACTTTTGGGAAATTCCTTTCTCATCACAGAAACATTCAAGTTCATAGTTTTTGAACTCTGTTCTATTTTCAGTCCTAATCTGTTTGACTTTGATGTCATTTTGATTTTCAATGTTCCTGACAAAGGTCATGATTGTTTCAGCTGCCTAACTCTTTTTGATCAGGAAGTAAACCCAAGTGTATTGTGAGTATTCATCCACAATGACCAGAGTATACTTCTCATGGTTAATGGATCTAGGACTGATAGGCCCAAATAGATCCATATGGAGAAGATGAAGGCAGTTCCTGATGGAAAAGTTTATTTTGGTTTTAAAGGATGCTCTATGATGTTTACCTTTTTCACAGGCAGAGCATGGTTTATCCTTTGAAAACACAAGTGATGGTAAGCCAAGGACCTTGTTTTGTTTCACAAGATTGTTTATGTTTTTAAAGTTCAGGTGGGAGAGTCTCTTATGCCAAAGCCAGTTGAGGGTATCAATGGCTTTGTAAAGAGACAAGTTCCATTCTGAGTTAGACTGGACATGTCTAACACATAAATATCTTGTCTTCTTGGTGAAATAAGGACAACTTCCTTATTTGCATTGAAGATGGTTCCTTGCTTATCATCAAACTGAACTATGTATTTTGCATCACATAGTTGACTGACACTGATCAAATTGTATTTAAGACCATTAACATAAGCTATCCTAGTAAAGACTATACCATTGCAGTTTACTGAGCCATAACCTTCAGTGAGACATGATGAATTGTCAGCAAATATCACTTTGGGTCCTGACTCATCCACATATTTATGCAGATACTCTTTCACACCAGTCATGCTCCTTGAACATCCACTATCTAGATGCCAAACAGGATCCCTGGCATGCCTCTGCACAAATGGTAAACTGAGTTAGTTCTTTCTAGGACTCCACATCTTGGAGGGCTTAACTTTGGAGGTCTTTCTAAAAGTGACAATTGATTCATGGTCAGTGGTTGAGTGGACTGAGCTACCACAGGTTTTGCATTTATTTGCAGAGGTAGCCTTAGTAGACTGAGAGGATGACCTGGTCATATCTCTTCTGGTCTGAATGACCTTATCATGTCCTGAGGTGTCATGAGTGGGACTGATTCGTTATTTTTATAGTACGTTTATTTTTCCAAGGAAAAACGCAACGTATGTGTTTTCCCCGGGTCGTGTCCCAACGAAGGTCGAATTCGAGTTGTCGTTACGTTGTCGAATATGTGTGGTGAATGTGTAAATAGAGTGATGATTGGTGATTTTATACTACGAACAATGAAATAATAAACGAAATCAAGAACTAAGGCTAAAGGTACAAGTATACTAAGCATATAATCCTAAAAACGAAATTTGAATTTTAAAACGAACGCGACTTAATTTTAAAAACGTATTCAAAAAGTAAATTTCTAAATTCTAAATCCTAAATTTATAAAAATAATTTTCCTAAACTCTAAATTTTAAAAGAAAATTTTTGGAAAAAGAAAAATATTTTTTTTTACTTTTTATTTAATTTTTATGAATTAAAAACTGATTTAAACTAATTAAATGATTTAAAAATACTAACTGAAATTGGAAAAATGTGAAAATTTCCAGAAAATTCTAAAATTATACTAGGAAGCTAGGAAAAATAAAATCATAAGCTATCTAAACCCTAATAAGCTGTAACAGTAAATAAGCAGTTTCAAAATAAGCTAAAAATAAGCTAAAGCTGACCAAAAATCACCAAATGCTCAAGAACAGTTTAACACACTACTAGAAGCTTAAATCAACTCATTAAGACCAAAGAAGCTCACAGAATAAGCCTAAAAGCACTATGAACAGTTGCAAAAGTGGGCAGAAGTGATGCTCTAACAGCCCACTTTGCAGCCTAATTAAGCAGTCCAAATAAGCTGTGAAATGGAATCTTAAGGGGGCAAAAACTTCTCAGTACTATGGGCTACTCTAAAATCAAAAATGCCCAAATTCCAACAACAATTGCTTATTGGAATGAGGCCTAGAAAAAGAGCACTTGGACTGAAAATGGTGCAAGCTCAAACAGTCCTAATAGGGGGCTAATTTGCAGACCTAGAATAAGCAACCAAATAAGCTAGAAACCCTGGTCCCAGATATTACACCTAAAACTTGTTCTATCAAATACCTACAAACCAAATCTGGGGATCTAAGCTTAATCAAATAAGCTACTAATCATTCAAGATCAGCAGCTAAAAACAGGAAATCTGCACAAATATGTTCTGTGACAACAGACTATGTAATTCGGCGCAAAAACTATGCAAAACTAATCCAATGTAAACCAGCTCTTGGGAACTCACTTTAACACCTACAAGCCACCTAGAAATGCCAAAATTGGACTTTAGATAAGCTCAGCTTATGCTGAGCTTATTGAGTGCAGGTTTGGGCTTTAAAAGTCAAATATGGCAAATTGCTTCTAGTGAGCCTTTAAACCTCAAATCTCCTACTGATCTATGCTAATAACACTTAATCATAGCCAAATCAAGTTTCAAATTCTAGCAAATGAACAGTAAATAATCAGATCTCATATAAACCAAACACTCCTTCAAATTCTGAAAATGCTAAAACAAACTACAACTTAACTGAATTAAACTAAATTATCAACTATTCTATGATTACCTAAGTTACTTAACAACTAATAAGCAAAGATCAAATAGCAATTAGCACTGAATCTAGCTAAACAAAAATTATGCAGAAAAATAAGCTAGAAATGAAACGAAACTTACAAAACACCCCTCAGCTAGAACAGAGGGGTTTTCCAATGTAGCCTATCTTTAGATAGGCCAAATACATCCAAATTTAATTTGATCTATCAGAATAATCCTCAGCATCATGTTCTTATTATGACAGTTGACTTTGTTGTTGACGTTTTTGGAACTTTTGAGTTTGAAACAGTTTTAACCTAAAATAATACTCACAATAAGCTAAGAAGCTTACATGAGCTTATCTAACTCAGAAATAGCTTGTTGAAGCTGATATTTAAGAATTGAAAACTTATTTTTGGATTTTTAATGATTTTTCAATATTTTTGGATTTATGAAACAACTTGAATAACTATGAAATATTAAAGCTGAAATGAGTATAATAAGCTACTGAGTGAATGAGTAAGCTACTATGAAATTAAAAACTTGAACAAAACTGAATCAAACAATACTCAATTTAAAATTTCATTAATCAAACATTAAAATTACAAAAGGAAATGAAAACTACAATTCAGAAAAGTATTTTAGCAGCATAACAATAACCTAAAAAAAAACTACATAAAACAGAAAATTACACTAAAAAAACTAACTACTCAATTGAGGAGGAAACCACCCTATTTATAGACTTGAGCTGAAGCTTCCAGGCTGACACTCTGGCAATCCGTGTGATCAATGAGCTCCTTTCCACCCTTAGATCAAATCCCACTCATCCATAGCCGTCTGATCAAATCCTCTGAGGTGTTCCAGCCAATAGCAGTGTGCCATGTGTCCCATTCGTGCAACTCTGCCCCTCTGACATTCCTGACATATTCTAGAAGGCTAATGATTAGACCAAAGTACCCTTAATTGCAGTGAAAGTGTACGGTTATTTTTTAGGGTTCTTATGGTAACAGTAAAATCTGGGTTGGGGTTGATATTTGGGGCGCGGGCTTTTGGGTGTGTGTGTGTGTGTTTTTTTTTAATGTTTATTTGACCTGAGTAAGTATAGTGTTGACTGGGGTTAAAAGGTGGGTCGGGTTGTGGGGTTTTGGACTGGGCTGGGTAAATTGTTTGGTGGGTTGGGTTAAGTGTGTTGTTGGGTTGGATTTATAAATCCGGGTAATATGGTTTTAAGGATTTAAGAGTTTAAGGATTAAGGGTTCTTTTATGTAATTGCTAAAAATTTAGGGACTGAAACTGCCAATATTTCAAAGTTGATCTAAGGGTGATTTTTGACATTTGGTGAAACTCTAAGGGCTAATTTTGACTTTTGACCAAACATGTCTCTCCCGGCTTCGGTTCTGAGTCTTTTCCGTATCCCGTGCTCGTTTTCTCGGGTTTTCTGTGTCTTTTGTCGATTTTCTCGATATCCGTCCCGTACATAAAAAAAACACAAAAACACAATATCTTTTGGCATTTTGGTTAGTTTTTGGTCTTTTTGGGTCCGGTTTTGGTCAAGAAAAAGTATGTGAATAAGCACATACCAACATTCCCCCAGACTAAGATATTGCTGTGTCCTCACGCAATGTTATAAAAACACGTTTTCAAAACCGAAAATTTCTAATCTCTTTTTACTAACTTTGAAAAGTAGCAAAATTTTCAAAAGAGATTAAGAAAACTTAAGTTATGAAAACTCCCCGATTTTCCTTTTTATTCTATTTTTGTATTTTTCTCATTATTCATGTGACGGCTTTGTTGACAATCATTATCTATCAATAACTTTTAGGGTCTTCGAGTAGGAAACACGACTCAAAGGAAGTGACCATACGGATAAAATTCGTCGTTCCTGATTTTTCACGAGTCCCCAAGCCAAGCTTAAAAACGAAATCATTGTTATTTACAAGTTAGATTGCCAACACTACCCATGATAGTTAATTGTGTATTACTTCTCGTTCCCAAATTCCTATTTTCCTCTATTTATTTTATTTTTGATGAGAAATGAATTTCTTCAAATTCTCATTTCGATAAGTTTTAGTCCGATAAAGATACCTAGTTTAGACGCTAAGTAGTTTTCAAACCTTCCCTTGAAAAATCGTTGCATACAAAAATGAGGTCCACATCAAGGTCTCTGATTTAACACGATTTTGAGGATATCCCTTTTATATACGACCGAAACAACTCATCTACGAGTCCAGAGACAGAAGCTTTTATTAGGATACCCCCGGAGTCGAAATTTGGCATTTTTAACATTATTAAGCACATTTATTGATCCTTGGCCTTTTAAACAACCTAGACAACGGCAGCGAACCGTCAAGAATCGGGAGTCTTATTTTGACCTTGGATATTTTTCCTCTTCCTTTTTGAAGTCTGAGTCAACGGGAGCGAACCGTCAGGAAACAGAAAACTTTTATCGGCTTTGGATTATTATTATTATTATTCATTATTCATTATATATTTTGCCAAATCCCGAGTCCTACGGCTTTTATAGCAATAGAGACAATAGCACGTACTATCAGGAATCAGTTGCCTATTACACCGTAACACTGGCAGTACCTTGATGTGTACCCAACTTTCATAAGTAAGGATTCTCTAAGGAACGAGTAAAAACTAATTATCGCCAAAACCAAAATACCTTTAATTATTCCTAGATTACTATTTTTTGGGTGAAACAAGCTTATGGGAACAAAAAGCCACAAATAACTTTGATGAGCTCCAAAGAGATCCAACTACTCCACGTTTAGCAATCTAACTTATAAACAACTCTATCATTTCTCGTTCTTCGCAAATTTAAAATCTTAAATAATAAGATCCGCGAATGCTTAGCCTTATAATCAAGCCATGCATATATAAAGTCAATACGGGAACTTGCAAACTCTTAAAAAGAATTCGCATTTTATAGCTCCTTGTGTAAAAGACTAGCACGAGCTTATAGATTATAAATGGTTAAGGGGACAAGCTAGGGCTCAACACGCCCGATCAAGTCAGAATTTTATTCCTACTCTCACCAGCGGAAAGTCAACAAAATTGTCAAAATTTATTGTATTTTTGCAAAAAATTTTAAATTTTCTCATTTTTTTGGATTTTTTCAATTTTGGAGGAAAAACGGGGTTGCATGAGTAAACGGCAAAAAATGCAAGGCAAAAATCAAATCGAAAGATTACCCCCCCAGACTAAAACGAGACATTGTCCTCAATGTCTTAAAGGTAAGGGTTCTCCTACAAAAATCTAAGGCCGTTTATTAATTATGCCAAAAGATAGATGTAAAACGATAAGATTTAAGATATCGGATAAGCAACGAATGATGAAACTCGAGTGGAGAGAAGCAAACCACGAGCACGAGAGTCTTCATCAATCGGGCAAACCTGGACACATCACAGAAAAAACACGAAACACAAGATATGGAAGAGGAAGCCCTCCTCACTCACTTATTAGAAAATAGATAAGAAGATAGAATGATAAGCATGGGGTGCCTCCCACGAAGCGCTTGTTTTTTATCGAGTCGGAAAGCTTAAACTCGCCCCGAATTCATTTGTTCTTGGGGGAGCAAGTGGAAAAAGAAATCTCCATCGGACTTTCGTTCAAGATGTTTGGATAAACATTGAAGCATACGAAAGTTCCACTCCGATGAGATACCCACGGTATTAAGAAAGAAGAACCATAAATGGTAATACCGGGTCAAAAATGGTATCCTCACTCCCGACGGAGTGAAGAAGAGGAGAAATCACATCATATGTGATGAAGAGCAGAAAGATTTTTATGACTATCATGAAAAGCTCTTCATCATCAAAAGAAGATTTGACATTAAAGCTTTGAATGGCAACAAAAGTCTCAGGAGGGAGGGTCGGGATGAAATCTTCAACAAGCAAATACTTATGAGAAAGTACACCTCCCCCCAGACTAGAATCTTTCTCAAGATGAAAATAGAAATGATCATATTCTGGATGAGAGATATGAGAATGAGAAGTGGTGCTGCCACTACTCCTCTCTTTGGTATGATCGATTTCAAAGCAAAACGACTCATAAGTCGAAAGAGAAAGATCGGGATGAGAAGTGGGACTGCCACTACTCTCCTCTGCCGTATGAAAGATGATATTTTCAAAATCGAGTAAAGAATCATCTCCCCCTGGATCAATTTCCGACGAAATTGAATCATTCTCAAGAAAAACCTCGATCTCTTCCAAAGTGAAATCACTTCCCTCAACCGGTGTGAGAGAAGGGGAAGAGTCAGAAATGATTGGATCAGAAGTGGGAGTGGGATTGCCACTCGAAAATTTAACCGAGAAAAAGTTACTATCCTCAACGGGGATAGGAGATAAGGAGGGAGAATTGAGCACATAATCAGTAGATGGAGTTGGATTGTCATTCAATGATTCGATCTTAGAAATTAGAAGATTGATATTCAATAATTTTTCACGAAGTATATCATCCTTGATCGTCAGAAGAATATCAGTGTCAATCTCTCCATCAACGAGCTTAAAATGGGGAGGTGATGCCTCAACATAATCGATGTCTCCATAAGAATCGTCATCACTCGAAGTACAATCATCGGAAGAAGTCTCAAAAGTATCGAGAGGAGGCAAATCACATATTTTGTCGGAAATACCCTCGGACTCACTTTGGATTGGGACAAGGTCCTCAACACTAGACTTTATTACTTTGTCCGATTCCGTTGCCGGAATAGTGCTGAGATGCTCGTCCCCCATTATGAGAGAGTCCTCTGGGTCCATCGTCGGTAAGACGGGCGGGATTGCAGCTGACGAATTCTCATAATACTCCTTCATTTGGATAGAATCCTCATCATTATCGTCAATGTGAACGAAAGTCTTGCAAAATTGGGCACTCACTTTAGCTGCTTGCTCTTCGGCTAGGAATTCTCCAATTGATTCTTCATTGCGAAATTGGGAACTTACTACCGGTTTGTTTTGTGCAATGCGAACTTTCGATTTATTTTCGATAATCGTCATGACGTCCTTCGGAGTTCGACAATAGATATTGCCACCGGCGGCTGTATTAAACGAATCTTGATCCGATTGAGTTAAAGCATTATAGAATATATCAACTTGTTGCAATTCCGAAAAACCGTGATGTGGGCATTTCCATTTTAAATCTTTGAATCTCTCCCAAGCCTCGGCAAAAGTCTCATCAAAACATTGTTGAAAATTCATGATTTCTTTTCTGAGCTCAATTGTTTTAGAATGGGGATAAAATCTATTCAAGAACTTTGATGCTAAATCATCCCAAGTAGTGATGGAGTTAGGAGGTTCATAATCAAGCCATTTCCTGGCTGCTCCTTTAAGTGTTAACGGAAACAAGATTAACTTCACCGCATCATCAGGCACTTGATGTATTTTGAAAGTTTCAATTATTAGAAGAAATCTGCTGATGTGTGAATAAGGATCATCATTTTCAAAACCATAGAAAGGATTTATGAAATTAAGTAACTCGACGTTTATTTCATATTCATCCGCAGGAATTGGTGGAATAACGATGGCCTTTTCAAAACGTACGATAGGTATGCGTAGTAATTCCTCCATAGAACGCGTGTCCGCCATAAGAATTAAACAATATAGAGGGATAAGAGGGGTAGAATTAAACAGATAAGAGGATAAAGAAGATTATTTTTGGGTTTTTAAATTTTTGAAACACAAAAGAAAAAGGAAAATAAATTGGAGAAGAAAATCTTTTTGGGTTTTTATTTTTAAAAGGAATCAATCACTTTATTTATTTTTGGTACCGATCCCTCAATCGATATCCGTTTCTCTTATGACTACTCGCAGAGTGGCGGAGAAGCAAAAGGTCCACCCGAAGGTGATTAAAAACCCGCCTCTTTCGGTCTGCAATTTAATGTCAAGACCATCCTTAAACCACTTGTATAGGTTGTAATCAAAAGATAATCCGAAAATCAATTGATTTCACGATTGTTTTGTTGTTTATTCGGAATGGTTTACAACACTTTCAATAAAGTGAGGATATATTATTATTATTTTTTTGTATTTTTGAAAACACTTTAGGAAAAGTGTTTTATTTATTTTCTTTTTGTATATATATTTTTTTCTTTTTATAAAAAACGAGAAACTTCCGAGGAAGGGTCTTCAAAACACGATCCAACGAACGAAATTCAAACTCTTCTCAAGCCTTCCCCAGCAGCGGCGCCATTTTTTTGATTGTATTTTTATTCCGAAGGAAAACGCAACGGATGTGTTTTCCCCGGGTCGTGTCCCAACGAAGGTCGAATTCGAGTTGTCGTTACGTTGTCGAATATGTGTGGTGAATGTGTAAATAGAGTGATGATTGGTGATTTTATACTACGAACAATGAAATAATAAACGAAATCAAGAACTAAGGCTAAAGGTACAAGTATACTAAGCATATAATCCTAAAAACGAAATTTGAATTTTAAAACGAACGCGACTTAATTTTAAAAACGTATTCAAAAAGTAAATTTCTAAATTCTAAATCCTAAATTTATAAAAATAATTTTCCTAAACTCTAAATTTTAAAATAAAATTTTTGGAAAAAGAAAAATATTTTTTTTACTTTTTATTTAACTTTTATGAATTAAAAATTGATTTAACTAATTAAATGATTTAAAAATACTAACTGAAATTGGAAAAAATGTGAAAATTTCCAGAAAATTCTAAAATTATACTAGGAAGCTAGGAAAAATAAAATCATAAGCTATCTAAGCCCTAATAAGCTGTAACAGTAAATAAGCAGTTTCAAAATAAGCTAAAAATAAGCTAAAGCTGACCAAAAATCACCAAATGCTCAAGAACAGTTTAACACACTACTAGAAGCTTAAATCAACTCATTAAGACCAAAGAAGCTCACAGAATAAGCCCAAAAGCACTATGAACAGTTGCAAAAGTGGGCAGAAGTGATGCTCTAACAGCCCACTTTGCAGCCTAATTAAGCAGTCCAAATAAGCTGTGAAATGGAATCTTAAGGGGGCAAAAACTTCTCAGTACTATGGGCTAATCTAAAATCAAAAGTGCCCAAATTCCAACAACAATTGCTTATTGGAATGAGGCCTAGAAAAAGAGCACTTGGACTGAAAATGGTGCAAGCTCAAACAGTCCTAATAGGGGGCTAATTTGCAGACCTAGAATAAGCAACCAAATAAGCTAGAAACCCTGGTCCCAGATATTACACCTAAAACTTGTTCTATCAAATACCTACAAACCAAATCTGGGGATCTAAGCTTAATCAAATAAGCTACTAATCATTCAAGATCAGCAGCTAAAAACAGGAAATCTGCACAAGTATGTTCTGTGACAGCAGACTTTGTAATTCGGCGCAAAAACTATGCAAAACTAATCCAATGTAAACCAGCTCTTGGGAACTCACTTTAACACCTACAAGCCACCTAGAAATGCCAAAATTGGACTTTAGATAAGCTCAGCTTATGCTGAGCTTATTGAGTGCAGGTTTGGGCTTTAAAAGTAAAATATGGCAAATTGCTTCTAGTGAGCCTTTAAACCTCAAATCTCCTACTGATCTATGCTAATAACACTTAATCATAGCCAAATCAAGTTTCAAATTCTAGCAAATGAACAGTAAATAATCAGATCTCATATAAACCAAACACTCCTTCAAATTCTGAAAATGCTAAAACAAACTACAACTTAACTGAATTAAACAAAATTATCAACTATTCTATGATTACCTAAGTTACTTAACAACTAATAAGCAAAGATCAAATAGCAATTAGCACTGAATCTAGCTAAACAAAAATTATGCAGAAAAATAAGCTAGAAATGAAATGAAACTTACAAAACACCCCTCAGCTAGAACAGAGGGGTTTTCCAATGTAGCCTATCTTTAGATAGGCCAAATACATCCAAATCTTATTTGATCTATCAGAATAATCCTCAGCATCATGTTCTTATTATGACAGTTGACTTTGTTGTTGACTTTTTTGGAACTTTTGAGTTTGAAACAGTTTTAACCTAAAATAATACTCACAATAAGCTAAGAAGCTTACATGAGCTTATCTAACTCAGAAATAGCTTGTTGAAGCTGATATTTAAGAATTGAAAATTTATTTTTGGATTTTTAATGATTTTTCAATATTTTTGGATTTATGAAACAACTTGAATAACTATGAAATATTAAAGCTGAAATGAGTATAATAAGCTACTGAGAGAATGAGTAAGCTACTATGAAATTAAAAACTTGAACAAAACTGAATCAAACAATACTCAATTTAAAATTTCATTAATCAAACGTTAAAATTACAAAAGGAAATGAAAACTACAATTCAGAAAAGTATTTTAGCAGCATAACAATAACCTAAAAAAAAAACTACATAAAACAGAAAATTACACTAAAAAAACTAACTACTCAATTGAGGAGGAAACCACCCTATTTATAGACTTGAGCTGAAGCTTCCAGGCTGACACTCTGGCAGTCCGTGTGATCAATGAGCTCCTTTCCACCCTTAGATCAAATCATACTCATCCATAGTCGTCTGATCAAATCCTCTGAGGTGTCCCAGCCAATAGCAGTGTGCCATGTGTCCCATTCGTGCAACTCTGCCCCTCTGACATTCCTGACATATTCTAGAAGGCTAATGATTGGACCAAAGTACCCTTAATTGCAGTGAAAGTGTACGGTTATTTTTTAGGGTTCTTATGGTAACAGTAAAA
Source organism: Artemisia tridentata subsp. tridentata (assembly GCA_021014915.2). Lineage (NCBI taxonomy): Eukaryota > Viridiplantae > Streptophyta > Magnoliopsida > Asterales > Asteraceae > Artemisia > Artemisia tridentata. The sequence continues at coordinate 198,218,356 of CP139503.1, forward strand.
TCTGGGTTGGGGTTGATATTTGGGGCGCGGGCTTTTGGGTGTGTGGTGTGTGTGTTTTTTTTTTATGTTTATTTGACATGAGTAAGTATAGTGTTGACTGGGATTAAAAGGTGGGTCGAGTTGTGGGGTTTTGGACTGGGCTGGGTAAATTGTTTGGTGGGTTGGGTTAAGTGTGTTGTTGGGTTGGATTTATAAATCCGGGTAATATGGTTTTAAGGATTTAAGAGTTTAAGGATTAAGGGTTCTTTTATGTAATTGCTGAAAATTTAGGGACTGAAACTGCCAATATTTCAAAGTTGATCTAAGGGTGATTTTTGACATTTGGTGAAACTCTAAGGGCTAATTTTGACTTTTGACCAAACATGTCTCTCCCGGCTTTGGTTCTGAGTCTTTTCCGTATCCCGTGCTCGTTTTCTCGGGTTTTTCGTGTCTTTTGTCGATTTTCTCGATATCCGTCCCTGCACATAAAAAAAACACAAAAACACAATATCTTTTGGCATTTTGGTTAGTTTTTGGTCTTTTTGGGTCCGGTTTTGGTCAAGAAAAAGTATGTGAATAAGCACATACCAAAATTCCCCCAGACTGAGATATTGCTGTGTCCTCACGCAATGTTATAAAAACACGTTTTCAAAACCTAAAATTTCCAATCTCTTTTTACTAACTTTGAAAAGTAGCAAAATTTTCAAAAGAGATTAAGAAAACTTAAGTTATGAAAACTCCCCGATTTTCCTTTTTATTCTATTTTTGTATTTTTCTCATTATTCATGTAACGGCTTTGTTGACAATCATTATCTATCAATAACTTTTAGGGTCTTCGAGTAGGAAACACGACTCAAAGGAAGTGACCATACGGATAAAATTCGTCGTTCCTGATTTTTCACGAGTCCCCAAGCCAAGCTTAAAAACGAAATCATTGTTATTTACAAGTTAGGTGCAAAAGGCTTGGCCTTTTGTTTCTGTTTCTGTTTAGAATCAGAAGGGTGTTTTAAAGCCTGAGCTTTAAAGCCTGCCATCTTTGATGTGGCCGTGTATGGTTTGTGATCAGAGGTCCTGTGATCTTCCTTTTTGCAAATCACGCAGTAAAGGATTCTATAACAATCATCAGTGAAATAATTGGTAAAGTGACACAGTTCACATCTTTTCAGGGGTTTGGAGGGTTTTTTGTTTGGTACTTGAGGAAGTTGATTTGGGTTCCTTCTTGGATTGAGAAGGTTTCTCAGAAGATTCCATCTTCTCACTCAGCTTCCTGACCTTTTCAGCCAACTGATCAATTTTTGAATCAGGGCTTTCAGTATTTACTTCAGAAGGGACTGAAGTTGATGAGTTATCAGTATTTACTGAGACTTCAAGGGTTTGCCTTTTCAGGATGGTTTTTCCCATTCCTGGATTCTCCTTTGGAGAATACTGAGAGTAGACCAATAGTGGGAGGTCTAAGCTTGGTGCAGCACCCTGAAGGATATTCAGAGGGGGGGAGTGGTGGATATGATTCTGATTCGGACTCATTTACTGACTCAGTACTACTGGGTTGGTCAGAGAGTCCAAGCATATTTTTCAGAGCCTGACTTTCAGGAAGCTAGATTTTTCCAGTCTCAAAGTTTGGTAACTTACTGACTGGGTTATCCCTGACAATCCAGTCATTTGACTTGGGTTGCATTTCTTGCTCAAAAGATATGCCAGCTGGAATAAAGGTCATTTCACTGTGACTCTCACTGGGGGTTTCAGTGAGATGGTCAATTCCTATTGTTTTCTTAGGAATTAAACCCATAGTATCAAAGACCTTGGGGTTCTTTTCAGTCCAGCCTTCAATGACAGCCTTTTCTTTGTTAAGTTCATTTTATAGGGCTTGGTTTTGTTTCAAAATTTCAGTGTTTTGAATTTGTAGAGTAATAGTTTCTAAGTTGGCTTGTTTTAGTACAAGCAATTCATCTCTACACTTATTCAATTCTAACACAAGATTGTTATATTTTGAAAGCAAGTTAAGCCTTTGTTCTTCAACAAACTTAAGATCTACACAAATATAATTCATATAGGACTGCCAATCAGAATCATCATCCATAGATAGTAAAGTGTTTACCTTCTTCATGGTAATGTTCACCCACTCTCCATTCCTTGCATGGCTTTTTCCAACAGCCACCTGATCACCTTCAGAAAGTGCCATCAGTGCACTCACTCTAATTTCCTCATCTTCTGAGGAGACCTCTTCTTCATCCCAGTCATAAGCTTCTGCTACAAGAACCTTGTTATTTGTCTGAACAGGTTTGGATATTTGAGCAGCCTAAGACATTGAGGGATTAGTTTCAAGAAGTGCAAGTTTAGCCTTAGCTTTCCTATATTTTGCTTCAAAGTCTTTTTGACCCTTTTGAACATTATTGTTTTGAAAGTTTTGGGTCGACTGAAGCATTCTAGGTTGAAACTTGTGAGTTCCTGAGGAACTGTTTCCTGAAAATTTATAAGAGGGTTCTGAGATGGTTTTAGAACAACAATCTCTAGCAAAATGACCCTTTTTACCACAATTAAAACATTCAGTGGTTTCATTTTCTTTGGCTTTTGAAAAGTTGGACTGATTTCTTTTGATGAAACATTTTGAATTAGCAAGGAGTGCCCTTTTTTGGAATTCCAAGTTTAAATCATTTAGGTACTCATCACCAGTTCTTTCATCAATCTCATCTTCAGAATCCTCTTGAAAATCCTGCACAACACCATTAGAATAAAAGGCAGTTGATATGGGTGAGGAGGTCAAGGCCTTTTTGGTCTCAAGAGCTTTTGAGTCTGGGTATCTCATAGAGATTAAGTTGTCTTCATAGACAAACTTCCCATAGATCTCAGGGAGCTCAAGGGTCTGAATGTGATTAGCATTCCTGAGGCCTTGTGAGAAGTTTAGCCACTTCTCAGGGAGACTGTTGACAAAGCCAACATTTGTCTCATGCTTAGACAAAACTACACCATCATTTGATAATTCATTTATCAAGGTCTTGTATCTGGTATATGTCTGAGAGAGACTTTCAGAGTCCTTTGCTCTGAAAGTATTGTACTCAAGTTTCAGGTCCATTATCCTGTTTTTCTTGGTATCTGAGGGACCTTCAAAGCTCTTGATCAATTCATCCCAAGTTTGCTTGGCTGTTGAACAGTTGATGACTGATTCCATTATATCGTCAGGAAGATAAGATATAATGATGCTTTTCAGGCGTTGGTCTTAATTGACCACCCTTCTCTTATCAATGGTCCACTGAGCTTCAGGCTTGTTTAGCCCCTCAGCAGTCTTAGGGACATAAGGACCTTCTTTGACACAAGTGATGTAGTATGGTTCCATACCAGTCAAGTAGCAAAGCATTCGCTTTTTCCACTTGCTAAATTTACCAGTTTCAAGTCTGGGGGCAACAGCTGAAAAGCTTCCACCCTTTTTATCGACTAGCTGGGGCACATTAATATCAGCCATAGTAGGATCTTGGTTTTAAAAACCTTGAGCACTCTTAGTTTTTTGAAAAGATTTTATAAACCAAAGGGCTCTGATACCACTTGTTGTTCCCTTAACACGCTTAGAGTTAACTAAAAAGTTAATCTATTTGTGTTTATGACTGATACGATGTATTTGATTAATTACAACTTATAAGTAAAACGTAAATATAAAAACACAATGTTGTTCAACGTTTAAATTCTTATTAGAAATCAATCAAAGAATCTATTACCCAAGTGTTTTGCGGAACAAATACTTGGGATTGAATAGACAAGGTATGGTGTCTCCTATCTAAACTCAAGCAATGCTTAAGTGGTAACAATATCAACCCACTGAGCTATCTCAGGGATTGGTTACTCTTTGTAGGAGAAAAGGGGTATTATGAAAGTCTCAGCTTTTATTGCACAAAATACCTAACCCACTTTTCTCCATCTGTTTGCTATTTATAGGCAAACATTTAAGAGTACTGAAGATTAAAAATACATAAACAATAGGAAGGCGTGTCTGACAACTACAACAGTATTTGTCATTTTCAAGAACCAATAGGAATGCACCAAAAAGTCTTCGAGTGTCAGTTCTGACACTTCTTGACTTTTAGCCGCTTTAGGGATGGTTTGTTTTCTGCCCCGATAAGACTTGTCCTTATCTCTTCAAACCTTCCCGCTCAATCCCGCCTTTCTTTCAGGCTTCAGGTTTTTCAGTCTTTGCCTTCAGTCTTCAATCTTATTGTTGTTGAGGAGACTGGGGTTCAGTGAGTTCTTGTCCAACACTCACTGAACCCATTACCTCCTTCTTTGGCTCAAGTAACACTCCAGGGAGTACCGCCTCACTGTGTGGTGAATCTTTCTTCTTAGATTCATCCTGAGCATCTTGAAGGTAACTCACTGAGTGACTGTTCACTCAGTGACTTAGAATATTTTCAGTTTAATTAACACTTAGCTTAATTTGTATTCAAATCCTGTTTTAAGGATCCTTGGGTACTGAAGGACCCAACAGATTTAACTAGAAAGTAGTAAGATTCTAAGTAAACACATTTATCTATCATATGAGTTCCTACCATTTACTTTCCGTATAGTTAGTAGGATTTAGTTTAATTTAGTTAACTAGTAGTTATAAAAACCAAACTCTTCAAACTCCGAGATTTTTACTTTGCTTTCTAAAAAATATAAAAAGACCAAAAATAATCATCCCTCAACCTTTAGACTTAATTCTTCATACACTTCGAGCCTTCTCAACACTATTCCCCTAGAGAACGATCAATCCCCCATGTCTTACCTATACTACACTACAATGCTTAGGTAATCTACATAAGAGGATTGTAAAACTTCTTATGTTTACAATTATCCGCATAAGTATGTCTATTTTTAAATTAGTATTTGAGTAAATAAAGAGTGTGAACTTTCATTGTTTGTGTTTTAAAAGCGTCTTTATAAGAAAAACATATGTTTTCGATCCGTATTCACTAAATCTTATAGGTTAAGTTATTAATGAATGTACCTATTTTTTTATTAAAAAAATAATAAGTAAAAAAAATAAAAATAAAAATTCCAACCTGACTTTTATAAACAAACTCTTTCTTCTTGAAAAGGTTGGGGCATTTGCATATATATCTCTCCAAAGATGCAAAATTGCATATATATATCATTTGCATGCATAAAAACTATTGTACCATATGCAATTATTCACCAGTGGTGTATAAAAACAGACAAAAATGTATGAAAATGGACGAAAACGTATGAAAACGGATGACGGACGAAAACGTATATAAACGGAAAAAAACGTATATAAACGGACGAAAAAGTATAAAAACGGATATTAAATCCAACGAAAATAAGGTTAAAACAAAAATGAAATGGTATACTAACACCACTAGATGATTAATCTAGTTGTTGGGGCATTGCTTTGTGAGGCAAAAGACCTAATTTCGATCCTTGCCCATTTTAATTTATTTCAAAAAATATGTCGTTAGTCATCAGGACTAATGGTGCAAAATAAATTAACGGAGGGATTAACAGTGCAAATATTTTATCTCGGATTAGAAGATAACGGAAAAATAATTTGCATCGTTAGTCCTCAAATTAACGGACGGATGTATGGTGGTTAACGTTTATTAAAGGAGAGACGTATTTGTCTCAACTTATCAGCGAAGGATGTATGGTGTGAAATGGGTTAAAAAAACACACGCTTTATGTAAAAAATTGTATACAACTTATTTTTAAGGGTAAATTGCAAATTTGGTCCCTATAGTTACACGAAAACGCAAGGATTACACCGTGAGAAAATTTGTTGCAAAACAGCCACTAATGATTACGTTTTTTGCAAAACAGCTACTAAGAGTCAATTTTTGCTAACGGCCATTGGTTATCTTGTTAGTCAAGGTCAAATACATATGAAATGACTAATATAACCATTCATCTTCAGAGACAATCCTCATTGCCTCCGCCGCCCTAACTCGTTACCACACTATCCCGACCACCTATTCACAAACCCCAAGTTGGCAGGCAACCAAATTACTCACAATCTCATTCCACTTTACTTGTTGACTTATAGCTCCGGTTATATTACATCGATCGTCCTTGCCTCTGCACAATTTGGTATGAACATAGTGCATTTCCTGTTTACTTAAATTTTGTTATTGGTTTTTAAAGAAGGTACATTTGTTGTTAATGTTATGGGTTTATACTTGTAGGTGGTCCTATGGGAAATTTGAAAGTAGTAGAGGTGGATAATGAAACAGAAGAAGAGAGTGCCGAGAGTGGTTCAGAGGAGTTGGATTATAATCCAAAGAATGATGAAGTCTTTGATGATGATGATGAGCATATACCTAAAGATGTTCCTGTAAGTAAGCCTAATTTGATTGTCAATCCAGACACTAAACATGATTTAAGTATACCTGTTTTTACGGAGCATTATTCAATGCGTAGAGAATATGCCAAAGAGTTGGTTAATCAAAATCCAGGCACAACTGTTAGGATTGATGTAGAGCTAGAACCAAATCCAGAGTATTCAACAAGAAATTTTAGATGGGTGTATGTGTGTTTGGGAGCTCTAAAACAAGGTTTCAAAGCTTGTGGCAGAGAATTCTTAGGATTAGATGGATGCTTCATGTCAGGTCCTTTTCCAAGTCAATTACTAACATCAATTGGGGTTGATGCAAACAATGGGATTTATCCAGTAGCATATGCTGTAGTTGATGCCCAAAATAAGGCATCTTGGTGTTGGTTTTTGAAATTACTTGGAGAGGATCTTGGTATAGAAACCAACTGCGATTCCATTTTCATTTCGGATAGGCAAAAGGTACACATTTTATTCTATAATTTGTCATGTGCTTTATGTAAAATGAGAACAGGTATAGTTTTTAACCCCATCCTTAACCTTAGCTGTTTAACGATTGATACAAGCCATTGCAAGTGTGTTTCCAAGTCCTGAACACAGGTTATGTGTTAAGCATATTCATGAAAATATGAAGTCACAGTTTAAAGGAGGTGTTTATAAGGACATGATTTGGAATGCAGCTAGAGCCAGTACTGTTGTTGAATTCAACAAAGAGATGGCTCATCTCAAGTATTACAATTCTCCTGCTTATGATTGGTTGATTAAGATTCCGGCTGAACAGTGGAGCATATCACATTTTTCAGGTAATTAACTAACTTGCACTGGACAAAAGCATAGTAATAATTGGTCATATACTTATATAGTGTGTGATTTGTTTAACAGGCAGAGCCCAATGTGGTCTACTCTTAAACAACATATGTGAGGTGTTCAATAGGCAGTTATTTGATGTCAGAGATCAACCCGTCATTACTTGTATTGAATATATCAGAGAGTACTTGATGAAGAGGATTGTAGTAGTTCAGCAAGTGATAGAAAATTCTGTTGGACCACTAACTCCTACTGTGACAGCTATGTTTGATGCTATCAAAAAAGAAGCTACTGACTGCGTTGTTGATTGGATTAGAGGTTCTTTATATCAAGTAACTGTGCCTTACGAGGATCAGTGTGTTGTTAACATGGATAGAAGGGAGTGTTGTTGTAGGAAGTGGGAGCTGACTGGAATACCATGTAAACATGATGTGGCTGCAATAAACCACATGATTGAGAGTGGAATAGGATTTTGTATACCTGAAGAGTGGGTTTATGCTGCTCAGAGACTTCTGGACAGTAGTTGAGTCTAAAACAGTAATAATACCACCTATTCACAAACCCCAAGTTGACAGGCCACCAAAGAAGAGGAAGAAGTCAGTTGATGATCTTGCAAGTTGTTCAGTTGTTATGCAGTGATCTATGTTTGTCTTTAATATCTTTTGAACAATGTTATGTGTCTATCTTTGTTTAATCATGTTATGTATTGAGAAGTTGGGAGGAAACTGTTACATTGAATTCAAATGAAATGAATGGTTACTTTGACATTCTAAAGTCAACTGTCATGTAGTGTATTTAGCTAGAACCACTACTTTCCCCATCTTCCCTTTCCTTCATTTCCTTCCTATCCTTTAGATGTTTAAACATATCTTCAAGATTTTTAATCCTCCTTTCCAAATCATCAGCCTCTGATAACCCGGTATCCGCAGCCTCTTGTTTTTCCTCCGTAACACCCAAAAGCTCTTCATAGTAGTACTTTTGTTCCCTAAGCCAATTTAGAATATTTTCTCTCAAGTCCTTAGGTATCTTCCTATACGAACCATATTCAACAATTAGTTCATCGCCAAATACCTCAAGAACTAAATCAGAGAGAAAATAGTTGTTTAAAACTTTTGCCCACTCCTCTTCATCAGACCCAATGTAGATAGCCTCCCCTTTGTCATTTTTTGCCATTGTCAGTGGTTTGGTTCGTTGGGATTATGTGTGTTTTGGGGGAAAACATGATTGAGATATGTGTGTGTGGTTTGGTTCGTTTAAATAATCAGGATATATATGGAAATGAATAGTCCCCAGACAATCGCTTTAGTTGCCAAGTGTTTAAGCGGCAAAGAAAAGTTAAGACATTGCAAATTTTGTCCTTGAAAAAAAGTGTGGCTAGAAAATGGTGGGGAACGAGTGAAATGGCGATAATACCCTCGCGGGTGGGGCCCCTCAACGAGATAACTAACGGCCGTTAGCAAAAAGTGATTCTTAGTGGCTATTTTGCAAAAAACGTAAACATTAGTGGCTGTTTTGCAACAAATTTTCTCTCGGTGTAATCCTTACGTTTTCGTGTAAATTTAGGGACCAAATTTGCAATTTACCCTATCTTTAAACTTTATTGTTTTGTGACTTTATAATTTGATATACACTTAACAATCTTTGTGGTCTTATATTATGTTTTTGTCGTGTAGGTGACAACTGCATATCTACTTCTAGATTGGCATCGGACTCTAGAAACGAGTCATATTGCCTTTCATGATGTAGCTGTTTCTGAAAAAGGTTCTCAAGGTTGTATACTTGTGGCTAACGCGATGATTCATTAAGCCGTATAAAAGTACAGGATGCTAAGCCTCCTTCGGAGTCCTTGGGTAGGCTATTAATGTGAAACAATAAATCAAATTTGTAAACAACTCGCCATTGTTAAAAAGGAAACAATCTAAACAACTCAATAGCAAACTTCGTATGCAGGTTTTTTTAAACAAGTTTCAACCTTGATTCAACGCACCCGTCAGTCAGAGAGTTGTCTGGATGATTGATCATATATATAACCTTCCTTAAAAGGTCTACCAAAGGTCTAACACCACCATGGTTGTTGGGTTTAGAGATGCTGCTGCTCTGAATGATACAACTGCTCATGGTGTATAAAGAAAAATACTATAAGTGTCATACTACTGCTAGTGTATTCTATACTACTGCTAGTATTGAAGATTCTACTGCTGGAGTAAAATAAACTGCTGCCAGAGTAATGGATACTACTGCTTATGAGATAACTTGTATAGTCGGTTAGATAAGTTTAGAATAGATTCTAAAAGATTTATCTTGTATAGAAAGCTATTGTAAACCGACTAGGACTCCTTAGTCTATAAAAGGAGGTTCTAGGGTTAAAGTTTAGGACGTATCATTGTTATAGTCGATTCACTTCAAGGTTGTAAACCATAATACTATTGAGTATTCGTATATTCAATATATTTAAGTGTTTGTTGAGAATTTTACTGCTCAATTAATTGTTCTTCTTAAGATTAAACATAATATTCCGCGTTGTGTTTAATAGTTTACAAGTCAAGACAGTTTCTATACTTGTTGTTTTAGATTCATATCTAAGATAACTAACTAGATCAATTGCTCAACTGGGATCAACAAGTGGTATCATAGCTTGTGATCTAGAAACTGATATCAAGAAGAATCAGTGTTAACTCTGATCTGTTTAACATCTATTGAAGACATGGAATCCGAATCAACACACATGGTGACTGCATCAAAAGTGCCCATGCTCAAGCCTGGAGAGTATGAGCTTTGGAGGATGAGAATACAACAATACATCAAGATGCTTGACTACTCAATGTGGGAAGTCATTCTGAATGGTGATACTTTACTAGCAAAAGCTGATGATGGGAAACCTGTACCCATTAAATCTGTTGATGACAAGGCTCAAAGAAGGTTGGAGATCAAGACTCATAGTATTCTCATGATGGGCATACCTAATAAGTATCAGTTGAGCTTTAGTCATATTCAGGATGCTAAGTCTTTAATGGAAGCAATTGAGCTAAGATTTGGTGAGAATGAGGCTACCAAGAAGTCAAGGAAAAATATTCTGAAGCATCAATTTGAGACCTTTGTTGCCTCAAGTTCTGAAAATATTGATGCTACATATGACAGACTTCAGAAGCTTATAAGTCAATTAGCACTTATGAAGGTTCCAGTTCCTCAAGAAGATATCAATCTTAAGTTTCTGAGAAGTTTGTCATCTGAATGGAGTATGCACACAGTGGTTTGGAGAAACAAAGATGATTTTGACACAATAAGTTTAGATGATTTGTACAACAACCTGAAAGTGTATGAATCTGAAGTTAAAGGGTCATCTAGTTCATCCTCTGGTGCACAAAACCTAGCTTTTGTGTCCTCCAACAACAAAAGTTCTGGCAACACTCAGGAAACTCACTCTACTGCTGCTTATGAAGTTTCTACTGCTAGCACTAATGTTTCTACTGCTGGTTCAACAAACAGTGATAACATTAGTGATGCTGCTATTTGTGTTTACTTGGCTGATCTTACTACCAATACTCAAGTTATGAATCAGGATTTAGAACAAATTGATCCTGATGATCTTGAAGAAATTGATTTGAAGTGGCAAATGGCTATGCTGACAATGAGGGCCAAAAGGTTTTTGAAGAAGACAGGAAGGGAGCTCAAATTTAAAGGACAAAACAACATAGGATTTGATAAGTCCAAGATTGAGTGCTACAACTGTCGAAGAAAAGGTCACTTTGCAAAGGAATGTAGGGCACCTAAGAAGAATGGAGAAAGTTCAAGGAAGGCTGCTACTGAAGATACCAAGACTACTACAGCTTTGGTGTCTTGTGATAGTCTAGGTGATTATGATTGGAGTGATTAGGCTGAGGAAGGACCCAACTTTGCTTTTATGGCAGAAGAAGGACCCATATGACACAACTTTGCTCTTATGGCTTATTCATCATCTGGTTCTGATTCAGAGGTATCTAATGATTCTAGTTGTTCATTTAAATCTTGTTTAGATACTGTAGCAGAGCTTAAATCTAGGAATGAGAATCTCAGATTAGAAGTTGAGAAGCTAAAACTAGATAACTTAGGTTATAAAGTTGGCATAAAAAATGTAGAGCAAAGACTTGAATTCCTTAAACAGAATGAGATTGAGTATGTTGATAGGATTCATATACTAGAAGGTGAGCTTTTTCTTAAAAAACAGTGAGATTAATATTCTTAATAAAAAGATAGAAGAAGCTGAACAAGAAAAAGATGCAGCTTTGGCTGAAAAAGAAAAACATGTAGTTAGAGTTGAAAAACAGCAATTTGCATCTGATCTTGTGCATAAGTCTATTGAGAGTCAATTAATGAGGAGAGGTAGTGGCATAGGATATAATGATGTAGCTCCTCCAGTTAAGAGTGCCTTTGCACCCCCTAAGAAAGAATTGTCTTTTATAAGTGAACTTGATAGCAAACCTGTAGGTGAATCTAGTGAGGCTAATAAAGAAACACCTAAGGTAGAAAAGATGTTTTCTGATGCTCCAATTATTGAAGATTGGATGTCAGATAGTGATAAGGAACAGGTTGAGTCACCACCAAAGGTTAAAAAGGAAGAATTTCCTAAAACAGTTGAATCAAAGGCTAAACAAGTTAAGTTTATGAAACCTGTGTTAGGTAATAGGATCTCTAGGAAAATGGTTGAATATAATGATGAACCTAGAGAGCAACCTAGAAAGTTTAATAACAGGCCTAGAGGTAATCAAAGAAACTGGAACAACCTAATTTCTCAAAAGTTAGGTAGTGATTTTCAGTTAGTTAAAAAGGCTTGTTATCATTGTGGTAGTTTTGAGCATTTACAAGAAAAATATTTTTACTATCAAAAACCAGTTTGGAATCAAAATAGAAGGGTGAATCACAAAAACTTTTCTAAAAAGACTCACCCTCATGCTAACAAAAACATGGTTCCAAGGGCAGTATTGATGAGATCTGGTGCAACTAGGTCAATTACTACTGCTCCACCACAAAGGCCTTTTCAAAATAATACTGCTGTTTCTGCTGCTAAGGCAAAAACAGTTTCTACTGCTGAGCCAAAAGTGATAACAAACACTGTTTTGGGCAACCATTTTTATGTTGTAAAGGCCTCAGCTTGCTGGGTCTGGAAACCAAAAATAAAGGTTTTAGATCATGTTTCCAAGAACAGCAGTGCATCAATGGATTTAAAGAGATTTGACTATGTTGATGCACAAGGCAGATCCAAGTCAGTAATTGCTTGGGTCCCCAAGAGAAACTGATTCTCTTATTTTATGTGCAGGGCAATCTACAATAGGAATTAAAGGACAAATGCACATTTGACAGTGGATGCTCTGGATACATGACAGGAGACATGTCCAACCTTGAAGATTTTGAAGCTATTGATGGTGGATATGTTGCCTTTGGTAATGATCCTAAAGGAGGTAAAATCATTGGTAAAGGTACAATAATAACAGGAAAATTGGATTTTGAAAAAGTGTACTTTGTAAAAGGGCTTAAGTTCAACCTCTTTAGTGTCTCACAAATGTGTGACAAAAAGAACTTTGTTCTTTTTACTGACACTGAATGTCTTGTCTTATCTCCTGATTTTAAGTTGTCTGATGATAAATTTGTTCTACTTAGAGTCCCTAGAACAGACAACATATGCAGTGTTGACATAAAGAACATAGTTCCCAAAAGAGCTTTAACTTGCCTATTTGCAAAGGCCACAAATGATGAATCCAAACTTTGGCATAGAAGACTTGGCCATTTAAATTTCAAAACTATTAATAAATTGGTTAAGGGAAACCTTGTAAGAGGTTTACCTTCAAAAGTTTTTGAAAATCCTGAAACCTATGTTGCTTGTCAGATGGGAAAACAACACAGAGCTTCTTGTAAGTCCAAAGCTGTGAACACTATTTCTGAGCCTTTATATATGTTGCATATGGATTTGTTTGGGCCAACATATGTGAAAAGTTTGAACAAGAAGATGTACTGCCTAGTTGTCACAGATGACTATAGTAGATTCACTTGGGTTTTCTTTTTAGCAACTAAGGATGAAACTTCTAGCATTCTTAAGGCTTTTATAACAAGAGTTGAAAACCTAGTAAATCATAAAGTTAAGGTGATAAGATGTGAAAATGGAACTGAGTTTAAGAATAGTGTTATGAACCAGTTTTGTGTGGAAAAAGGTATTTTAAGACAGTTTAGTATAGCTAGAACTCCTCAACAAAATGGTGTTGCTGAGAGGAGGAATAGGACACTTATTGAGGCTGCAAGGACTATGTTGTCTGAATCAAAATTACCTACTACTTTTTGGGCTGAAGCAGTCAACACTGCTTGTTTTGTGCAAAATAGGAGTAAAGTAGTAAAGCCTCATAACAAGACCCCTTATGAACTGTTACATGGTAGGAAACCTATGATAGATTTCTTAAAACCATTTGGGTGTCCTGTTACTATCTTGAATACCATTGATCACCTAGGCAAGTTTGATGAGAAAGCTGATGAAGGATTCTTTGTTGGATACTCTACCAATAGTAAAGCTTTTAGGGTATTCAATAAAAGAACTAGGCATGTGGAAGAAAACTTGCATGTTAGGTTTAGTGAAACCACGACTAATGTTGCAGGAAGTGGACATGACTGGCTGTTTGATATTGATTCACTAACCAAAAGCATGAATTATGAGCCAGTGATTGCAGGTACAACTAATAAGTCTGCAGGTACAAAAGCTGATTCTAATGCAGGTACACAAGCTAAGGTGAATGAATCTCCAAAGGAGTTTATTTTGATTAAAAAATGAAAGCTTGATCCAACTTTCACAGCCAAAGAGAAAGAGAGAAAGAGTTCACAAGAAGATGATGTTGTTCATGAAGTACCAAAAGAATATACAGAAGGTGGGGATAAACCTTCTGATGTGGAACAGTGGTTAATGAAAGACCACAAATTGTTGATGAAGTGCAGAATAATGAATCAGCAAATGTTCAAAACAAAGGAAATAACACTAGCAGCAGTAACTATGATTCTACTGCTAAGCCAAAAGTTACTACTGCTAAGCCTTGTGTTTCTACTGCTGCTAGTTGCTTATACAACTGCTAAGTATAACTGTGAATTGTGATTATTGTGGCATATTATTTCTTGTGTTTTGTGGTTTTGGACTAATCTTTTGCAAGAAAAGTCAAAGGGGAATGCTTGTTTGAAGAGAAAAAGGTGTTTGGAACGTTCATCAGATATTCTACTGCTAGTTACAAAGTTTCTGCTGCTAGGCAAAACTTTCTACTGCTGGGATTCTGCTGCTCGTTTTGTAAGTGCAGGGACATTTATGTAACTTCTTATCATTAGGGTTTTAAAAACCCAATTCGATCTCATAATCGGTTTTATGCGCTCATAAATCACTCTAATTCAAACCCTAACACAATTTTTAACATCTGATTTTAAAAACCCCCAAATCAAAACCTAATTCACAATGTCGACAAGAATCTTTTCTGATAGTCACAATCAAATCGATTTTCTTCAAAAGCCTAATGAAGCTGATGGATTTGCTGAGGTAATTGATTTTCTTAATGCTACTCACATTAGGTATGCATTAATAGCAAAACCTACTATATTTGTTTCCCACATTGATCAGTTTTGGTCTACTGTTAAGACCATAACTACAAATGGGAAAGAACAGTTAAAGGCTAAGGTAGATGGCCACAAGATACTTATTTTTGAATCATCTGTGAGAGAAGCTCTTCACTTTGCAGATGATGAGGAAATAGTATGTCTTGAAAATTCTATCACTTTTGAAGAACTTAACAACATGGGGTATGAGAAGAAAGTTGAAAGTTTAAAATTTTATAAAGGTCTTCTCTGTCCTCAATGGAAGTTTTTAAATCATACCATCCTACATTGTTTAAGTCCTAAAACTTTAGGTTGGAATGAATCCAGTACAACTCGGGCTTCTGCTATGATTTGTCTGGCTAAAGGACAACCTTTCAATTTTTCAAATATGATAATGGATGGTTTGAAAAAGAATGTAAAAGGAAATTATTACATTTATCCAAGGTTTCTGCAACTTATTATGAACAAACAACTTTCAAATCCTAAGGTTCATAAAAGAGAATTTGTTTGCCCTGAACTTCAAAAGAAACTGTTTTCATACTTGAAAAAGAATGGCAAAGATTTTTCTGGGACAGTGACACCACTATTTCCATATATGTTGTCATTGGCTCAAAATCAGGGTGAAGGTGCAGAAATCACAACTGCAACCCATCACATACCCACAGTTTTGGAATCTTCATCTTCACAACCTCAAAAGACCCAAAACCTTAGAGATTCACACATTGAGAACACTGAGCTACCTCAGGCTAGTGTTAGGATGGTTGTAGCAGATGAGGCTGTCACAAGTGTGGTGAGTGACATGTTGGAAGGGGCTGCCACTACTGCTGCTAGCTTAGAAGCAGAGCAGGTCAATGGTAACATTAATAAGACCCCAACCAAGGCAACATCTAATGCTGAATGTTCACTTGAACTAGAAGCAGGTGATGGTAACCCCAGCCAAATGGCTAATTTGGGGGGCTCAGATGATCAAACTAGGTTTGATACTGAGTTTACACCCATTGATTCACCTCTCAGGGAAGGTAACACATCCCGAAGTGATGAGGGTAGAACTGAAACTCATGAATTGATGGACCAACATGTACAAGATGACAATTTCTGTGATCCACCTCTCGGGCTAGGTAACACAAGCCGAAGTGGTGAGGATAGTATGGAACTAATAAAAGCATTGATGGCAAAGTGTACCAAGCTTGAAGAACATGTTCTTGGCCTACAACAACTCACAGCTACTCAGGGTGATGAAATCAAAGGTTTGAAGCTGAGGGTTAAACATTTGGAAGGTAAAAGGTCAAGAACTACTCACTTTAAGAGATTGAAGAAGGTGGGTACAGCACAGAGAATAAGCTCCTCTAAGGATGGTAGTTTGGGGGAGGATGTTCCCAAACAGGGGAGGAATGAGAACAATGATTCAGGGGAAGCTGAGGCTACTAATGTCGAAAGTGGTGATACTGTTGCTGAATTTGTTGTGGCTGACAAAGAAGGAAATGAGGTTGTGCTTTGTGGTGATAATGTTGCTGAATTTGTTGTGGCTGACAAAGAAGGAAATGAGGTTGTGCTTGAAGAAGTGAACCAAGAGCAGATTGTAAAAAAATTGAAAACTTTGGATGCTGATAATCTTGTTAAAGCTTCTGAAGTAATGGTGGAGTCAATCAAAATCTTGGGAGATTCTATTGCTAAAGATAAAGTTGGTTCTGCTGCTGGTAGTAGTGCATAAGTAGCTAAGGTGAATTCTACTGCTAGTGTTCTGCATACTACTGCTGAGGAACAAGTTTCTGCTGCTAGTGCAAACAGTTCTGCTGCTGAACCAAAGAAAGTTTCTACTGCTGCAATACTTGATGATGATGTTAGTATGGCTGAAGCAATAGTTTTGTTGAAGACATCACAATCAAAAGAAGCAGTACAACCACAACCACCACAACTTCCAAAAGCACCTGCCAAAGGTGTTGTGATCAGAGAACCCTCTCTCCCATCCAATAATATTGCTCAAACACATCAATATTCAGGAAAAGGTAAAGGGATAATGATTGAAGAGTCTGAACCTGAACCTGACATACCTTTTGAGTTCTGGCCCAAAGAGAAGCAAATTGCATTTAATGAAGAGGCTGCAAGAAAGTTGGCTGCTGAGCTTGAACCAGAGAATCAAGAGTTCTTGGAACAACAAATGAAACATGCTGAAGATGAGGCCAAAACAAAAGCCTTATTGGATGCTTGGGATGAGGAAAGAATCAAGGGTGATGCTGATATTGAGTTGTTAAAGCTTGTCAAAGAGGAAATAGCAGATACATACAATGAAGAAGGAAGAACTCAATGGTTAAAGAAGTTCAGAAAAGAAAGAAAGAAATGGTATCTTGCTGAAAGAAGAAAAAGGAAATTGCTCAAAGAACCAACTGTGAAACAAAGAAGGAAATACTATGAGCAGTACCTGAGAAACATGAAGGGTTACAAACTTGTTCAGTTGAAGCCATACTCTGATGATGAAATCACCAAGATGTATGAAAAAGCAAAAAGAGAAATTGATCAGTTTGTGCCTATGGGATCAGAGGATAAGGTAAAGGAGGCAAAGACAGTGGTGGAGACTGAAGATGATAGAGAAAAAATGATGGATCTTACAGTTCTTTCTAATTATAAAGAACCTGAGGTCATTAATGCAGTTCCTCTAGCAGCCAAACATCCAATCATCTCATATACTTCTGGAATCAAGGATGGAAGTGAAGCCTATTGGGAGTTTAAAAAACCAATGGTTTGTATTATAGGTTTATTAGGTTTTCACAAATGCTGTTTTGGATGGATAGAGATGATGTGGTTACCCTCTGGAGGTTATACAAAGAAAAATATGGTGATACAAGACCAGAGGAGGTGTATGAAAGGGTAATCTATTACTATTTAAAGATAATGTTTGAACCACATGATGGAGATATTGAGTGGATGAAGTTAAAACACAGCACAGTTCAAAAATGGTATTTATATCAGTCTTGTGGTGTTCATGCTTTAAATGCTCATGGATTGGTTATCTACATGTTGGTGGAAAAAGATTATCCTGCATTGAACTTCAATAAAGAAATTATTCATCAGATGTTGAAGCCTGGAATGTTGCAGATGCAGAAAGACTTCTCGTTTCAAGATCAAGCTTATCAACTTTTAAAGAAGTATAAAAACATTCTCAACCCAAATCTTAAGAAAAAGGAGTAAATGTGTTTGGAAGCATCCTCCTGGTGAAGGTTAAAGCTTAAATGAAACTTGATGATTTTGGAGAAAATATCAAGTTTAGGGGAGGATTGTTGGGTTTAGAGATGTTGCTGCTCTGAATGATACAACTGCTCATGGTGTATAAAGAAAAATACTCTAAGTGTCATACTACTGCTAGTGTATTCTATACTACTGCTAGTATTGAAGATTCTACTGCTGGAAGAATACTACTGCTGGAGTAAAAGAAACTGCTGCTAGAGTAATGGATACTACTGCTTATGAGATAACTTGTATAGTCGGTTAGATAAGTTTAGAATAGATTCTAAAAGATTTATCGTGTATAGAAAGCTATTGTAAACCGACTAGGACTCCTTAGTCTATAAAAAGAGGTTCTAGGGTTAGAGTTTAGGACGTATCATTGTTATAGTCGATTCACTTCAAGGTTGTAAACCCTAATACTATTGAGTATTCGTATATTCAATATATTGAATAGTTTGCTGAGAATTTTACTGTTCAATTAATAGTTCTTCTTAAGATTAAACATAATATTCCGCGTTGTGTTTAATAGTTTACAAGTCAAGACAATTTCTATACTTGTTGTTTTAGATTCATATCTAAGATAACTAACTAGATCAATTGCTCAACTGGGATCAACAATGGTTCTCTAAGCACAAAAAAAAAATGACAATTACCTTATTCGAAAAACTACTAATCATGGACTCAAAACTCAGTAATTACTTCCTGGAAGGCTGGAATACACAAAAAAGAAAACCATAAGATATGCATCCTATTTTATCCATTTCATTTCTTTTTGCCTTTGATCTTGTTACTCTTTTTCCCCTTGTTCCTTTTCTTCTTGTTACCATCTCCAGTATTATCAAAACCGCTTTGATTTCTAACACCTCTAAAGCTTCATCACCTGTTTGTTTAACCTTTAACACCTGACTCGTAACATAACGCTTCACGACTCTCTCTATCTTTGGCCTATCACTTCGCAGCCTCTCCAAAGAAAGTACAACATCCTTCACATAAACTAATTTTGTTGCTCTCTGCCGACTGGAAAAGATCCAAACAACCAAGAAATGTTAATACAGATAACTTGGTCTAAACAATGAAACCACTTCAAAATTTACAACAGTGCAAGTCTAACCTTTTGTCAAATGCAAAAGAAAGCAACCCAAAATCATCATTGGCATGACGTACAACTCTTGCATCTTGTCCGGAACATAACTTTTGATCCACAAGGATAGTAGCTAAAGTGCCAATATTTTTATCAAGTTCCTCCTGGCAAGAAACCAGATAATCAGAAAGCCATATTAAACTTACACTTACTGATCATTGATTACAAACTCAATAATATATATTACCTTGACCATAGCTTCATGGGATAACGTGTTCACTCCCATTCCCTTTTTCCCATTTAAATCCTCAAACATGTCTTCAACAACTTTCCAATTTATTTGCAGTTCCATACAATTCATATTCATGTTTGCATCTGGTAATGTGTTGGACGTCGATACCTCAGGAGTTGTCCCAGCATCAACATTATCTTCTTGGAAGTCGATACCACTCTGTGCATTTTTCCTTGGAAGCAATGCACTCATTATCTCCTCTTTAGGTTTCTTAAGGTCAACAAATATAGCACTAGGAGCATGGATTTTAGGACTCGCGTCTTCGGAATACACAATCACGAGAGGATCCTTTATGCTTGCAAATGCTTCTGCAACCAGTTCTGGATTCAAGTTTAAGTCGTGACCTGGCCTTCTCCTTCGTAAATTAAACACAAAATTCTTGGGAAGCAAATAACCAATACTCCCGGTTAGCAAACCAATCAATACTCCAGAACAATCTGAAACTTGCAGACAAATCAAAGATAACATCATTACCAGCCTCAATGCTAAAAGTGGAAAGTAATATGAGACGTTAATCTTTGATGTTCGAATCCACATTTCAGTCTTATCTGGATTGAAGAGCATATCTTCGATTCTGTCAACAAAATACAATAACTCTTTAGGCTTTGTATATATCTGTTGAAGTGCCGGGAAGGTTGTATCAGTAGAGGGAAGATATGTAAACCATTCAACAAACGAAGATGACATGAAAAGAAGATGATCCAATAGATGCACAAAACTGTGAGTTGATATGCACCCAGGGCACTACCAGTCAACAAAAAAAGTATGTTTCAAAGCATCATCAAGTGGTGCAGCAATTGAATCTGTATATCTCAAATTTTTCACAACTGACTTCCATTTGGGTTTCCAATGAAGCCCTGTAACAGACTCTTTCTTAAGCCATGTTCTGGAACCAAGAAATATCATCATCACCCTCCCAATTGTCCTATAGGTGAGATCACCCTCGATGTCAACATTTTGAAGAATAATCTCATCAAGCAAGCTGACTGAAAGATCAGTCTCCCTTAAGGAAACCAAGTCCTCAGATACTGCTTTTCGCCAATCCAATGGGAACACAAAATCAAAGTAATTTAAAGAAATATCAAGGAAAATCTGCAGCTTCTTTTTATAAGGATCTGTGAGATTATGACACTGAAAGTCTAAAAGAAACTTGGAGACCTCAAAAATGTGTAGGAGAGATGTGCTTTGGTGAAATGCAGAACCGTGTGGAAAACTAGAAGGGGGGGGGGGGTTGAATAGTTTTGCGTCTTTTAATTTTGTTATGAAAACCTTTGTTTACTTTTAAACACTTAGATTCAAGTTTATGTGAAAAATAATACTTGAACAATATTGTTAATTGTATGTGTACCCTTTTAGATTTGTTATAAAAGTTTTGCTTTCATGAATGGAGTTTTAAATTGATCTTTATGTGAAATCAACTTCTAGATAATACTAACAATTATATATGCCTATATGTATGAAAGTAATGACGATATAAATAAAGATGTAAGTAAGAGATGGAAAGATCTAACCGAGACACGAGGGATTTATAGTGGTTCGGCTACAAGGACACCTTCCTTGCCCTACTCCACTCCCCGAGCACCTAGCTCGAGAGTTTTCTTCACTACTTCAACAAACTCCCTTATGGCGGAGAAAACCTTACACAACTTTAGCTTACACCGGTTTAACGACACAAAGCTAAATGTCGAGTTCTAATCGTAGCTAGAACCAATCTCACAACTTCAATCACAACTTCTTCACAACTTGTTCACAATGGCTTCACAACTTCTTCACGATGGCTTCACAACTTCTACACTACGGCTTCACGACTTCTACGCTACGGCTTCACAACTTCTATGCTACGTCTTCACAACTTCTTCGCTACGGCTTCACAACTTCTTCACACCGCAACTACTTCACAACTTCACAATACTTCTATACTACTTCTTTACACCACAACTACTTATACACCTTCTTCACTACACACACTCACTACACTAGTCTAATCACTTATGTTCACACCTTATATACACACTTTACACAAATGAATGAATGATTTACAAAGTATACTTGACAAACAACTTAGGTAACAAGATGCTACTAAGTTGTAATACTTCTAGTCTTGATTGATAGAAGTATTCTTCTTTTGCACTTGGATGGTGGAAGCTTGGATCACTTGGAAACCAATGCTTAAGAGTATATGATCAAAGGTTTTAGAAAGGATTTAGAAAGATGTAAGAAGAGATTTAGAACAGAAGGTTTGGGGTGCAAAAGGTGAGGAAAAAGTCCAGAGATGAACCAGTATTTATAGGCAAATCTGAGGACCTAGAGGAGCGGGGCGGTCCCCTTAAATAGGTGGCCGGTCCCCTTAATTTTAAGGGGACCGCCTAGTGAATTAAGGGGGCCGCCCAAATCCGAACGTTGCTCAGATTTGTCTTTTTGTGGGGAAGGTTTTTTTGGAACATTTTTGCCATTTTTGGTTGAAAATTTGAATTCATATATTTATAATAGATTAAACATATTTATTTAATACCAAAAATGTTTTTCTAAAAAATATAAAATGTTTGTGACATTTTATAAAAAGTTTAGTGATTAAGAAAAAGTTCCTTTGATCATATAATGCTTTAAGCATTTGTTTATTCATACCTTAAGTGATTTAGTTGTCAAAATAGATATTTACAACTAAATACTTGTTTACGTCATAATCTTTCGTTTAATGATTTTACATTTTGTGATTATCAAAACGTAGAGATATCGAAAAATATTAATAACGTGTTTAGGCATTATTTATATCAACAATCTCCCCCTTTTTGATGATTACAAAATCTAAACTCATTAAACTAAAAAAATTGATTTTTAGACAAGTATTTAGTGAGTTTATATCTACTTCTCCCCCTTTTTGTAGAATCAAAAAGGTTATGCCGACAAGTTTTAGAAATGAAATTTGTCGGGACGATAACTCCCCCTTGATGTGTACTCCCCCTCGTTTGAGGGCATCAAGGAATCGAGATATGGAATACTTGCAAGAAAAATATTAGAAGCACAAGCATATATATCATAATATCACATATAAGAGCAACAAGCATAGCAATCACATATTAAGAACATGAAACAAAACATTCATTAATTCAAATTAATTATGTGAAAAACATAATCATTGATACAACATTTATTATGCTTAGAGCATACAATAAGTAGAAAATTCTAAATTGCCTAAGAGAGCCATCGGACTTGCTTGCAACATAAAAACTTGAACTATTTTGGATGGTTGATGGTGGAGTGTTTGAAATGGAGGTGGTTGAGTGAGGGTAAGAGTGTTGGATTAATGGAGGTGTATTTTTGGGTGCATAGATGTTGGAGAGTGTGGTGATGGAGAGATTGGAGGTGGAGAGTTTGGAGTGGAACATGTTGGATAAGGGTTTTGATGTTGTTCAAGTGAGGGAGTTGGATTAGATCTAGTGAGAAGATACTCAATCCAAGTGAAGTGCTCATTCAATGCAATGGTTTGTTGTTGAAGAAAGATGCAACAAGGACAATTGTTGACATGTTTCTCAACTTGATTCAAGTTGTGGGGTGATGATGGAGAGATAGATGGAGGTTGATCTAAGTTGCTTTGAGCAAGGTGTAGAGCAAGAAGAGCACTAAGCTCATGGGCTTCCTTGAGTTCTTCAATGAACTTCAAGTGTTGGGAGGAAGGTGATGATGGTGGAGAGTGGTTGTTATTTGAGATGGATGTTTGGACATGCAACATAGGAGTAACATGTGGGTTGGTAGGAGGTGGTGGTGACACTCTTGGTGGTGGAGACATTTGTGAGCTTGGGTAATCATGAGTGGATGAGGATGGAGATATGGAAGAAGTGGATGTTCCAAGAGTGGTGAGTGTTTTGGATGGTGCATTGGTAGGTTGAGTGTGAATGAGAATGGGATTGATCATGCTCTTCATATGACTCATATGGGTGAGATGAAGGAGTGTTTTTGGGAGTAAGGATGGATGATTGGTTATGTTTGTGAAAGGGTTCATTAGGATGAGTATGAGGCTTAGGTGTTGGTTGATTTTGAACAACATCATTTGTTGAGTTGAAGTTATGACAAGTGTCAAGCTTTCTTCTCCAAATGGGCCTTACGGAGATTTTAGCAACTCTTGAAGGCTTGGATCTTGGGTTGTTAGAGGATGACATGTTTGGATGGATGATATGGATGAGCATTTATGATGGAGAAGGGTATTTATAGTGTAGGGATGATGTGATTGAGGAAGGTAAATTTTGGTGGGTGGTTTAGGACAAAATGTGTTTGTGAATTTTGGGAAGTGTAGGATAAAATGGGTTGAAAAGTGAAAAAGAAAACAGTAACCCGTTCCTCAGATGGCCGGTCCCCTTAAATAGGGGCCGGTCCCCTTAAAATTAAGGGGGGCCGCCTAAGGATTTAAGGGGGCCGCCCATCTGCTGATTCCCAAGTTGCTAGAAATGGGTTTTTGGCAGAAATTTATAGAAAAGGCTGTGTTTTTGGGTTTAGTTTCAAGCAAGTACAACTTATTTTGAGGCAATTTAGGATTTAATAACTTATGTATGCTAAGCATATTTAATTAAGCAATTTATATATATATATATATATATATATATATATATATATATATATATATATATATATATATATATATATATATATGTGGACAAGAAAAATATATAACACCAAGCAATTCATAGTATCATTTTTTGGAAGATTAATAAGCTAGTTAATTAATCCTAATGAGTGTCTATGTGCAAGGAAATGGGGAGTTGTAATAGCATGGACTTCTAGACTTGTACCAAGTGAGATTTTTAATGAGTAAACCATGATTTTTCATTTTCGATTTAGTTCACTTATAAATGTCATATACACAAATATAGACGACAGATATTAGATCACCATGCATGATTTAAATAGGCGTTTTTAACATTATTCAACAATGTTTGAGAGTAGATTTTTATGTGGACGTGAAAGTTATTTTTAACGAAATAGATTTGGTTTTATTTCAAAATGTTTTTATGAGGAAAGAAAACAAACTTTTCCAATCTTTGGCTTTGATAAATACATAATCATGGACAAAAGATGGGAAGAAAGGTGGGATGGTAAAATATGTTAAATAGAAAGGTGGCATATTCTTTTGAAAAATCATTTTTCTAAAATGTGAAGTTCTTGCAAATTTAAAAACAAATGCAATAAAAAGAATGGTTGCAAAAGATCTTATGCTCAAGGAAATTGGTCAAGTCTAATGTCACATGCTACCCTTTTCTGCATATCTTGTGATCATAAGAAAGTGATGACTAAATTTTATGAGTTTGATGCGAGAGTGGGATATTATGCTAATACGGCTCCTTTGATTACGCACATTTTCTTATCTTAATGCCATAGTCTATAAGAATTTGCTTCATCCATAGATTATATTGTGATATATCTAATCCTACTCCTATATTGATAATTAATCTACTTTACTTGCTTCATCTACATGAGTTTTCTACTAGTGATCATGGAAGATTTCTATGTTCAATTTGGGAAGGCTAAATGAGCTTGACAGTGAAAACTTCATTTAATACTTATGGGGCTAACTAAAGGATTTCTAGTTTATTAAATCGCAGAACGGATATAACTAAAGTGCAAAGGCAATGCAACCTATCAAACTAAGCATATCCTAAGGCAATGATTAATAAGATTATATGTATGAAGTAACTACTTATGAAATTTAAAAAGAAAACGTACCTTATGTCCAGCTTTTCTTCGTAGTATCCAAAATGATAAACGAGGTTGAAAAAGATAGAAGAGTCTTCAAGATAACCAAGGTAAGAAGGTATATTATAGTAGGCGTCTGACGCCTTATCAGACCAAAGTGGCTTGACCCGAACATGTCTTGTACTTGACTCATTTGATGTATTAGCCTTGATGCATATGACTTCATTTGTAGAGACTTTCACATTTTTATGGGATGGCTAGAGAATCCTAAATATCAATACTTTCTTTACACAGTCTTAAAGTACTTGTTTGAAAGTTACTTCGTAGACTTTTCAAGATTTCCGATCACGAAGTAGGGATATCTTCAGTAGCCGCACCATAAATATTCCAATTAGTCTTCACGCGCACGTTTCGAATGTGAGTAAGATTGAGTTTCTTTCCTTTGTGCGTTATATCACCTAATCAATTAAAACAGCTTGGTACCCGGATTTTATGGGTCCGAGATGGTTAGTTGAGGACACCCATTGCATTTGTATGCACATGGTGAGGATGTCGCCAAGAAGTATAAGAATTCCTTAACAGTTTGTTTTAATGTTCAAACAATGGATTTCTTGACTTGTATTGTTTATAGTCATTGTAAATAGCCTTATTTCTAAATTTTTCTACTAGGTTCTACAAATTCAATTTGTTTTGATTTACTTGTTGATGAGTTATCCGAAATATATCCTAAACCAGTTTTATCTTTAAATGGCTTTTGACAACTTAGTAGGTATTTAAGAGATTTGGAACTTTCTTCAAATTTAGCTAATATTTTTGCTCTTTCATTTAACCTTTTAATTTCATGCTTATACTCTTGACATGTTTTGCATTCTAGATCAATTTGTTGGGAATTAAATATTCAAGATGTTAAATATCGGGTTCTAATCAAAGAAATACGTTAAGTGTAATTCTGCTGCTAGTGCATTATGGTTCCTGCTGTTAATGTTGTTCCTGCTGCTAGAACATTTGATCCTGCTGCTAGTGATAAATGATTCTGCTGCTAGGCTAAGCATTCTGCTGCTGTTGACCCTGCTGCTAATGATACTTGTTCCTGCTGCTAGCGATAACTCATTGCTGCTGATAGTGAACATTCTGCTGCTAAGTGGATAAGATTGAAAAGATATTTATTGTATTTTGGCCAACAATATACGGTAGATAATATCTTACCCCATGTGCTTAGTTAACAAGTTGTGTACACAGATACATGTTGTATCTTATGTACTGACACTCAAGATAAGTTAACCAAGTAAGTCGGCTAAGACTTTAAGCAATATGTAAAGATCTCTTGGACTATAAAAGAGATCTTAGACTTGTGTTTTAGTAGAAGTAGTTGTCGAAGTCCATGCATATGTTATTGTAAGAACACTCATAACTGTTAGATAAGAACAAACACAAAAACATCACAAGTTAGAAAAACTTAAGATTCAAGGTTGTAACCCTAATGATATTTCAAGATCACTCGTATTATTATCATTAATAATATTGAATCGTTTGGTGATAATCTTTATGTGTTCATTGCTAACTAACAAACATAACAATTCCATTTCCATAACATACACAACCTTCTAAGTTTGGTTAAGTGAATTCCGCGCACTTAATCATATTAACACAACATATCATACACACAAAGTCACAAGGTTTAACCACCTTAATCGTGTGTCCAGGATCCTAGCAAGTGGTATCAGAGCAAGGCTGATATTGTTGTTTTTAGAAGAAACAGAAATGGATGTACAAGATGTTCAAACCAATGTTGCTGCAAAGTTGCCCATGATCAAACCGAATGAGTTTGAGTTATGGAGGATGGGAGTTGAGCAATATTTTATGGTTCAAGATTATGCTCTTTGGGACATAATTCAGTATGGTGATTCCTTCACTTTAGGCTATTCAGATGTTCTTGTTGAAGGGAAAATAGTTAGAAAAAGAAATACTGGACCAGTTTCCAATGATGAAAAGATACAGAAGAGAAATGATCAGAAAGCAAGAAACTTGTTGCTTATGACCATTCCTGGTGAGCAGATGCTATCTTTTAGCAAATATCTTGATGCAAAAACTCTTTTTGAAGAGATTTGTGCATGGTTTGGTGGTAATGAAACTACCAAAAAGACACAGAAGACATTACTAAAGCAACAATTTCAAAACTTTACTGCTTTTAGTAATGAGTCTCTTGATAAGCTATTTTCAAGACTACACAAGCTTGTCAGTCAGTTAGCTGTGTTGGGTGTTGAGACAGAGAAGGAAGATCTCAACATGAAGTTCTTGAAAAGTCTACCTGATGAATTCCATACTCATGTTATTGTCTGGATGAACAAACCAGAAATTGAAACAATGAAACTTAATGATTTGTTCAACAACTTTAAAATTGTTGAACAACGTCTAAAGAGGGGTGGAAATTATGGTACTAGTTCTGGGAATGCTGCACTCTTATCAGTTCCTAGTATTAGTCGTACAGAAGAGGTAGATGAAGTTGAAGGTGTTTCTAATGCTACTTATTGATGCGTGGTTTTGCGACCTTACAACAGGTTTTACCTCTCGAGGGATCTCAAGAGGCTTGCAATCCCCACCAGGCAGTGTACCTGACCGATGTAGTATAGTGTAGTGGCAAGTACCGGGGGATTGATCATTCTCTAGGGGAATAGTGTCGTTAGGATTGAAAAACTACTCTAATAGGTCTAAGGGTGAGGGAAGATTCTTTTTGTATTTTTATATTTTTTTATGAAAGCAAGTAAAATCTCGGGTTTGAAGGAGTGGGCGGAATTAGTTGCTAGTCAACTAACCCAAATAACTACAATTGCAAATAAAATAAAATAACTGAAAATGAAAAGGTGGTGGAACTTATATGGAGAGAAATGTGTTTACTTAGATTTCCTTACTCCCTAACTATCTTTTACCGGTTGATTAGTGTGTATTAATTGCGTGGATGACGGGTGTATTCCTTAATACCAATCGTGGGGTGGCGTACGTACTTCCCCAACTCTACAAGCTCCTACTTCACTCCTATGTCGAGCCGGCTAAGAAGCTCCTAACATGGGATCACTAGAATTTGCTCATGCATTAAATACAACCATAATAACCTTAGTACGCATTGGTTCATGTTTCTTAAGACGTTCAAGCAAGTTACCATATAGGAGGTTAGCCAGTTTTCTTAAGCCTAACATGGATAAACAATCATCCAATACAATTAATAACACACCAACAACCAATAATCAATAGTTAGGTTTCATTAGATCTAAGCAAACACAAGATAAATCTAGCCTAGCATGTTAATTAAAAGACAAGAACAAGATATAATCAAACAACACATAGACATATTGAATGATTAATTGATTACTTATCTTCAATTAAACATGGGAGATGCAAGGGTATAAAACCCTTTAAAAATGGCAGAAAATTCGTCTTAGGGTTTCTCCTCACAAAGTTGCACACTAATAACTAAAAATTATGAAAGTATATATAGGAAAACAGATCTGACGGCGTCACCCTTTGGGTCGTGACGCCGTCACCTCGCCACGGTTAGGGTTTCTTGATGGCCTTCTTGACGCCGTCCCTCTTTAATCCTCCAAAATCCACTCTGGCGCGTCAAGAGTTGACGCCGTCACAATTGTGCTTGACGCCGTCTCTCTTTAACTTAAACCGTGACGGCCTTGATCACCTTAAAGGGTGACGCCGTCAGACTTCCATTGTAAAACTTTCTGGCGCGTCACGTGTATTTGTCATATCCACCTCTTTTGCCAAGCCGTGACGCCGTCAGGAGCAATCCTTGACGCCGTCACTTGTACTTTTCCAGCAGCTTTGGAGACTTTGTCGTTTTCTTCACTTTTATGCTCCAAAAACGTCCAAAATGCTTCCTTTTCCAGATTTCTTCTCCAAAGTACCTAAAATGACAAAAGGAACGATTTAGGGAAATATTTGATCAAATAAATACGATTTAGGGCTTAAATGACCCCCTAAAAGCGGTACACTTTTCGCTTCATCAAATACCCTTACACTTGAGATTTGCTTGTCCTCAAGCAAATGCGCTTTTATTCTAATCAAAATACAAGTTAGGGGTCATTTAACGCTAATATAAAAGTAATTACAACAAATAGTCGTTCCACTTTAATCATAATAAGCACAGAGATTACAAACTAGCACCTCACAAGTAGTGTTTAGATACTCACATCTCCCAGGTGTCATAAAAGTATATCTCATAAATGAAAATGGATAATATCTCGCACTACCTGTCATAGCAAATAGATTACCATAGGCTTGGGAAAGGATCAAAAACCTCCTCCACTAGGCGTAAGCACCTAAGATAAACTATCAAATAGGGCTTTTAAACGGGTTATAACGTTAGGTGTAGGGATATGATAAACACGGTTTTGTTGGATAAAGGATATTTTACTGGTGGCGAGTTAAAGATCTTGATTAATTACATGTACAATATGGTGTTGCTAAGCCAAGACTAGACTCAATCTTAAGCTAAAAACAAAATAACAAAAACATAAAATAAACATAAAATGAAACGGGATGGTAGTCCGTATGTTTTTTCTACTTTTTTTTTTTTTTTTTTTTTTTTTTTTTTTTTTTTTGCATACACTCTTGCGCTACCATCCAAAATAATACATCATAGGGGCCTTGCAATCCCCTTACACTTGAACTTTTATATAACTTTACAATTACTATTCTATCGACTCGAATTAAGATAATCGAAACACTTGGAGTACTTTTAAAATATTTAGCACATATGGGGGTAATAATGTTGTTCTTCCCCATTATTCCATTACACTAGTACTTTACCCATGAGTCCCAATCGTCCCAAAACAATATGTACAAGGATATGACTCGACTTAGCAACCATGTAATCAATTAGATAATTAACTTGGGGTTTAAACAAATGTTGTCACAATAATGCACTAAAAATGAGTGCATACAAGGTAGGCTAAGGCGATTTGGGTGTACATTTAAGTGGGGTGTAAACAAATTCTTACTTTAAGTAAAATGCTTAAAGTTAGAAACGAAAAGATAGGCTCTGAGGGGTGTACTAGGGGTATCGTGTACTAAAAATGAGTACAACGCAAAGGGTGTGGGAGAATTACTTGACCAATGTAGCCAATGTAATTATAACAAAAACACAGGTGTAAAACAATGGGTTAATCCTAATGCCTCTTATCATGTAGTAAATCTAACTACACGAATGTAGTCTCACTTGTGGCCTCGGAATGGTCCTAACACAAGTTCTAGAATCTAAGTACTACCGGTACACACATCATAGCATAAATGCTTTTCCTACCAATTCTAGGGGCGAACCTCACATATTTGGGGGTGGAAAATTTTTTAGTGGTACGGTTTTTGTGCTAGTCATATAACTCCTATCCATGAGATGCTCATTAAGATCAAAGTTTCACTCCTATATGTTATAAAAAATTTTAAATTTGGCACTAAAATTGCCTTAACAGATATTTCTCTCAGTTTTATTACACATCTACCATTAAACAAACAAAAATCAAGCGTAATTGCATTCTCTAAAGTATCGTACTTTACCCCCCCTTACACTTAAGATGAACATTGTCCCCAATGTTCAAATAACAAGATGTAAAAGTAAATAAGGTAAAAGAATGAAATCAAATACTCCCCTGATTCGCTCGGTGGATAAAGAAGTAACATGGTTAGATCTTCTTCCAAGGTAATGTTGAAGCTCCAAGACTAAAGCATCGCCAAAAGATAGATTCCACACACATCTCCTTGTCCAAAATAACCTGTTAAACCTGAGAAAACAAACACGAAAACCTGCATAACATCGGCGGGATAAATCTATATAAGGATATAATGCTTGTGGAATGATTATTTTGCAGATTCCTGGAGTTTATAAGTTAGAGATTTAATAAAAACTTTTTATGATTCCGGTAGAAAAAAAAAACTTTCAAAATTTTCAAAAAATTAAAACCTGACGCCGTCAGGTTGTAAGGCCTGACGCCGTCAGAAATGATCTGACAGAATTCTCATGTTAAGTTTCCGGAAAAATTCTGGAAAAACCTATACCTTACTTCCTGGAAATCCTGCAAAACATCATTATGACTCGATACAAGCATTTGACTCAAACAAATACTAATATGTATGTTAATTTAATATTGTTATGATTCATGTTCATTTGTTCTAATAAACCGATTTGGATTTCCCTTACACTTATATTTTGTAAAATACCTTTATATGTAGTTAAGACGAAGTTAAAAACAAGATAAAGCATTTTCACAATTTAGTTTCGAACATGAATCAATAATAATAAAAATTAAACATACATACGGAAGTAAATAAAATCAAACAAACAAATAAATAAACACACAAAGCAAATAAAGCTTGGGTTGCCTCCCAAGAAGCGCTTTTCTTTATTAACGAGTCTTGTAGCTAGACTCAAAGTCCTTCTACCCTATGTAAGTGAGTTCGTCATCGAGGACGTCTTTAGGGTTAAGCTTGGATTGAAGTTTCCTATTGGTCCGCTTAGTACAATATATCTTTTCAAACTTCTCTCCATCCGGGTCATACAATGTCATCTTAATATGCCATGACCCATCTCCATCTTTGGGTGGTTTGTCCCAATCCCACTTATGATCATCGTCCTCACAAGTCCACTTATTCATCCCTAGGTTAATTGGCAAAACTCCTAGGAAATCAATCATCTTCCTAAAAACTAGAGGGTCTTCAAATGGATCCAATTCGGTGTCCCTAGCCAAGAGTTGCTCTACCGCATGTGTTCGGTTCACAAAGTCCTCTTCTAGGTAAAATGGGCGTTGGGGTCCTATGAAGTCTCTATCGATCCAAGGTCCATATCTAGATGGTCTCCTATTTAATTCTAACCAATGGGGTGTTGGTTCCTCACTAGTATCATAGGCATGTTTCTTCACATCATAGACTGACCAAGTATCACCTTCTCCTACCGCTATCTTAGATTCCTTACAATCAATCATAGCACTAGCGGTCGCCAAAAATCCTCTACCTATCAACAAGGGGCATGTAGGGTCGCTAACCATATCAAGGACGTGGAAATCGGCTAAAATGGTTAGTTTTCCTATGTGTACTAACACGTCCTTGACTACTCCAACTGGGTAAGCAACACTCCCATCCGCTAAGCCTATTATCACCTCGGTTTCTTCAAGTTTTCCTAGTTTTAGAGAGGTGTAGAGAGGTAACGGAAGTAGGTTAAGGCTTGATCCAAGATCGGCTAATGTGCCATAAGCCTCCGAATTACCGATCTTGCAAGGTAGAGCAAATAAGCCCGGATCATCTAATTTCTTAGGTAGCTTGTTTTGAACAAAGGCGGTCCCTTTTTCGCCTAACTTGAGCTTCTTCTCATCCAACACATCAATAACCAGACTTTCAAGGTAGAGCTCCTTGAATTCATTGTCAAGGTTTTGAGTGGGAGGTGTTTCAACTATGTTGTTGACCAATTTGGATATCATAACTTCTTGGTCATTTTGAACGACTTGGGTTTGTTTAAAACACGAGCTCATGGAATTGACCGAATAATATTGTGGACAAGAACTAGGAGACGAAACCGATGAAATGGCGTTGATGTTTAGTTTCGGGTTCTTGACTGTGTTGCTAGGGAGTGCTCCCATTTCTCGGTCATTGAGGGCTTTCAACAAAGTGTCAATCTTATTGGTCATCTCGCTTTGGTTTTGTTTGAAATCGGCTTCAAACTTGGCCAAACGAGCTTCTTGAGATGCCATAAATTGGGACATCAATCCTTCAAAGTTATTGGTACTACCATTGCTGGAAGGATTGTTGTTGAAAGTACAGTTCGAGTTGGAACCGCTTGATTGGAAACGATTAGGTGGGTTGGAAGAATTGGTTTGTTGTGCGTTTTGGTTTTGTTTCCACCTAAGGTTTGGGTGATTTTTCCATGAGGGGTTGTATGAATCACCGTAGGGGTTTGGCTCGGGTTTGAAAGTGTACCACTTGTCTCCCGCTCCGTCGGTACGCGAGGATGCGTAGTCCGTAAAAGCTTGTTCGGGGAGTTCCACGCAATCACGAGTGTCGTAGGGACCACTACATATTTCACATGAAGAAGTGATTTTGTTCACTTGGCTTGAAGGTTTAGGAGCCTCGTAGGATTTCATAAGAAACTTGACTTGGTCTTCAAGTTCTATGATCCTACGGTCGGAAGTGCTTGAATTGTTCGAAGGCAAAGATATTGCCTTGACCGTTTTATTCAAATCACAGGGATCACTCCAACTTTCGTTGTCATAAAGAGCAAGATCTTCCAGGAGAGCCCATGATTGTTCCGCACTTAGATCACGTAGCTTACCACCGGCCGATTGGTCAATGGTTTGCCTCGTAGAGAGATTGATATGGTCATAGAAGATTTGGACTTGGAGCCAAAGTTCTATGCCATGGTGAGGGACTTTTTGGAGTAAGTCCTTGAATCGAGTCCATGCCTCGTAGAGGGTTTCGCCTTGACGTTGTTGGAACATCAAGATATCATTCCTTAGCTTGGTAGTTCTTCCTGGTGGGAAAAACTGAGCGAGGAAACGAGTGGTGAGATCATCCCAAGAGGTGATGGATCCTGCGGGTAGACGCTCTAGCCATTGACTAGCTTGGTCCCGCAGAGAGAATTGAAAGAGACGTAGTCGGGTCGTCTCTCGAGTGGCAACATCAAGGTCTATGGAATCAACGATTTTGAGAAAGTCCTTGAGATGTTGATTAGGATCTTCGGAACGAAGTCCATGGAATGCGCATCCGCTTTGCACCAACCGGATGGTGTCGGATCGCAAGGGAGTGACAT
Source organism: Artemisia tridentata subsp. tridentata (assembly GCA_021014915.2). Lineage (NCBI taxonomy): Eukaryota > Viridiplantae > Streptophyta > Magnoliopsida > Asterales > Asteraceae > Artemisia > Artemisia tridentata. The sequence goes on from CP139503.1 coordinate 198,252,119, forward strand.
TGGCTCCTTGAGTGAGCTCAATGGTGTTTCGATAGCCATAGTGGCTAGGACGAGAGTAATCTCCTAAGGTACGGGCTCTAGGAGGTGGGTATTGTTGTGGTGGCGGGTTGTTGGGATCGAGGATATTACCACCTTCCATGATGTCGGATGGTAATGGTTACAAACAAAGAAACGAAGAAAAAAAGATAGACTAAAGAAAACCTAGAAAAATAAAAATAAAAATCTCACTAGAAAGGAATCTAGTGAGTAGACCTAATAAAATAAAAAAATTCAACCTAAACAATAACTATTCCCCGGCAGGGGCGCCAAAAACTTGATGCGTGGTTTTGTGACCTTACAACAGGTTTTACCTCTCGAGGGATCTCAAGAGGCTTGCAATCCCCACCAGGCAGTGTACCTGACCGATGTAGTATAGTGTAGTGGCAAGTACCGGGGGATTGATCGTTCTCTAGGGGAATAGTGTCGTTAGGATTGAAAAACTACTCTAATAGGTCTAAGGGTGAGGGAAGATTCTTTTTGTATTTTTATATTTTTTTATGAAAGCAAGTAAAATCTTGGGTTTGAAGGAGTGGGTGGAATTAGTTGCTAGTCAACTAACCCAAATAACTACAATTGCAAATAAAATAAAATAAAATAACTGAAAATGAAAAGGTGGTGGAACTTATATGGAGAGAAATGTGTTTACTTAGATTTCCTTACTCCCTAACTATCTTTTACCGGTTGATTAGTGTGTATTAATTGCGTGGATGACGGGTGTATTCCTTAATACCAATCGTGGGGTGGCGTACGTACTTCCCCAACTCTACAAGCTCCTACTTCACTCCTATGTCGAGCCGGCTAAGAAGCTCCTAACATGGGATCACTAGAATTCGCTCATGCATTAAATACAATCATAATAACCTTAGTACGCATTGGTTCATGTTTCTTAAGATGTTCAAGCAAGTTACCGTATAGGAGGTTAGCCAGTTTTCTTAAGGCTAACATCGATAAACAATCATCCAATACAATTAATAACACACCAACAACCAATAATCAATAGTTAGGTTTCATTAGATCTAAGCAAACACAAGATAAATCTAGCCTAGCATGTTAATTAAAAGACAAGAACAAGATATAATCAAACAACACATAGACATATTGAATGATTAATTGATTACTTATCTTCAATTAAACATGGGAGATCCAAGGGTATAAAACCCTTTAAAAATGGCAGAAAATTCGTCTTAGGGTTTCTCCTCACAAAGTTGCACACTAATGACTAAAAATTATGAAAGTATATATAGGAAAACAGATCTGAAGGCGTCACCCTTTGGGTCGTGACGCCGTCACCTCGCCGCGGTTAGGGTTTCTTGATGGCCTTCCTGACGCCGTCCCTCTTTAATCCTCCAAAATCCACTCTGGCGCATCAAGGGTTGACGCCGTCACAATTGTGCTTGACGCCGTCTCTCTTTAACTTAAACCGTGACAGCCTTGATCACCTTAAAGGGTGACGCCGTCAGATTTCCATTGTAAAACTTTCTGGCGCGTCACGTGTATTTGTCATATCCACCTCTTTTGCCAAGCCGTGACGCCGTCAGGAGCAATCCTTGACGCTGTCACTTGTACTTTTCCAGCAGCTTTGGAGACTTTGTCGTTTTCTTCACTTTTATGCTCCAAAAACGTCCAAAATGCTTCCTTTTCCAGATTTCTTCTCCAAAGTACCTAAAATGACAAAAGGAACGATTTAGGGCAATATTTGATCAAATAAATACGATTTAGGGCTTAAATGACCCCCTAAAAGCGGTACACTTTTCGCTTCATCACTTATGGTGGTCCTTCTACTAGTTTACAAAAGGATATTGCTGGACTTGGAGATCCAACATTTTATGCCTTTATAACCAGTCAATCTAGTGGTTCTCCTCTAAATCATGAAGACCTTGAGCAGGTAGATGGTGATGATTTGGAAGAGATGGATATTAAGTGGCAAGTTGCTTTACTTAGCATGAGGGCTAAGAAGTTTTGGCAAAAAACTGGAAAGCAAATTACCATAAATGGTAATGATACTGCTGGGTTCGATAAGAAGAAAGTGGAATGTTTTAACTGTCATAGGTTGGGACACTTTGCTAAAGAATGTAGAAGCCCAAGGAAGCAGGATAATAGGAACACATGGTATAAGCAAGAGAGGAATAAGGAAGTACTGGTGGAAGAGCCAAAGGCTATGTTGGCTATTGATGGTATTGGATATGATTGGAGCTCTATGGCTAATGAAGAGGATGCACCACCAAATGCTGCTCTTATGGCCAATGAATTTGCTCTAATGGCCTCTTCTGATTCAGAGGTAGATACCATTCCTACTTGTACTAATTCATGTCCTAATCTTAAAAATTATGAAGACATTAAAAAGAGATTTGATGCTTTTAGAGAAGAGTTAATTGATGCCCTTCATAATTTAGCTAATCATAAGAGGTGTGTAGGAGTTTTAGAAAAACAAATACAACATTTTAAAAAAAATGAATCTACGTTTACTGATGACTTAAATGCTTTAAAGAGAGGAATGGCATTTAGAGATGAATTACTTAATGATCAAAGTAGACGTTTATCTGAAGTCAAAAATGAAAAAGAAAATGTTAAGGTTACTATAGATACTTTAGCTCATGCCTCAGAAGGAATGAATAAGATTTGGGAAGCTCAGGTAATTGATAAAGCTAATTCAGGTGTAGGTTACAAAACTGTCCCTCCACCATATAGAGGTGTTCCTTCACCTCCATGTGTTGACCTAGCACATACAGGTTTAGCTGAGTTTCAAGAACCAATCATGGAATATGGTTCTAAGGCTAGTAAGAGCCTTAAGATAGAAAAGATAAGTAAAAGTTTAGATAAAACTTTACTTTTTCAGGACAAGGTGTCCTTTGTTAAGAAAGGAGATGCTATAGTTGTTGAAGATTGTACAACTGATAGTGATGATGAAGAAGAACAGGTTATGTCTAAACCTGTCTTGGTTAAGAAAGTAGGAACAAGTGTTCCTAAGATAGTCAAACACAATACTGATAGGCCTAAATCAAACATTAAGCATGTTAGGCAACCAGTTAGATATTGTGAACAATACAGAACCACCAACAAGCCCAGAGGTAACCAAAGGAATTGGAACAACCTCAAGTCTAACCAATTAGGTGATGACTTTGCTTTTTATAACAAAGCTTGTTACACATGTGGTAGTTTTGACCATCTTGCAGCTTTCTGCAACCAATGGGTAACTGGGTATGAAAACCATAGAGTGAACCACAAAAGGCAATCACCTAAATCTCACTTTCACTCTAGTTCTAAGAGAACAAACCCCAGAGTAGTCAAAAACAAGTCTAGCTCAAAATCCGATCCTGCTGTTAGACCAAATGATCCTGCTGCTAGACAATTTGTTCCTGCTGCTCGACCATTTATGACTATTAACCCAAAATCAACAGCTAAGGGTGCAAAAACATTTTTTAAACATGCACCAACAACTGTTCTAAGGCCCATTCAAACAAAAGCAGTGGTCCAAAAACAAGTTTGGAAACCAAAGGGTAGAATTGAAAAGTTAGCAGTTCCTGCTGCTAAGAAATCAGTTCCTGCTGCTAAGGGAAACAGGGCAAATGCTGTTAAGGCCTCAGCATGTTGGATTCTAAAATCCAATATTGCATCAACTATCCTCAAAAGATTCAATTATATTGATGCAAGAGGCAGATCCAAGTCAGTAATGGCTTGGATCCCCAAAAGAAACTAACACTCTTATTTGTGTGCAGGAACATTCAAATGATCAGGAAGAAGATCAAGGATTTTCAGATAGTGGATGTTCAAGGCACATGACAGGCAACATGTCTTATCTCTCAGATTTTGAAGCTTTCAATGGAGGATATGTTACCTTTGGAGGGGGTGTTCGTGGCAAAATTTCTGGTAAAGGTACAATCAAAACCGGAAATTTAGATTTTGAAGATCTGTTCTATGTAAAAGAGCTAAATTATAATCTTTTTAGTGTTTCACAAATGTGTGACAAAAAGAATAATGTTCTTTTCTGTGAGACTGAATGTCTTGTACTTTCTCTTGATTTTAAGATGCCTGATGAAAGTCAAGTACTTCTTAGAATTCCTAGAAAGGGCAATATGTACAGTGTAGACATGGAGAATATTATTCCTAAAAAGAATTTAACTTGTCTTGTTGCAAAGGTCACATTGGATGAATCAATGAAATGGCATAGAAGGCTTGGTCATATTAACTTCAAAACCATAAATAAAATTGTTAAGAATGGTTTGGTAAGAGGTTTACCTCACAAAAGATTTGAAAATGATCAAACATGCATTGCTTGTCTAAAAGGCAAACAACACAAAGCCACTTGTAAGCCCAAGATTTTTAACTCTATCAATCAATCTTTGTTTATGCTACATATGGACTTATTTGGACCTGTTTCAGTAATGAGCATAATGCATAAGAGATATTGTCTAGTTATTACTGATGACTATAGTAGATTTACATGGGTTTTCTTTTTAGCCACTAAGGATGAGACATCAAGCATCCTTAAGGACTTCATTACACAGATAGAAAACCAAGAAAGTGAAAGTCATTAGATGTGATAATGGGACAGAGTTTAAGAATAGAGTTATGGATGATTTCTGCAAAGAAAAAGGTATTAAGAGAGAATTTAGTGTTGCTAGAACACCACAACAGAATGGTGTAGCTGAAAGAAAGAATAGAACACTAATTGAAGCTGCTAGAACAATGTTAGCTGATTCTAAGCTACCAATAAATTTTTGGGCTGAGGCAGTCAACACTGCTTGCTATGTTCAAAATAGAGTTTTAGTTGTGCAGCCTCACAATAAGACATCATATGAACTTTTTAATGGTAGAACTCCTGCAATAGGATTTCTTAGACCTTTTGGATGTCATGTGACAATTCTCAATACCTTAGACCATTTAGGAAAATTCGATGGTAAAACAGATGAAGGATTCTTTGTTGGTTATTCTCTTAATAGCAAAGCATTTAGAGTTTACAACACAAGAAAAGAAATAGTAGAGGAAAACCTACATGTGGAGTTTTTAGAAAACAAATCCAATGTAAAAGGTCAATGACCAAAATGGCTATTTGATCTAGAGTATCTAACCAATTCAATGAATTATGTGCCTTTTGTTGCAGAAACTAATGATTTTGCAGGTTCTAATACAACAAATGAGGCAAAGTTAGAGAAAGATCAAAATGATGTGATCATGCCAATATGGTCAAGTACAATTGTGGAATCAACTTCAACAACTGATGAATCTTCTTCTAGCAAAGCTAAAGAAGGTGTTGAAGATGAAAGAAAAGAATATGGAACTCAGGAACAACAAAGTGTTTCTGCTGGTAGTATTTCTGTTGCTGCTGGTAGTGTATCTGTTCCTGCTGGTGATTCTACTGCTAAGCTTACTGATTCTGCTGTTCGGCCAAATGACTCTGCTGCTGGCCCTTCAGAAACAAACGAAGCAGAATTCTCAGATAATGAGGTGGATTTCAACAATCTTCCATCATCTTATCAAGTTCCTACTACACCACAAACAAGAATTCACAAAGTCCACTCCCTGGAACATGTGATTGGAGATATACAGTCTGGTGTGAAGACAAGACATCAATTGATGAATTCAGACCAACAAGGGCTTCTTGATGCCCTTTATGCTTCAAAACAGCATGAGCTTTTAAACTCTTGCTTATTTGTATGTTTTCTCTCACAAGCTGAACCAAAGACAATTCTTATCGCCCTAGATGATTCAAGCTGGTTAGAGGCTATGCAAGAAGAGCTTCTTTAGTTCAAGATTCAGAAGGTATGGGTGCTAGTTGATTTACCTACAGGTGTGAAGGTAATTGGCACTAGATGGGTTTTTAAGAACAAAAGGGATGAAAGAGGAATAGTGATTAAGAATAAATCTAGATTAGTAGCTCAACGGTACACACAAGAAGAAGGAATAGACTATGATGAGGTTTATGCTCCTGTAGTAAGGATTGAGGCAATTAGGCTTTTCTTAGCTTATGCTTCATTTTTAGGCTTCATAGTCTACCAAATGGATGTCAAGAGTGCATTTTTATATGGTAAAATTGAAGAAGAGGTGTATGTTTCACAACCTCCAGGCTTCATTGACCCATTACATCCAAACAAAGTGTACAGAGTAGTGAAAGCTCTATATGGCCTTCATCAGGCACCAAGAGCTTGGTATGCAACACTAGCTTCCTACTTATTAGAAAATGGATTTCAAAGAGGAAAGATTGATTAGACACTGTTCATCAAACAGAACAAGAAGGATCTTCTGTTAGTGCAGGTGTATGTGGATGACATTATCTTTGGATCTACTAGGAAAGATATGTGTTTAGAATTTGAGAAGCTTATGAAAGATAAGTTTCAGATAAGTTCTATGGGAGAACTTACATTCTTTTTGGGTTTGCAAGTTAAGCAATCATCTGAAGGCATATTTATTAGTCAAGACAAATATGTTGCAGAGATACTTAGAAAATTTCAATTTGCTGATTCAAAAATAGCAAGCACACCAATGGACATAAGAAGCACCTTCTGAAAGATGAAGATGGAGAGAGTGTAGATGTACACACTTACAGATCTATGATAGGCTCTTTGATGTACCTTACATCATCTAGACCTGAAATCATGTTCCCTGTTTGTGTTTGTGCAAGATTTCAAGTTACTCCAAAGGTTTCTCATTTAACTGCAGTCAAGAGAATTTTTAGATACCTTAAAGGTCAACCAAGGTTGGGCATATGGTATTCTAGGGAATCTCCTTTTGACTTGGTAGCATATTCGGATAGTGATTATGCTGGTGCTAGCTTGGACAGAAAGTCAACAACTGGAGGATGTCAATTCCTTGGGTGTAGACTTGTCTCATGGCAGTGTAAGAAGCAAACAAGTGTGGTAAATTCAACAACTGAAGCTGAATATATAGCTGCTGCAAGTTGCTCTAGTCAAGTTCTATGGCTTCAAAACCAACTCCTTGATTATGGGTACAATTTCTTAAACACTGTTATTCATATTGATAATAGTAGTACAATTTGTATTATTAAAAATCCAGTGCAACATTCTAAAACAAAACACATTGAAATTAGACATCACTTTATAAGAGACTGCAATGAGAAAAGGTTAATTCAAGTTCTTAAAGTTGCTTCAGAACACAAATTTGCAGATCTGCTAACAAAAGCTTTTGATGTTTCAAGGTTTCAGTACTTGGTAGCAAGTATTGGAATGCTTAATCTTTAAATTTTCAATATAATGTGTTTTTGTAAATAAATTTTTGTTGTTGCTGCTGATTTATCTAATACTGCTGTTATTACAAAAGTTTGTGCTGCTCGTAGAAATTTAATTTGTGTTATTCATATAGTTGGTCTTATGTTTATTCTAATGCAAGACAAGTACTTTGTATTTTGTTCTTTTGGTTTTAGACTAACAATTTCAGGTATGAATATGTAAACACAAAGGATGTTTCAAGTGAAATGGAAGCAGCAGAATTGAGAATTTTAGTTGCTACATAATAGGTTTATGATGGACTGAGTTTGGGAATTTAAAACTCCTTAAAACTACTTTCTTGAAATCTAGTTATGATATTTCACATTGAATTGATGACTTAGTTGATCAGATAGTAACTGATGAAACTCACTTTCTATAATTTTATACTTTTAAGTATAATGTGCAAGTCTGAGGACATCTGATAGAAAGAACAACTAGTGAAAGTGAATCTAACACTTGTGTTAGAGGTAACAATTACTATGAGCTGGAAACCCTGTCAGGAAAGCTCTTTGAATGAGTTTATCTGCACACAGGCAGTTATTTATAACTGAAAAACATTGGTTCTCACACAACCAGAGGTTGCTTTAAACCGAAATGTTGATTAAGTGTTTGTTATACACTTGATCCCTTCAAAATGGTTGAAAGTAGTATGATTTTTCAATTCTAAAATCATGAACATACTACTAAGTCAAATAATTTCTTAAAAGGATTTTCAAGAGATTCAGAAAAACCATCCATTGATGGATCATGAATCAAAATGTCCACTGATTCACCTCTCATAGGAGTTAACACACCTAGAAGTGATGAGGGCTGTAACTTAAACTCTTAAGGAATTGATGGCTTCATGTACAATATTGTCTGACAACAAGTTCTATATGATGGATCAGATGATAAGGAAAGATATATTTTGGTACATAGTGAGATCTTCTAAACAAGGGGAGGAAACAAAAGTTATTTGCTTCAGGGGAGGTAACAATCTCAGGGGAGGAAATAATAGCCCAGAAAAGGAAGAAAAACCAAAGTTATGGAAGGAGAAAACAAGAGCATACAAGATGAGGAGGTTGAAAATGACAAGAACATTCCAAAGGAGAAAGTTCTATCTAGGTCAAACGAAGAAAATTTTCAATTTCACTTCAAAGACATGCTGGTTAGATGATTTCACTTGTTGAAACAAGCATCCAAGATACACAGCATCATTGCCTCTTATAATTCCTCCATCCAAGGAAATTGCACCATCTTTTAGTCCAAGATTGGTTCAATGTGTTGATATTGTTAAAGTCAAAGAAGAACAAAGCAAATGAATTACTGAGAAGATATTTAATCTTGAAAAACAGAAGTGTTTGAAAGATCTTCAATCCATGATTTAATTCAGAAACATGTTTGAAATGGATTCAAATGTTTAGGGGAGGATTGTTGGGAATTAAATATTCAAGATGTTAAATATCGGGTTCTAATCAAAGAAATACGTTAAGTGTAATTCTGCTGCTAGTGCATTATGGTTCCTGCTGTTAATGTTGTTCCTGCTGCTAGAACATTTGATCCTGCTGCTAGTGATAAATGATTCTGCTGCTAGGCTTAGCATTCTGCTGCTGTTGATCCTGCTGCTAATGATACTTGTTCCTGCTGCTAGCGATAACTCATTGCTGCTGATAGTGAACATTCTGCTGCTAAGTAGATAAGATTGAAAAGATATTTATTGTATTTTGGTCAACAATATACGGTAGATAATATCTTACCCCATGTGCTTAGTTAACAAGTTGTGTACACAGATACATGTTGTATCTTATGTACTGACACTCAAGATAAGTTAACCAAGTAAGTCGGCTAAGACTTTAAGCAATATGTAAAGATCTCTTGGACTATAAAAGAGATCTTAGACTTGTGTTTTAGTAGAAGTAGTTGTCGAAGTCCATGCATATGTTTTTGTAAGAACACTCATAACTGTTAGATAAGAACAAACACAAGTTAGAAAAACTTAAGATTCAAGGTTGTAACCCTAGTGATATTTCAAGATCACTCGTATTATTATCATTAATAATATTGAATCGTTTGGTGATAATCTTTATGTGTTCATTGCTAACTAACAAACATAACAATTCCATTTCCATAACATACACAACCTTCTAAGTTTGGTTGAGTGAATTCTGCGCACTTAATCATATTAACACAACATATCATACACACAAAGTCACAAGGTTTAACCACCTTAATCGTGTGTCCAGGATCCTAGTACAATTTCAATATTACTTTCAAGTCTAGACATTTTATCTTCTAAAATTATTTCTTTTTCAAAATTACTTTCAAAAGTTTTTGATGATTCATGTTTAGAAATGGTTTTTAGATCTATGTTGCAAAAATGTTTAAACTCATTTTCTAGTTTTGAAAATTCTAAAATGAATTGATCATAACAAAAATGTTCGGTTTCGGATTGTACCTTATTTGGAGTTTTATCTAATTTGCATTCTTCACATACGGGATAGTGATCTTCTTCTTCGTCAGTGTCACTCCATGATTTTGGATTGAGTTCACTTTCGAGTTGATTCATATAGTCTTCGTCATTAATACCTTCATTAACAACATTTGAACTAGTAGCACATGTATCTATTTTATCTAAATGTTTATCTATTAAATTTTCTAAGATAACTAATTCATGTACAAGATCAAATTCCTCATCGTTGGCTTGACATTTTTCTTGATGAAAGTTTAAGAGATTTTTTCAAATATCATTTGCCGTTTGACAAAAGGTTATTCTTTCATATTCAACTTTCGGCAAGGTTTTATAAATAATTATTTTAGCTTTATTATTTATGTCATTCTTTGTTTTGAAATAATTATTTTGATTTTCAAAATCCGTTTTTGTTGGTTGAAAATCACCAATCGAAATGACATGCCAAAGATCCAGATCAATTGATTTCACATAAATTTCAAATTTATTTTTCCATTCAAGAAAAGTATAGTTTTCAAATAGCGGTGGTTTTTGCATAAATTCCCCTTCTAAATATTTTTCGGATTCCATAGATCGATTCAAGTTTTAAAATACAGTATATTTTAAAAATCTTGTTTGACGTGGCTCCTGATACCAATTGTGGAAAACTAGAAGGGGGGGGGGGTTGAATAGTTTTGCGTCTTTTTAATTTTGTTATGAAAACCTTTATTTACTTTTAAACACTTAGATTCAAGTTTATGTGAAAAATAATACTTGAACAATATTGTTAATTGTATGTGTACCCTTTTAGATTTGTTATAAAAGTTTTGCTTTCATGAATGGAGTTTTAAATTGATCTTTATGTGAAATCAACTTCTAGATAATACTAACAATTATATATGCCTATATGTATGAAAGTAATGACGATATAAATAAAGATGTAAGTAAGAGATGGAAAGATCTAACCGAGACACGAGGGATTTATAGTGGTTCGGCTACAAGGACACCTTCCTTGCCCTACTCCACTCCCCGAGCACCTAGCTCGAGAGTTTTCTTCACTACTTCAACAAACTCCCTTATGGCGGAGAAAACCTTACACAACTTTAGCTTACACCAGTTTAACGACACAAAGCTAAATGTCGAGTTCTAATCGTAGCTAGAACCAATCTCACAACTTCAATCACAACTTGTTCACAATGGCTTCACAACTTCTTCACGATGGCTTCACAACTTCTACACTACGGCTTCACAACTTCTATGCTACGGCTTCACAACTTCTATGCTACGTCTTCACAACTTCTATGCTACGTCTTCACAACTTCTTCGCTACGGCTTCACAACTTCTTCACACCGCAACTACTTCACAACTTCACAATACTTCTATACTACTTCTTTACACCACAACTACTTATACACCTTCTTCACTACACACACTCACTACACTAGTCTAATCACTTATGTTCACACCTTATATACACACTTTACACAAATGAATAAATGATTTACAAAGTATACTTGACAAACAACTTAGGTAACAAGATGCTACTAAGTTGTAATACTTCTAGTCTTGATTGATAGAAGTATTCTTCTTTTGCACTTGGATGGTGGAAGCTTGGATCACTTGGAAACCAATGCTTAAGAGTATATGATCAAAGGTTTTAGAAAGGATTTAGAAAGATGTAAGAAGAGATTTAGAACAGAAGGTTTGGGGTGCAAAAGGTGAGGAAAAAGTCCAGAGATGAACCAGTATTTATAGGCAAATCTGAGGACCTAGAGGAGCGGGGCGGTCCCCTTAAATAGGTGGCCGGTCCCCTTAATTTTAAGGGGACCGCCTAGTGAATTAAGGGGGCCGCCCAAATCCGAACGTTGCTCAGATTTGTCTTTTTGTGGTGAAGGTTTTTCTGAAACATTTTTGCCATTTTTTGTTGAAAATTTGAATTCATATATTTATAATAGATTAAACATATTTATTTAATACCAAAAATGTTTTTCTAAAAAATATAAAATGTTTGTGACATTTTATAAAAAGTTTAGTGATTAAAAAAAAGTTTCTTTGATCATATAATGCTTTAAGCATTTGTTTATTCATACCTTAAGTGATTTAGTTGTCAAAATAGATATTTACAACTAAATACTTGTTTACGTCATAATCTTTCGTTTAATGATTTTACATTTTGTGATTATTAAAACGTAGAGATATCGAAAAATATTAATAACGTGTTTAGACATTATTTATATCAACAAAATGCAGAACCGTTTGACTTTGACTTACGAAGGACGTCAAGAGTTTCAAGTACTTTTATACCCATAGAAAGTAATTCGGAATGCCAATAAGACCGAATAATATACACCAACTCCCTGCTATCAAAAATCATATGCTTCTCGTCCCTATGGAGACCCTTGTTACCGGTGTTTTTTATCCACTCAGCATCCTTGTTGAGTGACAAGTACACCATGTTTCCTTTTACACACTGTTTCCTCACCCCAAAATAATACAAACAAAAATCAGCATGACCGGACTGGTTAACTGATTCTCCATTTTCAAGACTTTTAATGCTTATAAAGATATCCATGATATGCTTCTTCCACATGCTCCAATAAAAAACAAGAGTTCTAACCGAAACTCGGTTATGAAACGTCTTGTCTTTACAGTGCTTATATATATCAAGCGGTAATTCATCCTCCCAATCATACTTTGAGGAATTTAAATGAAGATTTTAAGCTCACTGCAAACAAAATTATACATAATGTCCGAGTCCATTTTGGCAAGCAACCTTACTTTATTACAAAATTCTTACTTCTGAGCAAACTGCTTCAATGGCCAACCTTTGTTCCCGTTTCTCCATAACGAGCTGAAAAACACATACCAAACTAACAAAAGAGCAGCCTCCTTCAAATGTCCAGTCTTCTCCAAAAGCTTAGCCTCTTTTAGAAGATGGCCCGATGATCTCACCAACTCAGCAGCTTCAAGCAAATGACTCAATTCTTCTTCCAACAACAAAAGTTCATCGAGGCAGCCTAACGACCTCAAGAACATACGCTTAGATTCCATAGAACAAAATGCTCTGACAAATTTCATCATGGATTTAGAATCTTTATGTTCGTGGTAATCAAGATCACAACTCTCCAAAAAGTCTTGCTTAACTTCTTCTAATTGTTTATTTTTATTATTCACATGTTCTTCCAAGTATTTTATGAATTGAATGCCTAGATCAAAAAGTTTCCCTTTTTTGCAAACTGATAGACAATTGGAGAACTGATCTCCTTTAGCGTATGCTTCTGCGGCTTCACTATGACACTCTGCTAGAGTGAAACACTCTGCGGCTGCATCAAACTATCCACACTTGTGCATATAGATTTTTCTTGCAAAAACCAAAGAGAGCAAATTAGAGGTGTCAAGATGCGTGAGTTGTGTGTTTAACAGGTCATTTCAGTAAGTTTACAATCCAGATGTTGATTAAACTAGTGCAAGTAATTAAACATTAGACAGGCATTTATGATTAGAAAAAGAGGTTGCCAGCTCTTTCATACTCCCCCAAATCACAATAACATGATGCAGCAGACTCAAGTTTCCCGATAAGCTTGAACATTCCCGCTGCTTCTTTAAGATAACCAAAATAAGAGTCAGGATTTGTTTCCCGCATTTGATCAGCAGATGCTCTCAGACCAGAAGCCTTGGCCAATTTCTCCCACATTGTGTCTCCAGCCCTTTCAAAACAGAATGTTGCCATCGCAAAACTATTCTCATAGAAAAGCTGCGAACCATATAAAAATATGAAAGATGTCCTACAACTAAACATAGAAAAACTAAAGCGGTAATTGGGCAAAAGTTAACCTTTTTTCCACGTTCCCGCCACTTCTGAGGGCTACTTTCGACCCGCATAGCCTGTGCCACTGAGTCATCCAACTTCCGTACTTGAACAAGTCCCCTCACTTTCCAGTAGTCAAACATTGGCTTGGAGAGCTCCTCTTTGTTCTCACAAATCCATAGCCTTTGCCTTGTTCGAGTTATGGCCACATACAATTGTTTCAGTTCAGAACACAAGACGCTATGTCTTGCTTCACTGAATACCGGGAAAGATTGAGGAAGTTTTTCGTCGAGCCAATTATGTTTTTCCATGAATCCGTATATAACTCTCCACCAGTCTTTCAAAGGCGATGTCCCAAAAAAGTTGTACAGCAGTACATCCTAAATAATTATGGCAATCATATATTAAAAACGCCAAATAATTCTGGCAATTTGAGATCACTAAAAATTATATTTTCGTCCCATACCCTGCCCCGACGGGATTGTGTTTGTTGTTGTTGTTAAAAATTATATTTTCGTGACAAAAGGATAAGAAACTGACCTAAAACTAAAGACCCTTGCATTCCAATATAGTGAGAACAAGAGCTTTTTTTCCAACGTATTGAAAAACTTCATTTCTTGCACGATCATCACGTACCAATATGACTTATTCAGCACCAAACCCCACAATTTCTCCACCATTTCTACTACCACCAAAGATTGTCACAATTGCATTTTCATCATTACAAGACTCCAATAAAACAGGAGCATCACCAGAAACAAGACTAGTTTCAGGCTCTAAATTGTCAATTGAGTGAACAAAATAACAGTATAAAATGTCAATGACACTCTGAGCTAAATCGAGCACGCCAGCATGAGTTCGAAAGTTCTGTTTTGATTGAAAAATCTCGGATAGAAGACCTTTTTCTTGTATTCCAGATGTTTTGGCGCTTAAGAACTCTTTATAGAAAAGAGATCGTATATCTTGAAACCTAAAATCAATCCCTTTTGCAATTGTCTGTGCAGTATCACCCGCAAACATAAAGCCTTCATCAACATTTTGACAAATATATTTGAAAAGAGAAATCTGTCTCATACTAAGATCTTGCACTTCATCAATGTACACAAAATCCATTTGGTCACCTTTATAATTCCCATTTTTAAGCCTATGATGAATATCATTTACAAAATCTCCCAAATCGAATTCCCCACGTTCACTTTTCATCTTTTCATAGGCTTGAAAGAGGTTGTAAACAATCTCTCTTTTCTGTTTGGTTATAAGACCGATTATAGATGGTCAATCTCCCAAGAAGTAGATAAAAGAGACGGATTGATAAGGCCCTTAGAGCGGGCAAGACTCCAAGAAATATAGAGAGACAAGACTTGAAGCTAGGTTTCTTTTTCATTCATTTCATATTTTCTACTAACTCAAAGCTTACATATATATAGATGAATTATGCAAACTGATAACTAACAACTTAACCCACTAGCCAATAAAATAGAAACTTGCATGGATAAAGACGTGCATTTTAACTAGCCTAAAAAAAGTGGACACATGATGACCACTATGCAACACTAAAATAAACTGTAATTTTTGACCCCTTCAACATGTCAACCCGTATCAATACTCCCATCCTGAAAAACGGCCTTGTCCTCAAGGCCGAGGTTGCCATAGTCCATGGTGAATGGCTTCCAAGGTGGCTCGTGTTCGGATTGAAGAAAAACAAACTTTGGCGGAGGACATTGGTGATCGGGAGGAAATATCTTCGGCCAGCAAAAGCAAAGCTTAATAAAGATTGAGAGCGACAACGAAACTCCTTTGGCTGCTAACTTGTCCATGATGAGCATGACATCGTCATATGTTTGTGCAAGTACTGATGGATGGACGCTGAAATTCTTTGTTAGCATGTTTGACAATTTGCGAGTGGTGTTTGAAGGTGAATAGGAAGTTTGGGCGGTGACCTTTGTGTCGGTTTTGATAATTGTTGTAACACAATTTGGTGTAGTCGTGGTTATGGTGGTGAGGTGTTTCGATATGGCTCCAATCTTCGCGGTATGTGAAGCAGATGCGGTGAGAACTTGAGCCATTGATTTCTCGGTTTTAGTGTTATTGGTAGTGATAGGCGTACAAGTTTTCTGAGGGTGAGTCTGAGTGATGGCTAGTGGTGGTGGTGTGATAACTTGTTGTGTGCCTGTGTGTGGTGTGGCGATGGGGGTGAACAACGGCGGACAATTAAAGATGGCTATATTATGTGTGATTTGTGGCGTTTCGTGAGTCGGGTCAGCAGTTGGAGGTGGTAACAGAGAAGGAGTTTGGGTTGTGACATCGGGGTTGATGTTTGTGAAGTTTGTGACAACAGGAATTTGGGTAACAACCTGGGTTGTGGTCTCGGCAATATCGGTTTTGGTGGTGTTGGTGTTTGAGACGGAAGTGGCAATGAATTTGGCCATGATGGCTTCGAGTTTGGATATGTTGTCAGCCAAGGTGGCCATGGATTCTTGTAGGGAAGGTGAGTAAGTCAATGAAAGCACCATTGTTATAAGACCGATTATAGATGGTCAATCTCCCAAGAAGTAGATAAAAGAGACGGATTGATAAGGCCCTTAGAGCGGGCAAGACTCCAAGAAATATAGAGAGACAAGACTTGAAGCTAGGTTTCTTTTTCATTCATTTCATATTTTCTACTAACTCAAAGCTTACATATATATAGATGAATTATGCAAACTGATAACTAACAACTTAACCCACTAGCCAATAAAATAGAAACTTGCATGGATAAAGACGTGCATTTTAACTAGCCTAAAAAAAGTGGACACATGATGACCACTATGCAACACTAAAATAAACTGTAATTTTTGACCCTTCAACATGTCAACCCGTATCATAGGCTTGAAAGAGGTTGTAAACAATCTCTCTTTTCTGTTTGGTTAAAGTTGAAGTACGACTTTCAGCCAATAAACAGTAACCCTCAAAGCTTAACTTTCCATCACTGCATTCCCCTGCTTGCATGCCTCCTTTTATATGAGATATTATCTCGGTGAACACTCTAGAAGGATCAAGCTTTTTTGGTTAGATTTGAATTGAAGTGGGGCCAGTAAAGTGAACTAAACCTATCAAATGTAACCTCCCTTAATTTTATGAATCTTTGCAAGGCAATAGATCTTGAAGTTATACGGTTACCATGAGAACCTTCTCTTGCCTCAAGAAATCTTTCAAAAAACGAACTTCCCAATGTACTGTCCAACATCATCAGACACTTTTGAAATGTTATAACAAGAGGGTAATATTTCACCGGGATGTTAATAAATGTGTCTGGAATATCATTCAATTCTGATGAAATAATATCCGTATTATCAAGATTGATCTCTGCTGATGAACTCCTGTTACTTGAAATACTGTCAAATACGTTAATTTTTGAAGTCAGAACAAGACCATATAGTATAGATGGAAAAAAGAGAAAAGAATGAGCATGTGCAAACCTTGTAAGGTGGGAAACATTTTGTTTCACAGCATAACATAAATTTGGGCTGACTGTCACAAAAAGCTGGCGAAGAACACTCTGTATGCTAATTTCAGGATCTTCGTCAACTTCAGCATCTCTAATCGGGCTGCTTTCTGCTTCATAAAACCCATCAGAAACAGTGCGAAATTTGTGTTCCTGCTGGAACAATTTCATTATCAGAATAGTGGTTTTCCCAGTTCCCGATCTCCCAATTATGAATGAACTCTTGCGAGATAAGATTATGTCCATCTGTTCATCAGTGACTTGCATGGGTAGATCAACTTCTTTACCAGAAAGCAAATGGCTCACGACTCCACATGACAAGGAGTAGAACTTCATAAGGAATAAGCTTTCACTCACTTTTGAGTTTTCAATATGATTTCTAACAGCGCCAGGATTCACACTCACTTCACTTTCATTTTCACCGTCACTTACATAATGAAATCTGATCATCTTTTGGGATGCGGGCCAACTCTTAGGAACTTCCAAGTTCCTGAACAGTATAAAGAAAAAGGATTAAGCATATATAATTACTACTTTATGTATTAAGATTCCCTGTAAAACAAATGAACATACCCCTCTAAACATTTTTCAGTGCACCGATTAAGATAATCATCTGTGTAAGCAGAATATATGCTCTCAAGTCGTTTTGTGAGTCCCGGAATCTCCTCTAAGGCTAATATATCCCAAACCTTTAAAACTTGTGTATAATTGACTTCCTTGATGATGTCAATAGTACAAATCACATAGAACCCTTCAACCTTAAATTGTTTCAAAATTTGTGAAGAATTTTCACAACACAAGTCTACACTTTTAATCTTGGGCCCCCAGCCACTAGAAAGCTTCAGTAAAAGGTTTAAAACCTGCTTCTTCAAGCGAGAACCTGTCAGCTTTCTGAACGTTCTTCTGAAGTTGTCACTGAAGAGAACCTGATAGAATAAAGTTGAACAAACATGAACAACAAAGTATAATACTGCATAAGGATATAATTTGGTAAGAAATTAATCATATACCTTCCATTTTGCATGTTTAAAAAGTACACTATTCCCGTTAAGCAAGTCATCAAGTTGTTCTAACTTTTTCTTTGCTCCTATTATTGTCATCTTCAAGCATTCATCAGCATCAGCATCAAACAAATAATGTCGATTCCTTGCATCACAGACTAACTCTTTCCATATAGACTCACTATTAGTCAGGGTACTTTCATTTCCCAATATCCAAAGACAATGCCTGCACAAAAATGGAAAACAATATACTATTTTTAACAACAAGGTATCTAATATCTCGCGAAACACATATACAGTTTGTTCATCTATGTATGAATGAATTATTAAAACGGTATACCCAGACAACCGACGAGTATTGTACTAGTTAAAGTTGTTGAGGAAGTATATAGCCCTGGCAATGTAGACCCAAACGGATCTAGATGAGTTCATATGAAAAAATGATAACTTGTACGTATGTTAGTATAAAGAACAATTTTGAAAGTGACCCAAGTAGACCCATGATCGGTTAAGAGTTTTGTTTAGACCAATATCAACGTACAAGTTATCACGTTTTCATATTAACCCATCTAGACCCGTTTGTGTGTATTAGAATTTGCCTCGTCTATCTAAAACAAGTAACTCAAATTCGTGATTAATAACAATCTCTCTTATGTAACAAGGTTATCCAAATTGTGAACGTAATGTTTGTGTTACTTATTTTTCGTTGCTATTATTTATCCGTGTTTGTTTGAAGTAATTTTCCAACAAGAACAACTTTTAGTAACTAAACATAAACTTTTTACGATCTCTGGTGATAGTAACCATGAAAAGACGGTGTTTGTTAACTTAGCAACCCACTTTCGACGGTTTTTGAGAGCAAACCGTAGAATAGCAGCAATCTTGACCTGAAAATAACAGTAGCAACGATGAACTGACATGTTACATCAAACATTGCGTTAAAACCACTGAAGATTTAGCTCCATGTCTTTAATTGTTAACAGTAGTAACGATATACTGTATATAACAGAGAAAGGTTTAGGATAAGAAGAAATAAACGCTGCAAATTCTAGCACATTCATATTATTTGTGGCTATGACCCCAAATGGGAGTAAGCCTATTGGGGTTTTTTTTCTGCCGTTTTCAATGAATGTAAATGAAGCCGGTAGGGGGTTAGTCTTCCAGTTTCTGTTTACATAATTTGGTGGTAAGATTCCATGGTATTCAGATGCAAGGAGTTTTCAAGCATGATCAGCTTCTGTTATTTTTTAACACGGATTTTAATCTTTTAGAAATGACTTGTTTGTGAAAGAGCTGAAAGTCCATAAACCTATTTTCTTTAGAGATTTATCCTTTTAAATATTTACATTCTCGTTGCTTACCGATAAACAAATAAGACCAAGGTAAAACACTACATTTCCAAATCAACTTACACACTGTTTAAACAAAACCTCAAAATTTGCCTCTTTGGCAAAAATATTGATTGTCCAATGCTCGAGTAAACATTTCTTACTTAAAATTGAACACTTTATCACATACTTTTTCCTCTTTCTGAATCTTTCTTAGAACGAGCTTAAGCTCCAAGGAGAATGAGATGCCTCCGCTTCTTCGCCAATACCTTTAATATCAAAGGCATGAAACAGTCCGTTTCCGTGATAATCAAGATTTTCTCCCTTTGAACTTGATTTTCCAACAAGATTCTCATTTAGACCTTTTGTCAATATCTCATCTAGAATCCACAGTTTTTCAACCCCATACTCAGCAATAGATTCTTCGAGTGTCCTCAAATTCTCAAAATCTGATAAACTTGCGTCATCTAACGACTCCTTGTTAGTGCTACATGAAGCAACCGGACACTGTGGCATCACTTTTTCCTTCTTTTTACCCTTGAAATCCAAGAATTTCTCTTTGTACATTTCTAGCTCGTTCTCGAGCTCAATTTTGTCCCTCTCTAGCTTCATTACAAGCTCGTTCAAGAGCTGCAAAACCTCCTGATCGTATTCAGCTTGTTCATCCATCATTGTTTTATGTTGGATGGATTCAGTCTGAAGTGCAACCTTCTCTTCTTGAAGTTTGGTTATCATAACCATTGCCTGGTTTGCAGCTATTGCAGACGCGTTCCTTTCTTCATCTAGTTCTATGTATAAACCACATACAGCAAGTCTTTCGGCTTTTAATTGTGCCATTAAGCTATCGATGGTTACAGCTTTATCTTCTTTGTCATCTACATCTTTGCAAGCTAATGATTTCAGCATACCATTAGTAGTCTAGAGGTAATCAAATTGGATTTTCTGAAATTTCAATTCTAGTACTATTTCAAACTGCAATTGATGTACAGATTGATAACAAATAAAAACATATGATAATAATTTAGTAACAAAATCCATTAGTTTATGTTTTTCAAACCTTCGTGTTTCGATTTGAACTTAGTTGTAGTATTAGTCTAAAAGTACAGATAACGAGTAAAGTAAAAAAATCTTTACCTTGTTTTTCGACTTGGTCATCATCACCATTTAAGCTTGAACTTGTGCTACAGCTGGTTGATGAATCGGTCCACTCAAGAGGGATTATCTGGTCAAAAACTTGAATGTGTCCACTCTTATTCTCAACAGGAATATGGACCTCTACTATTTCATCTTCTTTGTAATCTGATTCGATTTTTAACGCACTATCCAGTGACCTATCAACAGATATCGCCTTAATATCCATGCTGCGACATGAGCATTTTTGGTCACTTGTCACCTTTTTACCATATGGGGAGTCATAAAGATTCAAAAACTCAACTACATGTTTCTCACATATGAGATTTTTAAACGGGCTAATGTTCTTGTTTGGTTCTAACAAGTGATCAATATAGGAACAGCAAATGCAGGGTGGGTTAAGAGCGTAGTAAGTAGCAAATTTTCTGATGAGATATGAGAAGAACGAGTTCATAAGAAGCATTATAATTAGGATCCATTCGAGTGATGCGTTGGCTAGAACGACCACTGTTTTGTGTGTGACACCCATTGGTGTTCTTGAGGGTGTTTTGAATGTTATAAGGAATTTTAAAAAGTAAAAAAAAGGAGACAGAGTGGATGAAAATTGGGAAATTATGATGATGGGAGCCTCTTTATAATCTAAAATTTGAAAGACATGAGGTCCACACCACATTTTTTTGTGTTATTTAAAAGTATTTTATCATTAGGATTGTTGAGGAGAATGTAATTGGAATCTGATGCTTAACTATAGTTGTCTAGTTGCATTTAGAACTATCAGTTTGGAGCCGAAACATGTATACAAAACTCTTTAACATAAACTTTTATTTTTAAAATGATGTTTGCCACAACAGTTGGAGCTCTAGCTGTAAATGCATATACGACTTAATGTATCGATGATTGAGTTCAGTAAAATACATAAAAAGGTAGAAATTAAATAACTTACAGCTTATGTAACAATCATGTATTAAGAAACTTGACAAGAGGAAATTAAGCTTTAATTTGCATTAATCATACAATCTTAAATATAGAATGACAACAGGCAAATAAACACACTAATAACAACTTTGATGTTATATCCTAGTTTAGCTTAGCACAAAAGATCTAATTAGCTATCTAGGTAACACCCCACGGACAACACTTTGGCTAATTTGCCCCTCGGTTGTCCATAAACTTACAATTTATTCGATTTAAACACAAAACAAGAACAACAGACATGAACTGATTGAAGAAACAGTTAGACCCTTATATTTATCGAATTGTCGATAAACCCACTCTGATTGTTAAGGTATAAAAATCAAGGACACTTTGGTTTGCCGTCCTGAGTCTTCCAGTTGTTGTAACAAGAACACTTTTGTTTATTGCCATAAACTCCCCCTGGGACGCACAAGCATTTGGCGCAACACTTTAGGCAGAAGAACATACATGGTTTCTTGTGTGATGTTGCTGAACACCTATATGTGCATCTTGGTTTGCATTCTGTATAACAATTGGATAAAAAGTCATTTTTCAGAAAATGTGTTAGTTATATAAGTTTGTGAGATTATTCTTCAATCTCATCTCGTGCAAGAAGTAATTAAGTGTTATGTTTCGAGAGCTCATAACATGTTATAAAACCAATAATATATTTGTAGCTGATGAATACTTAAAAAATTGACGTACCCCATGGTTTAAGCCTGTTTTTCGCCTGTAAAAGTAAAAAAACAGAAGTTTAGAACTAAATAAATTTATACTATAAAGAAGTGAAATAGTTTTTACTCAAGCAAGGGCAAGAAGTCAAGAATGGAGCATTTGACTAATATAAAAGAATGGATCATTTGACTTATAAAGTATGTTTTTAAGGTTATATTTGTATCAAAAGGAACTTCAACTCGCTCGTCGTTAAACTTATGATCCATTTATACAATGTTCGATATTATTATCACTAAGTCTATACCTGAGCAACATCCGCAAATGAGACCAACAGAATCAACGACACGACCAAAAGCAAAGCTACATACGGACGTCCTCCTCCCGCCATTTTCTCTCTCACTCTCTCGAAAAAATATCAAGCTCTGATGGATATTATGAGTGAGAGAGAATGTTATGTATGTATGTAATGGAATGAGTTGTGAAAAATACTTGAAGTAATGCACGTTATTTATAGGGAGCAAAATATATATGTTTTGTCTTGGAGAATGGCCTGGGTTGTACTTAGCATGCTAGCTTGAGATTCACACACACTAGATCGTGTTTTGTGTGTGAAAGAGAGCAAAGGCCAGGGGACAGTGTGGTGGTGGTCATGGTGGTGGATGCGGAGGTTAAGGCGTGAGAGAGGGATGTAACAACCACCAAAATAATCCCTTGTTAAGAACAACGTGAAATATATTAATAAGTCGGATAAAGTGCCGCGTTTTATGTTAATATCCTTTAATGCATGGGTTATTATTTTGTTTCCCACTAGGCTGTACGTTGTCATGAATAAGTAGGGTAAGTTACTAATTACTATGTTTGCATATAATACAAAAGAAAGTTTTGATTTGGTCTTTTTTCTTTCCTAAATTAAAGTTAAAACAAAGAGGTGATATAATGGAGGTATAGGGATAAGTTTAAATAGGTGATTTTTTAATGAGTTTTAACGCATTTCTTGTACAGTAATTAATATGAGTTACAAAAATTTAGTTTTATACGGAGTATTAACTTGTAATTGTCACTTAGCTAATTAGATGACTATGACATATTGCATGACGTGAATCAAATCATAAATAATCCTATAAATTATAAATCTTACTCAAGTCATATGTAGATTATACCAAATGTACAACATAATCATATTATAAGACACTCAAAACATATATTAAAAGAACATAGCTGTTTTTATATATTGCCATACAGAATGTAATGTCCACGTATACCGTACAAATGTATTATATTTTTATGATTGATTGTGGGTGTTCGATTGCACATGAGAGTATATGGATGAGGGTATGACGCCGGCAGATCGCGAAGCAAAGTAATTAACGGCACATGTGAGACCATGTACTTTACTGTTCCTCAACTTCACAAAAAATACCTAACCTTTCATACTCAGTAAATGACGGGTAAATTTGTTAACTACCCAACGGTACACATTTATTTATGCGTGCCCTTAAAGATAGGTAGTTCAAATCACGTAAACAAAAGGAAAAAAAAAATAATAATAATAAATAAATAAAAAAGAACACTTGCCTCTAGCTATTTGATGTAGTATAACTTTTTTAATAATTGTTTCTTATCAAAGTCGACTAATTTTACTAAGTTGTATATGTTTTTTTTAATTTTCTTAATAAATGTATCGAACTTGCTAATCCCACCGATCTTAACACTTGACGAGGTTTTTGGTTAGAATTAATTACATAAATTGTCCTTGTGGTTACGCCCAAATTGCAAGTTTTATCCTAACGACCGTTTAGCCAACAATTGTTTGCAACGTTAGTCCTTTATAATGACGGGCGTTTCTAATTAACTCAAAATTTGGTTTTCTTAAAAATAATTCTTTTCTACGCGGTTTTATACACGTTTTTATACGCGGTTTTACACACGTCTTTATATACGTTTTTATACGCGATTTTACACACGTTTTTATACAAGTTTTTATACACGTTTTTATGCATGTCTTTATACACATTTATATACACGTTTTTAGACACATTTTAGACATGTTTTTATATACGTTTTTATACACGTTTTTATACATCTCTTTATACATGGTTTTTATACACGTTTTTACACACGTTTTTATTCACGTTTTTTATACATGTTTTTGTATACGTTTTTATGCATGTTTTTATACACGTTTTTATACGTGGTTTTACGCACGTTTTTATACATGTTTTTATATAGGTTTTTATGCATCTCTTTATACACGTTTTTATACGCAGTTTTACACACTTTTTTAGACACATTTTATACACATTTTTATACAAGGTTTTACACAAGTTCTTATACACGTCTTTATACACGTTTTTATACGATGTTTTACATACGTTTTTATAAATGTCTTTATACACGTGTATAAGAACGTTTTTATACATGGTTTTATACGCGATTTTACACACGTTTTTATGCACGATAAAGAGATGTATAAAAACATGTATAAAAACCACGTATAAAACCATGTATAAAAACGTGTATAAAAACGTGTGTAAAAACGTGTGTAAAACCGTGTATAAAAATGTGTATAAAGAGATGCATAAAAACGTATATAAAAACGTGTATAAAAATGTGCGTAAAATCAAGTATAAAAACGTGTATAAAAACATACATAAAAACGTGTATAAAAAACGTGAATAAAAATGTGTGTAAAAACGTGCATAAAAACCATGTATAAAGAGATGTATAAAAACGTGTATAAAGACGTGTATAAAAACGTATATAAAAACGTGTCTAAAATGTGTCTAAAAACGTGTATAAAGACATGCATAAAAACGTGTATAAAAACTTGTATTAAAACGTGCGTAAAATCGCGTATAAAAACATATATAAAGACGTGTGTAAAACCGCGTATAAAAACGTATATAAAACCGTGTAGAAAAGAATTATTTTTTAGAAACCAAATTTTGAGTTAATTAGAAACGGCCGTTAGTATAAAGGACTAACGTTGCAAACAATCGTTGGCTAAACGGTCGTTAGGACGAAACTTGCAATTTGGGCGTAACCACAATGACGATTTATGTAATTAATTCTAACCAAAACCTCGTCAAGTGTTAAGATAGGTGGGATTAGCAAGTTCGATACATTTGTTAGGAAAGTTAAAAGAAATATACACAACTTAGTAAAATTAGGCAACTTCGATACATTTAGAA
This sequence comes from Artemisia tridentata subsp. tridentata, assembly GCA_021014915.2. Lineage (NCBI taxonomy): Eukaryota > Viridiplantae > Streptophyta > Magnoliopsida > Asterales > Asteraceae > Artemisia > Artemisia tridentata. The sequence goes on from CP139503.1 coordinate 198,277,379, forward strand.
ACAATTATCCCTAAAGTTAGTTTCACTCTAAATATGGAGAAATGATATCTTTAAATTGATAAATTAACATAATTATAAGCTATATATGTATGATACTTTGTGCAAAATCTTTGATATACACACTTAACACTCTAAATCTTGATGCAACCTACATTGAAGTGGATCTAGTTTCTACCTTAATTAGATTATATGCTGATATACACACTTGACACTTGGACATGTATTAATCTACAGAAAACAACTTTAACACGTTTTGAACTATAATCCGCATCAATTAGAATTCCATTTGAAGTACAATATGAGGTCTTTTTACACGAAATGAACATTAATGCTTTAATCGTAGCAGCTGATGATTTAAACCGAAGTATATATGCATTCACATATGTGTATATATCGTTTTCAGATCTTTATGACCAAATAAAGTTGTCAACTGCCAATATACTTGTATAATCATATTGATTAGCGTTTTTTTTAACTGCGGATATTATATAAATAAATAAAAGCACTAGCAAGCAGCTAGAGATAGTTACAAACAAGCCGATAGAGCGTTACAAGGATTACGATTCCACTTTATCCAACTCGGGGATACTTTCACACCGGTTAATGTTACTTGCATAAATACGAACATACTTCTTTTTTTTTTTTTCTTTTTTTTTTGGGTGGAGATAGCTTTTTATTTGTTAAAACTGGTAAAATGCCAAATTGCCAATGATGTTAAAATATAGGAGTACCTCGCATATCTTATCTATTTCAATAAATTGATCAACTTAAATTATAAAATCGTAAATCCAACGTACCGATATCTTATGTATTTCACATACTATTATTGTTATTATTTCTTTAGGTAAATAATACACGTGATCAGGAGAAAAATATAACAATGTTTGTGTTTTAGAAGACATGATATTTCACGTTCGGGTACGCAAAAGTATATGGTTGTCGACGGTAAAGTTGTAAAATGATTGTCATATGCTCATTAATGATGCTAATTGAATATCTTTAGCTATGATCTGAAGATACTCCGTATTATTTTGTGGGGGAATTTTTTTTTTTTTTTTTTTGAACGGCAAAATCTTATTAAAAAAAATGCTAGCAAAAAGCTAAAAAAGATTACAATCTAATACAATTGGGATTTTGTAACCAAGAAGCCGAATTGATTTTAAACTTACAACGACTAGAACATCACATGTATGACATTTGCACAACATCATCAAATAGCAGCTCACGTCTTGGTTGAGAGGGACCAAACAAGAGTTGATTTCTAAAACGCCAAATAAGCCACCACATCACGTAACAAATTGTTGGAATATGTGAATCATACAATTACTATAAACACATAAACACCAAGATCACGCAGCGGAATGGATCTACATAAACATATAATTAATTAAACTAAAAGAGAGCGTACCTTTTTGATTCCTAGCAAGAACAAAGAATCACTTCAACAAGAACAAGATAAACCCTAATTAGTGTTTAGGGTTTGGATCGAACACCACAAAGAAACACAAGCTAAAAGAAGCTTGTCACTCGTTCTTGTACACACGAGATACTAGCGTTCCAATGGAAAAAGCTAGGTTCAAGAATCACAAAACAACCAAACACTTGTTTAGCCTTACTTGGATCGCAAATCCTAGTGGATTTAAAAGTGGTGATCGGTTCTAGCTAGGGAGAAGAGAAGAGAAAGAAGTTTGGCTTAGTTAGGGATTCAACATTAGGGAAAAACTAAACACAAGTGAATTGTATTTATAGGCAATCCCTAACTTGCTCCCTAATCCACCCAAAACCGACTTCCCTCCCCATTGGGTTGGGTCGGCCGGTTCTCAACCCACAACAAGGGTTCTAGATCCTTCTAACTCCCTTTTGCATAATTAGTCCTTTAATGGTCGTTATCTCTAACCCCGTTAAGTACTAACTGTCGTTAAGTATTTGTTTTGTGAAATGAATAAATATAAATATAAAATATATTTAATTTATTCAAACCATTGGAACTCTCACGTATTGTGTGCAATCCTGAGCCTCGGGTTCGAAACCGAACATACTTATATTAATAATTATACATTAACTCTAACAGCTCCCACTTGGATAACTATTAATATAGTAATGACATGGGCTAGTCTAGCTTAACAGATCCCAATGCTCCCAGCTCGATCTGAGTATGGTTTTCCTGGAAAAACCACGTGATGAATTTAATCATCATACTTATCCTTTTGTTGCTAATACCGCGTTAATATGGATATGGATCTCGGTCATTCCATAATTAACAATAGTTTCTCGTTTATACACAATTGAACAAGATTACCAAAACATCTGAACGTCTTCCAGATAGACTTTGGGCGTGCGCACGCAAACATCTTGTCAATCCTACGAGTGGCCAAGCAGTATTAAACTTCAACACAAAGTTGAAGGAACAAATCCTTTATTGACTACGAGCATAACCCTCGAACTTCGCATCACTTCCGAAAATAGCCCTTATAACTACCTTTTACGGATAGCGTTAGACGACCTTACAGAAAATGAGCTACATCATCGGCAATTATCTGGTATCTCAAGTCTAAGGATAAATATTCATGATATACTTAATGACTATGATCCATAAAGTATAATCATGTGGTTGGGATAAGTCATGTATTCAATTTATCCAATATTGAATATCATGTGACATTGGTGTCTCAACCTTACAGTACATTCTACCAATCCTCACATTTGTCTTAGTTCAATAATATTCCCATATTATTAATTGACAACGGACTATTTAGAATAAATTAATTTTATTCACGGATTTAAACATGCAAATATATGACACAAATATTAATAATGAGAATAAACGTTATCCGCACTTCATTTCATTAAAATAATAATTGTTTACACGTCCCTTATCCAAAATACTAAGTCATCAGAATTACATGAAACTATCTGGCATACGAAGACCAATACCCTGAGCATGTCCAGTAAACGTTTCCTTAGGTAATGCCTTCGTGAAAGGATCAGCCAGATTGTCATCTGTGTGAACTTTGAGTACACTGATTTCTCCTTGTTCGACTTGTTCTCGAACATAGTGATACTTTCTTTTAAAGTGTCTGGCGCCCTTCATAACTCTAGGTTCATTGGCGAATGTGATTGCAGCAGAGTTGTCGCAATACACATTTATAGGTAATTTATTTGACGGCATCACTCCAAGATCCGAAATAAATTTCCTTATCCAAACAGCTTCTTGTGCAGCTTCCGATGCAGCAATATACTCAGCTTCTGTAGCATACATGGCCGTTGTACTCTGCTTTTTACTTTTCCAGTCTACAACTCCTCCATTTATGACAAAAACGTAACCCGTCTGTGACTTCGTATCATCTTTATCAGTCTGAAAGGGCGCATTGCAGAAACCTGTAACATTCAGTTCTGCGTCTGGATTTCCCCCGAAAACTAGAAACATATCTTTAGTATTCCTTAAATACTTAAGAATGTTTTTAACAGCATGCCAGTGATCTTTCCCTGGATTTTGCTGATAACGACTGGTTAAATTTTGTGCGAATGCCACATCTGGCCTTGTACATCTAACTGCATACATGATAGATCCTACTACCGAAGCATACGGAACTTTCTTCATGTATGCCACCTCTTCAGTTGTAGAAGCACACACTTCGCTACTTAAGCCATGTTCTACTTGCATGGGCAAATATCCCTTCTTGAAATTTTGCATATTGAATCTCTTCAATATTTTATCCATGTAAGCACTTTGGCTTAAACCGATCAACCGCTTAGATCTGTCTCTATAGATCTTGATTCCAAGGATATACGCTGCTTCTCCCAAATCCTTCATGAAAAAACATTCACATAGATAAGCCTTAACTTCATCAAGACTAGGTATATGATTTCCCATGATTAATATGTCATCGACATATAGGACAAGAAAAGTAGTGTTACTCCCACTAACTTTGTGGTATACACATGGCTCATCGAAATTTTGAGTAAATCCAAACTTCTTGATTTCCTCATCAAATTTCTTATTCCATTGCCTGGATGTTTGCTTCAATCCATAAATGGATCTTTGAAGCTTGCATACACGCTCAGGAAATTGTGGATTCACAAACCCCTCAGGTTGCGCCATATAGATATCTTCATCTAGGCGAACATTCAGAAAAGCGGTTTTGACATCCATCTTCCAAATCTCATAGTCATAGTAGGCAGCTATGGCTATAAGAATCCTAATAGCTCTAATGTTGGCCACATGAGAAAATGTCTCCTCATAGTCAACAACATATGTTTGGGTAAAGCCTTTAGCCACCAAACGAGCTTTGTAGGTGTGCACATTGCCATCCATGTCCGTCTTCTTTTTGAAGAGCCACTTACACCCAACTACCTTAGCATTGGGTGGAAGGTCTACTTCAATCCAGACTTTATTGTCTTTCATGGATTGCATTTCCCCATCCATGGCTACCTGCCATTTATCCTTTTCAGTACTATTAATGGCATCCCTATAACTAGTTGGCTCATCAATATGATCCCCTAGCATAGTTTCCTCATCCTCTATGTTTAAACATAGACGGTCAGGAGCCTTTGTAGATCTTGAAGATCTACGGATGGGTACCACTTCAACTTCTGGTGGAGGACCTAAACTTTCAGGTTCCACAGGAAGTGTGTTAGTGTTCTCAGAAGGTGACGTATCTTCATGATCATTTTCAAGATCATATACTCTCCCACTGAATTCTTGAGACAAGAAACTCTCCTCAAGAAATTCACCATACCTAGCCACAATGACTTTGTTTTCTGGTGGGAAGTAAAAGTAGTAACCCCTTGTTTCCTTAGGGTATCCTACGAAAATACACTTAACCGATCTTTGTTGGAGTTTATCCGGTGAGTCACGTTTAACAAACGTCTCACAACCCCAGACCTTTAAGTAAGACAAGTTGGGAGCCTTTCCAGTCCATAATTCATATGGAGTCTTGTCAACCTTCTTAGTTGGAACCATATTTAATATGCGAACAGCACTTTCAAGAGCATAATCCCAAAAGGATAAAGGAAGAGTTGTAAGATTAAACATAGATAGCACCATATCTAACAAGGTACGATTTCTCCTTTCAGATACACCATTTTGCTGTGGAGTATAAGGAGAAGTGAGTTGTTGGACAATGCCACACTCAGCTAGATAATCTTTAAACTCTTGGCTTAAATACTCACCACCACGATCGGATCGAAGGGCCTTAATCTTCTTTCCGAGTTATAATTCTACTTCATTCTTAAAAACCTTGAATGTCTCAAAGACTTCATGTTTGTGTTTAAGTAAATAAACACAACCATAACGACTATAGTCATCCGTAAAGGTTAGGAAGTAGGTAGCACCGCGCTTTGACACGTGTCTAAGTGGACCACACACATCCGTGTGTATCAATCCAAGTAGATCCGAAGCCTTTTCCATATTGCTATGAAAAGTTTTCTTCTTCATCTTTCCAGATATGCAAGATTCGCATTTGTCAAACGAATCATCTTTGACATTTTGTAAAAGCCCATCGTGTTGCAGCCTTTCCATGCGTTTCTTGCCTATATGAGCAAGACGACAGTGCCATAAATAAGACAAATCCAAGTTAGACTTGATTCTCTTATTTCCGATGCTATACACAGAATCATTTCCGTTGGATGCATGATTATTCATATCAATTTCAAACACACCATCTAATGGAATAGCATTAAAATAAAATAAAAAATTTAAAGAAACAGAAATTCCATTATTATTAAAAGTATACTCAAAACCATTATCCAACAATAAAGAAACTGAAACGACACCTCTAACAATAGAAGGTGCGTAATGACAATTGTTCAATACTAAAATTAAACCCGAAGGTAACAGTAAACCAAAAGTCCCTATGGCTTCCACTGCTGCACGTATACCGTTGCCGACATACAAGTAGCATTCCCCATAGTTCAGCTTCTTCATTCCTCTAAGCCCCTGCGATGTATTACAAATGTGAGTACCACATCCTGTATCATATATCCAGGCATTTTGCTTACGAGGAAAGGAAAATAATTCAACCATAAAAATACCTGAAGTGCTGGCGCCCTGCCCAGCCTTGGCATTCTTATTCTTGCGACACTCCTCAAGCAGCAATGGACAGTCCCTCTTCCAATGTCCAGGAGTGTTACAGTGGTGACAAGCAGCCGCATCCTTTTTAGGATAATCCTTCTTGGGAGGAGGATTCTGCTTCTTGGGCTTCTGCTGATGGATCACGACCTGTTTTCCTTTGTCAGCTTTCCCTTTGCCCTTCTTGTTCGCTTTGTGCGGTTTACCGGGCTTAGCTACCCTACCACCTCTAATTGTCATCACAGCAGGTGTAGGAGCTTTCTTAGCGAGTCCTTTCTCATGTTCAATGAGCATTGCATGCAAGTCAGAAAATGTATTCCCTTTGTAATGCATGTTAAAATTGCGCACGAAGTCACCATACAATTCCTCATTGAGGGATTTATTGATGAGGCCAACTTTAACATTTTCCACATACCCGCATCCAAGTGCATCCAACTGGTCAAGATAACCTTTCATTTCAAGCACATGGGTACTTACGGGTTTTGTTGCTTCCTGCTTGCACTTTTCAATATTGTCAAGTACGTCATACAACTCAACCATTGGAGGTTTCTCAAACATACGTCTGAGTTCCTCAATCATTTGCATCGGACCATGATTCTCAAACTGTTTTACCAGCTGAGGATCCATCCCCGATAGCATGAGACAAGCCGCATCATTGTGCTTGTCATAGGCTTCGTTATACTCTCTAAGTAATTCATTAGTAGAGTTAGCAGGAGGAGCAACCGGAAGAGGCTCACTAAGACAATCATAACGTTTGGCTATCCTAAGGACAAGCCTTAGATTGCGATACCAATCGTTAAATTTTTAGTCCCAGTCAATTTCTCCTTTTCAATCATCATTTTGAAAGCGGAGGTAATGTTTGGAGTGTTTCCGGATTGGGCCATTTCTACAGAAAAAGTTCAAAAATTAGTATTTTTGATAATAAACTTTTCAAGAAAATTAAACACCCATTGGTTAAATAACCATTTAATTTTCACTGAAAACTAGGATCCAAATTGACTTCGTTTCATTACATCAGCTGAGGCTGCTAGCAATGAAAGTACTCAATAAGGTACGGGTCAATCCTAATTGCCAATATCCAATTGCAATTCCAAGAAATCTTGGGACTTACATTATATTGCCAACAACAGTTGCAAAATGTAAGCATGTTTCATCCCCAAATCTTTATGCCTTGGCGCCGTTTCATTACATCAGCTGAGGCTGCTAGTAATGAAAGTGCCCAATTAAGTTAACCAATTTAGAAACTTGTAAATTGACGCAGTTTCATCACATCAGCTGAGGCTGCTAGCAATGAAAGTGCTCAATTTACCCTTTTTGACTTCATTCTTTGAAAACCATTACATCAGCTGAGGCTTCTAGCAATGATAGAATGTCATCTTAGGTGTTTCTTTATTAATTGGTTGGCATATTACTTAAATTTAAAGGGTATAAATTTTGATGTGTGAAATCAAAAAAATATGTACAAAGATGTCATGCATTCATCTTTGTATCATATGTTTTCTACAAAAAACCGTTTACTCATTCGTAAGCTCAAATCATCAAAGTTTTTAATTGAGGCATTGAGAAACTTACAACATTGCCTTAAGATGCTTCGTACTTTTTTATGGTGTACTTGGTAAGTCTATTATTGACGCACAGGCGAGCGGAGGGGCAAACGTCCGCCGAAGCTAATTAAAAACGCGCCTCTTTAAGGTCACAATTTAATGCGAACCAACCTTATACCCACTTTATAGTTTGTCAATAATAGGTCCGCCGCTTCGACCACTTTTGTACAGTCGCATCAATCAACTTAAAACTTATGATTTTCTTGCTTAAAACTATTTATGTAGTAAGTTATTAATTGCTAGTCTCGCCTGGGAGCAAATTACCGTGCGAAGCGAACCACTGTCGGCACATAAGACTTGACAATTAAATCGTTTACTACAAAGGTTTCATAGTTATTAGGTTCATTTATTTTTTATTGAAAAAATTACCCTCTTTGTTGTTGCAATCCATCATAATTAAACACACAAAGAACAAGTAATTAAAAAAATAAATAAACACACAATAACACGTATATGATCATTAATCAATATCATATAGCCACATGCAAACCTTTTTGATAAATCCTATTAATTTTCTATGTGAATTTAAATGTATCTAATTAACAAAACTCCCATTGGTTTTCGAGCTCATTGTGCCCAAAGGTCCACAGACGCCAAATAGCTTGGCCGCGTAAGTTTTAATTAACTAGATACCACATTGCACATAACCAATTTTAATTAATATATTAGGGTCTTCCCTAATTTAAGATCTATCTTAAAATCATGTGGCAAATAAAACACAAAACTTTCTATGACAAAATATGCAAGATTTTGTCATGGATCCCATATTGCACATATAATCATGTAGTCACATATTATCATGTCAACGTTTATACGCAATCTTATTAATTAATGACATCACATACGGTACTCATTAATTAATCCCTAAAAATTGCATGCAAACCTAGGGTTTCTACTTAATTTTACAACACTAAAACCCTAAAAATAATTAAATGGGTGTCGACCCACTATTTAAAAAATTAGGGTTTGTAAAAAAAACCCTAGTTAATAATTGCATGTATCTATTACAAGATTCAATTTTTAAGGTTTTAGTAATTAATTACATGTTTAAAAACGCGGCTCATGATGCCACTGTTGGAATATGTGAATCATACAATTACTATAAACACATAAACACCAAGATCACGCAGCGGAATGGATCTACATAAACATATAATTAATTAAACTAAAAGAGAGCGTACCTTTTTGATTCCTAGCAAGAACAAGGAATCACTTCAACAAGAACAAGATAAACCCTAATTAGTGTTTAGGGTTTGGATCGAACACCACAAAGAAACACAAGCTAAAAGAAGCTTGTCACTCGTTCTTGTACACACGAGATACTAGCGTTCCAATGGGAAAAACTAGGTTCAAGAATCACAAAACAACCAAACACTTGTTTAGCCTTACATGGATCGCAAATCCTAGTGGATTTAAAAGTGGCGATCGGTTCTAGCTAGGGAGAAGAGAAGAGAAAGAAGTTTGGCTTAGTTAGGGATTCAACATTAGGGAAAAACTAAACACAAGTGAATTGTATTTATAGGCAATCCCTAACTTGCTCCCTAATCCACCCAAAACCGACTTCCCTCCCCATTGGGTTGGGTCGGCCGGTTCTCAACCCACAACAAGGGTTCTAGATCCTTCTAACTCCCTTTTGCATAATTAGTCCTTTAACGGTCGTTATCTCTAACCCCGTTAAGTACTAACTGTCGTTAAGTATTTGTTTTGTGAAATGAATAAATATAAATATAAAATATATTTAATTTATTCAAACCATTGGAACTCTCACGTATTGTGTGCAATCCCGAGTCTCGGGTTCGAAACCGGACATACTTATATTAATAATTATACATTAACTCTAACACAAATACCTTCAAGAAACACCTTCAAATGCTTAGGTAAACGAGTATTGACGAGCCCAAAAAGCCACTCGTTATACGATTTAAGATGTATATCGTTGAGCTCCCACCAATGCAAAAAATTTCTCCACACTTGACGAGTCAAGGGACAAGAAAAAAAAAATGAGAAGTAGACTCCACAGCCGAGTTGCAAAGGGGACATAAGATCGATGGGATATCAATTCCTCTAAGCGGCAGATTTAATCTAGAAGGTAATTTGTCCAAGCAAACCCTCCAAGCATGAACATTAACTTTGATGGGGATAACCTTAATCCACCTCGTGGGCACTTCAACTTTAGGCAGAATCTTGTCATCAATCAGAATGCAAGTAGATTTAACCGTGAACTCACTTGAGCCCTCCAAAGACCAAGACCAACGATAGACATATTTGGAAGAGTAACTTCGGCAACACAAGAACAAAGTAGACCAAGTTGTTCCTGTTCGATCCCCCCTCTTGGCAGCCGACGAAAAGAATGAACCAAAGAAGGATGTCTCAATTTGTCAGCCACGCTAATAGACTTACATGTCTCTGAAACAAACAACCTCTTATATTGAACTTTAAAAGGAACTTCGCCTAAGCAGATTTCGTCCCAAAAAGAAGTATTCTCACCATTACCAATTTTTTTCCTAATGAATTGCAAAAGATCAATACCTTTACTTTAGAGAGAATGAATATCATGAATTACGTCTAGCCAAGGAGATCTTCTAGTCGTCGAAGTACATATGTCTAAAGCCCATTGGTTACGGAAGATTGCTTTAATAAAACGCGTCCACAAAGAAGAATTATCAGTGATAAAGCGCCAAACCCATTTGAAAAGAAGTGTTGGGAATTAAATCAACAGTTGATACTGTTCATTGAAAGTTAGTACAGTTGAAGATTTATTGAAGTATACATCAGCAGTTGGTACTGCTGATACATTGAAGTTAGGACTGCTTAAGAGATCAAGGTGAAACCGTGCATGGATAAATATAGAAAAGATATGGTATATATCTTATTTAGGTTTTGTGATACGATTAGATGTTTTACTTGTATGGGACTCTTTGCATTATAAAAAGAGATCCTTAGATAGGGTTTTGATATACCTAATACCTAATATCCTTCATACGAATTATCAAGAGCTTCACGTTCATATTGTAATCGTTCGATATATATTGAAGTGATTGTTTGGTTGATATTGTTTGTGTTCTTATTTGTCCTTATTGTTTTATTCAATCAATCACCAAACACAAAACATCTTCTAGATACTTGGTAGTAAATTCCGCGTGCTATCAAGTATATACTCAAAGTATCCCCAACAAAACTTGTGTGTTTAGATCCGGTCAAGAAGAGCACGATTATAAGCAAAAAAACTAGAAACCCCAAGACCACTGTTCTTCTTAGAAGCTAAAACCGCGTATACATTCTTTCTTTTTTTTACCTGGGTTCCGACTCGGCATTGCGAGCCGACTAATCCCAGGGCGACTATCCTTTTGGATAGCCCGGAGTCAACATCCAATTTAAATTTATAATTGCATATATATATTTATAAAAGCTCAAAAATTGCATATATATCCAACTTAAACTTATAAGTGCATATATAACAATTATAATATCTATGATAAGTTTATTTCATGCATTCATATTATATATGAGATAAAGTAACTTTTTGTGAGGTTAATTATTTGTAGGATAATAGAATGATTTGTGTATTGATAATAACTGATGTTTACAATATATAGACCCATAACCCTAGCACATAATACTATCGGGCCGTAGCCCACACAAACAACTAATGGACTCTGTAAATAATACGACGGTCGTATTATTTACAGAGTCCATTAGTTGTTTGTGTGGGCTACGGCCCGATAGTATTATGTGCTAGGGTTATGGGTCTATATATTGTAAACATCAGTTATTATCAATACACGAATCATTCTATTATCCTACAATATTATCTTGATATATTGTTTTTGGTATTTAGTTCATTTCGAACCTTGGGACATCGTATTTTTGAAACAAATGTTGTTTTTGTTATCTATAAAATTATAATTATCATACTTTAGAGTTCAAAATTATGTTAAATAGATATTTTAATATACATCATATTAAAGGTTTAGAATGATATATTTTCAATTAGAAAGATTTAAAAATGATATATATGTAATTACAAAAGTTTAAAAATGATATATATGTAATTAGTAGTTAAGTTAGATATATATAAGCAATTCTGAGCTTTTGAAATGATATATACGCAATTATGAATTTAAGTTTGATATATACGAAATTTTGAGCTTTTGCAGGGATATATATGTAATTCCTCCTTATTTTGTGAACATAGATATATTCAAACTTTTGTAAAATTGTACTTGGTAAATTGAAAAATATACCATATGGTTGTAAAATTATGATGTTTATTTTATTCAACGTGATTCTCTTTGTCCTTTTATATGGCACAAGATTCATAACGGTAAGTCTACCTTGATTTGGTTTGATAATTGATGTGACTTAAGCCCTCTCAAAAGGATGTTAACTGCTCGGGATATATCACGTTCGGAGTTTTCTTTACATGATTCGGTTTTAATTTGACTGATAACGGTAGTTGGAGGTGGCCTTTGGATTGGTTTGTTCGATATCCAGAGTTATCTCAAGTGAATGTTCCTACTATCCATGATGACACTTCGGATGTTATTCTGTGGCGTGAACTTAATGGGAATCTTAGGCCTTTCTTGGTGTCTCTTGTGTGGGATTCTATTAGGCTTCGGGGTGATGAGGTTGATTGGTATCATATTGTGTGGTTTCCTCATTGCATTTCGAGACATGCATTTCACATGTGGCTTGTTTTTAGGCTATGTTTGGCAAAATTAGTTGTGAGCAGTAGTAGTGAGCAATAACAGTGAGCTGTGAGCTGTAGCCACAGTTCACTGCTCACCACTCACAGCTTCTTAAAGAAGCATTGGAAAAATGAGTTTTCCTAAAAAATAGCAAAGCTCACCGCTCTTTTGCCAAACGAACACTAAAAATCAAAAAGCTCATTGCTCACCGCTCATCGCCTCAAAAAGCTCCAAAAAAATATGCGCCAAACATAGCCTTAATTAAAAGTTAAAGACACAGGATATGTTGAGGTAATGGATTGTTGGTCCTAAGACTGACTTAAACCTGCTTCGATGTCCCTTGTGTGGCTCTGTTCCGGACTTACATTCACATTTGTTCTTTGAGTGTACTTTTTCTATGCGGGTCTGGTCTATAATTCGTATTCTCTATGGATTTAATTTTATTCCTCCTCGATTGGCTGATGTATTAGCGTTCCTTATTCCTATTTCTAAGAGACGGTTTGTTGTGAGTGTTATTTCACGGGTTCTACTTGCTGCTACTACATATTACATTTGGCAAGAATGCAATTCAAGATTGTTCAATAAGAAGTCTATGTCTGCTTCTCAGCTTTATGATATTATTGTTTCAAATGTTCGGCTCAAGCTTGTGACTATGTGGTTCCGGAAGGTCTTTCCTCCTGCTAGGATATTATTAGATAAATGAAAGATTCCAAGTCTGTGTATGATTCAAAATGGGAGTGCCACTTGAGAGTTGTACTCTTTTTTCCTTCTCTAAAGTTTTTCCCACTGGATTTTATTTGAGAACGTTTTCTAAGGAGGCAGTCTCATTTGGCTTACTATGCTCCCTTGTTGCTATTGGTGAGTTTGATTGGATGTGTGGTATTGATGTATGGAACCCTCATGGATGGTTTCTTGTGGCGTTTTTGGTTGTCTCTAGTCAGATTTGTATTGGATATTTAGTTTGTAGCTAGAGGTGTTATCGTTTTGTGGCATGTCACAAACGATTTTAGTGGTCGTTCAAGCATTTGCTTGAGGTTAATGTGGTATTCAGCCACATTCCATTGTAATTAATTTTTCTGTGATTAATATACTTTACCGGGTTAACCTTTACCCAAAAAAATATATTTCCAAGAGTTATTTTCTAGAGCACTACTTCGTATCAAATGATTAATAGACCATACTTTCCTTTGGATCTCAAACCTCTAAAAACTAATGAAATATTTTTAGCTATATCATATTTGAGAAATGAAGCATGTTGCCCTAACGAAGTCTTAAAATCATGCAAATATATCATTTCAACTTTTTTTGGCAAAAATGGTTTGTGAGTGACACATCAATTAAAAGTTTGTGAACATATGTGTAATATTATTTGTAAAGATAGGTGATTTCGTGTAATTTGAAAAAAAAAAATGTTGCTAAAAAAATGCAAATATGTTATCCTTTTGGTATTTGCTTAAAACTAGATTCATCAATTGGTCATATATCTTGGTTCATTCAACGGAAAGATGCTTTTATTAGTTGTTAAGTTAGATAGGCCCGTTTGGTTTAAGGGTATAAGTGGGTTTTGAATGAAAATTTAGTTAAATCAATTATTTTGTACACTTTTGATACTTTTGTTATGTTATTTGGAATAAAATTTTGAAAGCTACCTATTTTGGTGGGTTTTAATGAATCCAACCAATCAAATCTTTTTATTTTATTTGATGAATTTTTCTAGCCACTTATTAATTCTTCTACTAACTTTTTACTTTTACTTTTTAATCCAATCAATCAATTTTTTTACTTTTAAACATTTTTTTAATTTTCTCTCTCTTCCGTTTTTCTTTAAACTTTTCCTAAATCTGAATCTAATTCCAATCTCACTTACAAACTAAACGGGCTCTTAGTTGTATTCATAGTAATAACCACTTTGCAATCTTGTGTATACGTACGGTGTTGAGAACAAGGTCGAGTAGAAATCAAACAATGAGTCAAATTGAACAACTTAAAAAAGAAGAATTTCATTTTGAGCAATATAGTTGTATTCTGTGGTCTGGTTTTGTAAAGAAGTCAATTAGGAAGGGATCTATGAAATCAATGTTTAACTTAGTAAACATGATCATGATTGTCATTTCACTACAGTAACTATTACACCTTGATCAAAATTGATATTTACAAAATTAAGAACACATTAGAGGGGAGGGAGTGCCCTTCGGTTAGCAATCGGCGTTCTTCGGCGATGTTCGGCAAAACCACCGCCGGTGTTCGGCAAAAATCGGCAAAGTTGGATTTCGGTAAAACTTACCGATTGTTGAAGTGTGAGAGCCATGTGGGGTAACGGTCAAATTTTGAAAAAAATGGCCGTTTGGCCGCTTTAATTATAATTAAAAAAAAAAAAAATTCCTTTTTTTTTTCTTTCTTTTTTTTCATTCCCACTAGATCGATCAGATCTGAGTGTGTGTTTGTATGGGTTTAAATCTGACTTTGACCATAAGGTTGTTTACCTGGATCTGACGGCGGATGTGGTGGTACGACCACCACAGGTGGCGACGGTTTAACCGGAAGTGACGGTGGTGGTTTTTATAATTCCAGATCCGGCGGTTGAGAACATAGAAAAATGGTTGTGGTGTTTGTGTGTAGAAGATGAATGCAGAATATTACTATGGTTGTGGTGTTTGTTTATTCAATTTGTATCTCTAATTATCATATGTTTGTTTGTAGAAGATGAAAGACAGATTTTTTATCTTGGGAGAAGAAAAGTAATATGTATTAAAAAAATTGATGTGGAAAATGTGGATTTGGTAAACTTTGGTGACCGCCGCCACCATTTTGGTAAATTTTGGTAAACTTTGGTAAACTTTGACATGGAAGGTTGTGATTGGTAGATGATGATGTGGCAATTTAGCAAAAATTGGTAAACTGGTGACCACTCCCTCCCCCCTTACACACCGATTGATTTTTACAATGTAAAATCGTTCTTTTTTCCGCTTTTGTGGAACCAAAGCATTAATTCATACACTTTTCTTAAAGTGTGTATTTTTTTTCTTAAACTGCGTATTTGTTTAATAGATAACTTTTTCTATTGTTGCAATAGAGTTTTAGACTGGGCGTAATGGTGAGTACACATGACCGTGGTCACCACTGACACATCATCGTCACCTCACTACAACATATTCCATGATCAACTTAGTGTAATAAGGTGATCGCGGTCACCACAAATAACTTATACCACATAAACACAAATAATACCTCACAAAAATCATTTAATAAAAACACCCGCACACAAACATACTCACACGACTCGATCGAGTATACGACCGAGTCCTTGCAAAAAACCCATGTTGGATGCGTTCATTGGAGGAGGGTGTAACAAAGAAAACACGTCTCCTTTGAGGTGACCGAGCAAGAACAACATCCATTACGGATGGTCTTATAGTTTATGCACCAATGGTTTTAAAAAGTCTTTATAAATTATGCAAATATAGTCTTAACTGGTTTTGCTTAAAACGAGATTCATCGATTGGTCATTTATCTTTGGTTCATTAAACAGAAAGATGCTTTTATTAGGTATTAAGCTAGACAGCTAGTTAGTGGCATCCGTAGAGATAACCAATTTTTTATTTTATTTTTTTATTTTTTTATTTTTTATTTTGTTAAAGGGGAGTAATCCTGCACTCTGGTAAATAGATTAACCAAAGACGTTTAAGTACAAATGAAATATGGCTAAAGTACCATATTAACCTCAAGCTAAAAAGCTTGATAAACCACCTAACTCTAGTGCTTAAGACATGCCAAAAGCACTTACAAAACTAGAAACAAAAAATGCATCTAAAAACAAGAACTAAAAAGCAGCTAGCCAGCAGAAAACGTGTGAGATGAACTTGCCCCTGTATTAGCAAAAAGATTGGCCGATTCATCAAACACATTTACCACTTGAGCATCACCATCTTCATCATCCATCACCAATGCAGCATACGGATTAGATGTAGTAACATTAGCTTCCTTAGAAGCATTACCAGTAGACTTCAACTGAGACGACGATGTAGATGCATTACCCATAGTAGGAGCTCCCTTCTTAGGTTCACTAGCAGCTGCCTTAGGAACAAATTTAAACTGTTTAACCGAAGTACCAACAGATTGATTCCCATTAGTAGCCTTACCTTTACCATTCTTTTTTTTTTTTTTTTTTCTTTCCCACCTTTTGAAAACCATCAGCATCCAACTCCACAGAAGGAGTAGCAACATGAGAGGTAGAAACAGTAGAAGGGCTAACCACTTGTGTAGGAGGCCTCACCTCCTGTTTAGGACATTGATCATGATTATGACCAAAAACTTTGCACAAATTGCACCTGGGGGGCCTCCATTCATATTCAACGCGTAATATCTCTTTAATAAAACCCTCCCCATTAAGAGAAGGGAAACCAATCGTCACATTCTCCACAAGATCAGATTCAGAATTGACCTCGATAAGACATCTAGCAAAACTACTTCTACCCCATGAATCCTTGCACATCGAGCTAGTGTAAGAATCCATCATAACAAGCTTTCCAATGAAAGAAGCAATCAATCTAATACCCTCCTCTTCAAACACTTGAAGAGGAACATCATGCAATTTAACCCATACCGGAATGCTAGTCATTTCTTCCTTACGCAAACAAGTATCCATAGACCATTTCTTAAGAATAATTGGAGATTTGCCTAATCATCCAAGGGCCTTCTTCCAAAACAGCTTCTAGACCAACCAATGTATCAAATTTAAAGAAAAATAAACCTTTGGAATTCATCATAATCCTTTTAAGACCATGTTTCGCCCAGTTAGTCCTAGCATAGTATTCAACAACAGGAAACGTCATTCTTTTTCCAATAAAATAACCATATAAGGTATGTTCCAAACGAGAATTTACCTTATCAACCACATTACGTGGAATAGAGATGTTAACACCCTCATATAAGGGTTCAGGAACAGGAGACTCTTGAGATGATCTAACATCAGCCGTAAACTTTACACAAAGACCTTTTAGTTCATCCATTACCCTTATACGAACTTCAGTATCCAACAAGGCCCAAATTGGATATTTGCCCTCTTCAATTCCCTGAAGAAAATAAGCAGCTTCTTCATTGCAAGTAATCAACACATCACCAAACAAAGCTTTGATATAATCAAGACCAGTAACACCATTAAGACCAGATTCGGTTTGAGAAGCATTATCCAAAGCCGATCCATCCTTAGTAGCATGTATAACATCATCATGAGCATGAGAAACCTTCACCTTAGGATCAGAATATCCCGAAGAAGAAGTGACTCTAACCGAATCACTTGGTAAACCTTGTTGTACGATAGAAGTATCCTTCCCCCGACCTGGTCGAGGACGTCGCATAGTTACCTTAGACATATCACGTATGTCATCCACATTAGTCTTAGCAGCAACTGAGCGTAGAGGCTCAACATTCGACTCTCCCAAATTATCCATCCCAAACAACCCAAATAAACCCTAACGAAACAGCACCAGCAGATCACTAAAGGAACAAGAAGTAAATACGTCTGAACTTCAGTAAACAGATAAAACCCTAGATAAATAACCTAGGGTTTATAAACATGTACGAACAGCAAATCAATCCATAGAAACAGTCGATCAATGATAATGGTCGGTTTAAATGATAAGAATGAGGCCGATTCAAAATAACCCTAAACAGAGATCGTTAGAATTGCATGTACATGCAAATAATCAGAATCAATTGCATGCAAATAACAATAATATAATAACTAGCAAATGAGTGGAATCCCTAACCAATTAAAACTAAAGTTACAACTGACAAAGTGATCAATAAAATCAGCCACCGACCCACGTTAATAGATCAATGGAGAATAATTAATTAATGATCGAAGATTGTAAGGGATAACAAAATCGATGTAGGGATTTATCAATTCGCCAAAAATCGCCAAGGGTTGGGAGAGAGATTGAACATATTAGAGATAACCAATTTGATATATGTTTTCTATGTACGATGTTGATAACAGGGTTGAGTCGAAATCAAACTATGCGTCAACTTAAAAAAAATTAGGGAAAAAAATAAAAAATAAAATAAAAATATTATAGGAATGTAGCTGTTATATGTGGTTTGGTTTTGTAAGTGAGGAAGGTGTAGGGCGGGAAAACAAAAAGAGAATTGTGATTCCTTCATGAAAAACCACCCCCCTTTGCACGGGAAAAGTGATTTTTACACAAGATTCTTCCCTAGCGGCGATAGAGTCCCTGCACAAAAAAAGAAAAAGAGAGAAGTATTTTATTGGTGGTTAAGAGAGAGTTTATATTATTGGTTGATGTGTGTTTATTTATATTTTGGGGTTATTTTTAAATAATAAAAAATAGAAAAAAAAAATTAATAGAAAAGAGAGAATGTGCTGAAATGCTTGATGGAAAGTTGAAGTAAAATGTTTTGAAAATAGAAAAAGCTGATGTGGCGAGAGAAAATGCATGATCACACCCTCCACCCTAAGAGGGCTAGGTACAGTCTCGTGCCAAAGATGGTGCCGTGAGAAAAAGTAGTGGCACCTCAGCACTTTTTACCAATGGCACCAGTTTTGGCTATGGCACAAAAACCCTCCCTCTCTGCCATAACACCAGTTTTCTGGTACCGCCGTGCTTTTTTTAATTTTTCTATTCTTTTAAATAAAACAATATATTTAATTAAATTTAATTTCATTAATAGAAAACACGTTACATTAATCTAATAAATGCACCTAGGGGCTTGGGTCATCTTCTTCCACCAACCCACCTGCAAAACTTAAAAAAAAAAAAAAAAAAAAAAAAAAAAAAACCACCAAAAAAAGAAAGAAAGAAACCTTTGGCGTGGGCTGGTGGCTACGGTGCAACAACCCACCAGCCGACCTCCGGTGTGGTATCTCTCGCCATACACTCGCGTTGAAGCCCATGGCTTCCCGGAGCTCTAAGAAAGGAATGTGTGATTGTGTGAAATTAGCTGTAATATGTGGTTTGGTTTTGAATTTTAGATTTTCAGTTCTGGTTCATAAATTTATTGAGATTAAATTTTTGTTTAAAATATCAATTTAATCTCGTCATGTCGCGCATGTAACTAAAACGTTGTTACTAATAAGATTTATAATTTTTTTGGATGACGTGAATATTGAAGGGAACAAACGAGATTTGGACTTTGATGGCCCTTGTTCAAACTTGAATAGCGAGAAACAAATTCACTATTAGATTTATCCAATCGTGCATGCAACGTAAAAGGTTTTTTTTTTTTTTTTTTTTTTTTTTTTTTTTTTTTTTTTTTTTTTTTTTTTTTTTTTTTTTAAAAAGAACTATCATTTCTCTATTATCTATTATATATAAAGAATGAGTTCCCATATTGAATGTTAGCATTAATGCAACAAGCCAAGAAACTCAAATATGATGCTTAAGCTAGAATGAGTTCCCATATTGAATGTTAGCATTAATGCAACAAGCCAAGAAACTCAAATATGATGCTTAAGCTAAAAGTTCGTTGATGTTGAGCTTATTTTGAAAGCTTTTAAGAGCTTTTAAAGCTTCATAAAACCAATACATAAATGAGATATTTCGTTTAATATGAAACCAATACATAGATATACTCCAAGTTACATTGATTTAATATGATACTCCGTAGTTCTTTTGGACTACTTATATGCATTAACTTGCAATAAATGATAATTAAAGTCACCAAGTCTTTTCAAGTTTTTACATTTTTCATTTGCTCACCGAGTCTTCTCATATGCTCACCAATAAATGCTTCATGTAATCATCAGCCTAATGCCTATATATAATGATACATACACAAGCGCACATTGCAGCTTGAAAGATTGTTCTCGAACACTCTTGGCGTGCTTGGTGTGAACAAACTCCTGCTGATCAACATGGTAACCTCTTTTCATTATAAGCCATCTTATTTCCTGCATGTACCATATATGATCCAATCCACTCTCAAAGTATTAAAGATTGAATATTTTCTTCTTGAACAGGGGATCTGAAATACAGGAAATGTTTATGCTTAAGAATTCAAGTAGAGGCTACACTCTGGGAATATGTATTACATCAAAGATGTCACTAATCAGAACTTACTGGTATATATATCCCAAATTTGAATTTACTACATTATACGGTGCTTACTGATTTGCCCTTACCTTATTTGTGTTCTTTCTCTAGGTCATTTCTGAAAGTTTGTGAAGAGAAGCAAAATGTTACAGTAATAAGAACAAAGGCATATTAGAATGACGTGTGGAGATAAATTATTTGGTTTAGTTTTGTGATGAATATGTGTCGTTGTCGATTTAAGCAATCACTAAAGCAGGTTTTCCTTCTCAGAGTTATGTTCTAATTTATCTTCCGCTTTTTCAAAAAAGGTTATCACTAAAGGCTTGGTTCACAGATCTCGCATCAAGTTGTTTCTTATGAGATGGATCATTGATTGTTCATTTTGATGTTTTATTAGTCTTAATGTATTGAGTTACTTTTTTCAAAATAAATATATGCTATTCACCATAAGGTGGCCAATGCCGGTGAACTTTATCACCTCTAATAGGTGATCATAGCAAGGTCTGAAGTCTTGAAAGCTGAATTATTTCGCTGTAGTTTAAGTTGTTTAAAAATTGACTTAATTATGGAAAGAGGGATATTTAAAGATTCTTACTAGCATCGCATTATTCGACTGTGAAACACGATCACAACTTATAATCTTCTAATCTTCTAATATTCAATTTATGGATATAATTATGGCGAGTTTGAGAGCTTCACCTGCACCAATGTTATCCCATCCAATACTTTTACACTTTCAAAACTCCCTGACGTGACCGAGGTTTTGGATGATGACGCCGCAGATAATAGCAGCAATATTCGCAAGAGCCCGCTTAAGAGACTGGTTAGGCGCCCACAAGTATCTACACCAGCAAAGGCATCTGGGTCAAAAAAGAAAAGGAGGTTAGTCACTACGTTGCAGTATAAAATTCCAAATGTGGGAGAGAATTCAGATGCAGAAGACGAGACTGTTGCATCAACCCAGGTGGATAAGCATGCTAAAGAACATGACGAGTGAGCAACTCTGGTCACGGAAAGTGTCGCATAGGAAATAAGGGGTTTAATAGGTGGTGTCGGTTATAATTTTGTCAAGTTTATTTTTAGTGTCGTGATCTAGCAACTGTTTAGTGTTGAATAAAATTTGAATGTCTTGGTTTGAGTGATGTTTTGTGCTCAACATTGCTTTAAACCCTATTTAATTTTTGATAGCAAACATGACAAGAATAATGAAATCCGCATACTTGAATAGAAGGGTTACATATTTTTGAGTCAAAAAGATCATGTTTTGTTGCATTTTCGACTTAATGGAAGGGTTACATATTTTTGAGTCGAGTACCCCCAATCAAAACTAAGTATATAATAACTAAATACACATAACCCATGCAAAACCGATGATTATTTACGGTGAACAAAGCCCGTGCATCGCACGGGCCATCATTTCTCTATTGTATTATTAATAACAACAATCCTGAACTTGCAATGGTAAAAACTAAAAAGAGATGCGTAGAACTTATTTGTCTTTTGTCATAATGAGATTTCTTAATGAATATTTATATAATTATGTTTCTTGAATTTTAAAAACGGACCACTAATATACTAGAGTATTAGACTGCTTCATTCATCCATTATCGCGGAACAGGTGAATCAAAACATATCTAACACAAGTGTGTAAAATTCTTACTTAAAAAAAAAAAAAAGAAAGAAAAAAAAGAAAGAAAAAAAAACTCGGACAAGTATCAAAATATTTTTTAACCATTAGCGTAATTTAGTGACCGATAAATTTAAAATGAAAAGCCGATAATTTTTCTTTTTTTATTTTTTAAATTCGGACAAGTATCAAAATATTTTTAACTGTAGGTCGAGTATATCTCAAACACACACACGTATAATAAAGCTAAAACACGTACAACTACTTAATCTAATAAGCTACGACAAGAGATAAGCTAATAAGCAATAAGAGAAGAAGAGAATAAGAGATTAAAGAAGAGAAGTGGAAGGAGATTCAATTCATACGATTAATGGACAAAGCTTACGCCACTTACATGAATAACCAACAAAGGAAATGTGCACCCTTGCCTTCTATTTATAGGCAACACATTAGGGCAACATTTCCAATAAACATATTCTAGAAGGATTAAGCTAAGATGGGCGGTCCATGGGCTTCTAATGGACCGCACCATTAAACTAAATATAAAGCCCATACTTAGCAACATTTATCGCAAATGGTCAAGACTTGAAATATTACAAAACGTGTTCCTAACAATCTCCCCCTAAGTCTTGATCATCAATGTTGCTCGACGTCTTCTTTGCTTCTTTGGCTTCCGACGTCTTTATAATCTTTGTTTCTTTGTTCTTGTTCTAAGATGATATGATGTTGTCTCGAACTGCCAATCTCCAACGTCTTCTTGTCTTCTCCATCATGCTCATATGTCTTTGACTTGTTTTCTGCAACATGTTCTCACTTTTCAATCTTTAGCTTGAGAAAGGTTGAGGTGCTTGAACTTTTGACTTTACTATATCATATGTTGAACTTTTGTTGTTACTGAGTCTTTGAGAGAACATTTCTTCAAGATATGAACATGATGGAGTCTTGATGGTTGATCTCCAGATCCTCAGCACCAGCAGCACCAGCATCAGCACGAACCAACCGGTACTTACAGGCACAGACTTGAGATCGTCAACAGCATAGTGTGAAGACTTTCTCAAATCCTAACCCAGGCCGTTCTGAACCGGATTCCCCCGAAAGGGATAACACGGACACACCGAAGTGCACCCATGATTCAGTGAGTCGCTGGAGATCACCCCACGACTGTAGACCGTTTGGAGCAAACACTAAGCGTAACCCACAAGGAGTTACCGAAGTGACCTGCTGTCAGAGTTGTTTGATGTTGCTCTGGCAGGATTTCCATTCAATCATTGATAATCACAATTGTGACTTCTCTCATGAATGTTCTTGGCAGATTGCTAAGATCTGCGAAGGACACTTTTCTAATTTACAACTGATGCCCATGATGTAGAACACCAGAGTAATTCTAAGTGTACCTAAGAGATCTTTGATGAATCTCATGGCTCTAGACTCAATTAGTGCACATTTGTTTGGTCGTCGGAGGCGTGGAGCAGATTGCCTCCTTTTTCAATATCAACACTTTCGTAATGAGAGGTTGATAGATTATGAAGGGTTCTCCGTGTGAATGAAACAAATGTCTTTTGAGAGACACTTTAGTGGCTTAGAAGGTTTAGTGCAGTGCGTCACTAGGTCCATGACGTCTTTAGTCTTCAATACCGGTGATGCTCATCAACCAGTAGATTATGAATTGAACCCGGTGTCTGCCCTAAGGTTGAACAAATGGAGGGCTATTTCTTTTCACCATTTTCTTTGCTTTTCTTTTTAATTCTTCAACCCCTTCTTTCTCCTTTCATTCATTTTCTCCTTTTTTAATATCATACCTAGGACTTTCTAGTTCTAAACTATTGGTATTGTCCTTAGGTAGATCCCTCCGGCTCTGGCGGATCATAGGACGGTTTTCCCTAACCTTAGTCACCTTATAACTCCGTGACTATCCTAATGATGCCATAAAACCAAACCATTGAAAATCTCTCAAAGTCTCGATAATTGTAAAGACATTTTGTTGACACCTTGAGAGTTTGATGATTTTCAGAAATACTCCCCCTTAACATGTGCGCATAAGTAATAAATTTGAAATTTGCACATGCCGGAAAGAGTTGGCACTTTTGAATTGATTGACTTTCAATGAACCTGATCGTCGCGAGACACGCTTACATCACCAGTTAAACTGGCTTGAAATTATTACCCGTCCAGATCAGATTCAAAGATTATCGCTTGAAATCGGTACATTCTACTCAGACACGTCCTTTGCGAGACACGCTTACATCACCAGATAAACTGGCTTGAAATTATTACCCGTCCGGGACATGTCCTTTCGACTACAGACTTTTCCTATCGTCAATTCGAGGGTCAATTCTGAGTTTGAGCACAAGAGATTCCAGCAATGAGACCTCATATTTTAATCATCTTTTTACTTCTCCCCCTCAAAAATAGCATACTCATGATGTTTTTGAAAAACTTTATGATTAAAATATGCTGTTTTTGAGTTTTAGGGAAGAATTTCAAGAACATTTGTATTTTAGAACAAAGATTATATTTTTCAAATACTCCCCCTTGACAACGGAATACTTATCCTTATGAGCAGAATGTTTGAAAAACTTTAGAAAACATTCTGGTTTTAATTCTGCTCATAAGTAAGAAGCTTTCGCTCCTTTTTCAGGATTGAGGCACTGAAGCGTACCTCAGGATCCTTTCTATGGGGTCCGGGTTGTACACTGTTATGTGTGCACAAGCCGTAATGTCACTGGCCATATGGTAAGAATAATGGAAAAGAATTATAAATAATGAATTTAAATGCTCACATCATCCCCCTTTGTTAAACTTGGTGAATTCTGGATCCGTCCTTTGATATAGTCGGATAGGAAATGGAGGACGACCGCCCACATAACTCTCAAGTCTCTAAATCTGATCCCTCCGGTACAACCTTCTTTCAATCTTCCAGACGAACTGCATCACTTGTTTGAGCTCATTATTTGTCCACCTTGTTGACTTCTTCAACTCATGATCTCGAACTCTTAGAACTAACCCATCTCTAACGTTTTTCAGCGTATCGTCACAGAATTTATGTATCTCGTGGAATGACATGAAATGGTTTGTGTGTGTTGCACTTCTGTAGACGAACCCGAAGACTGGGTGTTTCTTCATGGTATATTGAGCATCGCGGTTGTTTTCCAAGAACATTATGGGCTCAACGAGATTCAACTTCTGCTGATAACTTTCCACTCCTAACTGAAGATCTTCTACTCGTTCTTTGATAATCGTTCTTCGGATGAAATGGCAGATGGCTGCACTAAAAGCATACTGAAGATCGGTAGAGAGATGTTGCAGTTTTCCTTGTATTTTGATGAGGTATAAGTCTTCAATATCATTGAAGATAGGAATGTGTAATCATACTTCTTCGATCCTGAAACACTAATCACTGCCATGATCCTGAGGTCACTGTAGACTTGTTCACGAGACTTTTGGCTGAGTTTATACTTGTACCAGGTCTTCCTTTTATCATACCAGTGATGGATTCCTAATTCAGCATCACGATCATAGATCACTTGTTGTTTGAGGAAGATCTTCTGGTGAATTGCAGCTTCCTCAATGGCAGGATTTTGGTAACTTGCTGCAGGAGTGAAGGTAATAGAAGTTGCATACTTCGTTTTGCTTGATGCTCCATGCATGAGTAGTTCAAGATCTTTGTTGAAAAAGAATTGGAAGGGGATTTCTGAAGTTGCATGTAGTTTTCTGATCACGGGTAGTGGCTTAGTCCAGTCTGTGATGTATGAATGGTTTTTGTTGTCATGGCCACCCACCCTGAGTATGTCTGGATTCGTCCAGTCAAACTCACTTGACATTGCACGAGCAATGTTTTCAAGGTGATACTCCAGCTCAGCCGCATTTGCAGATTTGTCTTTAAGAAGATTGAAGGCATCATTCTTGATCCTACGAAGTTCTCTCTTTGTCATTTTCTTCACATTTAGAGTATGTTTGATTTTGTGTGTAAATGCAAACGTACTGTCTTCAACTTTAGAAGCTTCGTCGTCTTGGATCTGAGCACTAGCAAGTTGATCAAACCATTCATTGTCGTTCACATCTTCATCATCATCAAGCCATGTGAAGACAGCTGGTTCCTTAGAAGATTTCTTGCTGCTAGATGGCTTTGATTTAAAAGGTTTAGATTTTGGTGGAGATGGTGGTGGTGATTGTGGTTGATCTTCTTGTGTGTGAAATTCCACATTTTCTTCGTGAATTTGCTCAAAATGATGTTCAGTTGCCGTTGGACCAGATTCAGGATTTGGTTGAGGTGGGGAAGAAGTTGTGGTTCCTGTAGGCTCAGCAATGTGAATTCCAGATCCGCTACCAGTCTTTAGTTTCTTTGTAGTAGGGTCTGGTTCTGGTTCATCATCATCATCGCGTGTCCTTTTGTCCTTTTCTGCTGAAGCCTTGCAAGATTCCATATTTTCTCGAATAGCATTCAAG
Organism: Artemisia tridentata subsp. tridentata; assembly: GCA_021014915.2. Lineage (NCBI taxonomy): Eukaryota > Viridiplantae > Streptophyta > Magnoliopsida > Asterales > Asteraceae > Artemisia > Artemisia tridentata. Next base: position 198,303,865 of record CP139503.1, read on the forward strand.
ACGGACAGTTCAGTGTAATTGAGAGAGGATTTTGCAAGCAGCTTGGTGTGGAGAGCATCTTGAAGATCTTCAACAGAATATTCCAGAAGATGTTGTTGTTAAATCTTCAAAATTTTGATCTTTTCTTCAAATGTAGTATAAACATACTCTTCAATGATTTTCTGAAGATCAGGAATGTACTTCTTGATGTAATGCTTTGTATTTGATTTCATTTTAGCATCAACATCAGATTCTAGAAACTCATCCATTTTTAGCTTGGTTTGCTGCATCTCTTCCACTTGTTGAGACAAGTTCTTGACTAAGTTTTCCATCTCAGCCATTTTTACACTTGTTTGTTTGTCCTTCTTGACTTGTGCACGCTTCACTGCTTCCTTAAGTTTTCTTGCAGCAGGAGATACAACTTCCACTTTTGTAACCTGGGCAATTCTTTTCACATGTTTACCTTTCAAGGCCGTTTTGATACGATCAGAAACTGTTACTTTTTCTTTTGGTGATGGTGATCTCTTTGGTGATGGAGTTAGTGAGGGAATTGGTTCATCAGATTTAGTTGTTGAGTCCTTAGGAGATGAAGGTGGAGGTGTAGGATTCTCGGGAGGTGACCCAGGAGGTGTTTTAGGTGATGAAACAGGTGAGGGTTGAACTGGTGGTTGTTCCTGTTCCTGTTGAGGGTTACTAACAACCATAGCAAGTTCGGTTTGAGGAATTGATGAAGAACGTATGTAGCTATCTGCTTCCAAGTCAGCTTGAGCATCCTCCTTACGTTTCCTTTCTACTTCCTCTTGTCTTGCCATTTCCTCAAGTTCCTTAGCAGCTTCAGTTGTCTTATTGCCAAGAATTTCCTTTTCTTCTTCAGGATTCCAGTCCATATTATCCTGATGGAGTTGTTCCCCCCCTTGATCATCATCAAACATGGAGTCTGAGATTTCCTTGTCAGTTAAGACTATATTACTCTCCTGATCATTCTCCTTCTCATCCTGAGCTTATGCTTCCAAGTCGGGTTGATTAACCGAACTTGGTTGCTGAGGAGTGACAGATTCAACCTTATCGGGTTGAATAACCGTATCAGGCTGAATCTTGGATGTAGCAACTCCAGATCCTCCGGGTTGATTAACCGGATTAGTGTGGATCGAAGCTGTTTCTTGACCGGTGCCTGATCCTCCTGCTCCATGCTTCATCTCATACTCCCTTTGTTTTTCAACAGCCAATTTTGCCCTTCTTTCTTCATCCTCCTTAGTTGACCTTAAACTCATCTTTTGTGCATTTTCAAATTTGATCTGATTTTGAAGTTCAGCTTCTTCAACAGTCATAACAACAGTAGTTTCCTCTTCTGATTCAGATGATTCAGAGTCAGTTTCTTCATCAATAATTCTAGATGGTTCAGATTTTGGTTGTGGATTGCTAGGTACAGTTCTCTTGAGAGATCTTGGATGCTGTTTCTTTAGAAGTGAGGTACTTGATGCACTGACAGTCTTAGACCTGCTTCGAGACCGAGTCTTTGTAGATCCTGACCCTTCAACCAAGTTAGCAAGTCCCACTCGACGTTCATGGAATGCTTTATCATATGCAAGATAAGCTGGAGTTTCTTTTAGTTTATCGGTCATTAGAAACTCTGGCAGTCTTGTCCTTTGTTTGTGCGTGCTCCCTTTGGGAAAGTAGACTTTGCGGAAAGTTCTATCCATCATGTATGGATGAACCTCTCGATCGGTCGGTCGTCGATCAATGTCCTTATGTAAGTCAATCAGATAACTTATGAGAACTTTGGTGTATCGGACAAAAGGGATTTGTTTGAAGGCTTTCCGCATCTGAAATAGTATATCTTCCCAGATAAGAGCTGCAAAGTCAATCTTTTCCTGGTTCACGAACCCCCAGAAGACTTGAAGATGACTTAGTCTTGGGTGCTTATAGCCACTATCTCTACCGGATATTGAACGGGTTATTATGTAGAAGATAGTTCTCCAGGGCTGAGGTATGTATTTAGCATTGACTTTTGAGATCTTGGTTAATGGTGTGTCTGGTTGAACATCATAACCAATGTCTACAAGGAATTGCATGATTTCAGATTCTGAAGGTGTCGGGTAGAATTGATTGGAAGTTTCAGGTGCATCTGGAAGGTCTAAAGCTTTGCGGAGATGATAAGGTGTGACTCTGATCCTTTTACGATCCAGTTGGATTGTGAAGTACTCATCATCACTACTCAGTGTGAAAGTATCCCAGAATTGATGAATGTACAGTTCTGGAATGGTGTCAGAACTGTCCAGAAGGTTTCTGCACTTATGATCTTTAAGAATCTCCACAGCAATCTGGCAGCTTGGGTCAGAACACTTTATCTTATCAAGCTCCACTCGTGCATTGTTTTTCCCTATTTCCAAAGAATATCCATGTGGAAACACTTCTTCTTTTGTGAGTGGTGGAAGAGGTTGTTGTTGTGGAGCAGCCATTTGATGTAATCTGAAACAACAATCAAGTACAAATATGCAATATACATGATTGTTAGCATATGTTAAAATTAGATACAACACATGGCATCCATTTGCGTTTATGATTGATTGTTACATGCTTGATCAAAGAATTTATCAAGAAATTACCAAATTCTATAAAATTTGATTCATTTTGATAGGTATAAAAGATATACCTAAGGAAAGAAATCAAATTCTATAAAATATCACAATTGCGATAAATATGGCTAATTGCGATAATTATGCAATTGCGATAATTATCCAATAACGATAATTAGGCAATAGCGATAATTAGGCAATAGCGATAATTATGCAATAGCGATAATTAGGCAATAGCGATAATTATGCAATAGCGATAATTATGCAATAGCGATAATTAGGCAATAGCGATAATTATGCAATAGCGATAATTATCCAATTGCGATAATTTTTCCAATTTCGATAAACTCTCATACAAGAATTTTCGATAACTTTGAAGATGAACAGCCACGTAGATTTTTGTCGAAATTCATTATAACTTAAATTATACAACCACAAATTATCTAAATCAGTTTTAATGACTAATCTAAACAATCTGACCAAGTTATAACAACTTTCATCCATAAAATCTCAATAATCAAACTGCTGGTGTTCGGTGTTCTTCTTAAACCCTTAAATTCAATTGATCCATTTAATGTGTTTCTGGGCACAATCTAAACATGCAATCATTCAATTAAACATATAACAACAACATCCCAACATACCAATTACACAATAACACTCTTATATGGATTTCCCCAAATTTGTCGCTTAAACCCTAAAACTTATTTCTAACGATTGGATGTTTCTGGGAGTAATTAAGCACACAATCTAGGTTTATAATCTATATCTACGTATTATCGTACAACATTTCTCAACTAAAACACTTTCATTCAATGATCCCCAATTTTTACGCAAACCCTAGAACTCAAATCCTTAATTGCGATAGTTTTGACCGTTGGATCATGATAAAATTAAAAACCATTTGTTACAATATCATGTTAAGCACAAAATTACTCACAAAATTTGATGATCGTGAGTAGATTTTCAGATCGAAGGATAGCCGTAGATGATGGTTGGTGATGGTATTTAATTCGGTTGGTGAGTATGTCAGTGTGTATTAACTGCGGTTAATATTTGATATTAAATACTCCGTATCTTTTTAACTTTGCAATTTTGACACATGTAGTCCTCAAACCTTGACATCTTTGAATTCTAAGTCCTAAACCACCATCATACTAACTCTAAGTCTTATATTTTACATTTAAGGCACACAACTTTTTTCATCTTGAAATCTTATCACCAAAATTTTGTGAAGCAACAAATTTTCTGAAAGCATGCAAGTACAACTTTAAAAATTGTGGAAAAATTATGTCTCCCCCTCAACACGTGTTCAAAAATAATTTGTGACATTTTAAAAGGGTAAATGCTATAGAATAGCAACGAACTTACTGATTTATCCCGGATTGGATAATCTACAAATTTATTACCGATTTGACTAATTTTTTCTAAAGTTTTGTCCTAATAATAACAACCCCGTCAGTATTTGTGACAACGTTAGTCCTTTAACCAAACAAGCGTTTGCAAAATTAGTCCTTTTACTAACGTTTGTTTTGTTTTTCATTTTTGAGCGTTTGCAAAATTAGCCCTTTTACTAACGTTCGTTTTGTTTTTCATTTTTGGTCCTTTTGATTATTATTATTATTCTAAAAAATTCAAAAAAATTTATAAAAATTATAAAAACTTATAAAAATACGAAAAAAATTTAAAAATTCAAAAATTTTTGAAAAATTTGAAAAAATTTATAAAAATTCGAAAAAAGTTATAAAATTAGAAAAATTTATAAAAATTCGAAAAAATTTAAAAAATTTGTAAAATTCGAAAAAATTTATAAAAATTCGAAAAAATTTATAAAAATTCGAAAAAACTTATAAAATTAGAAAAATTTATAAAAATTCGAAAAAATTTATAAAAATTCGAAAAAACTTATAAAATTAGAAAAATTTATAAAAATTCGAAAAAATTTATAAAAATTCAAAAAATTCGAAAAAATTTATAAAAATTCGAAAAAACTTATAAAATTAGAAAAATTTATAAAAATTTGAAAAAATTTACAAAATTTGTAAAATTCGAAAAAACTTATAAAATTAGAAAAATTTATAAAAATTCAAAAAAAAATTTAAAAAATTTGTAAAATTCAAAAAAAATTATAAAAATTCGAAAAAACTTATAAAATTAGAAAAATTTATAAAAATTCGAAAAAATTTAAAAAATTTGTAAAATTCGAAAAAATTTATAAAAATTCGAAAAAACTTATAAAATTAGAAAAATTTATAAAAATTCGAAAAAATTTACAAAATTTGTAAAATTCGAAAAAATTTATAGAAATTCGAAAAAATTTATAAAAATTCAAAAACTTATAAAAATCGAAAAAGTTTTCAAAAAAATTTCGAATTTTTCAAAAATTTTTGAATTTTTAAAATTTTCGTATTTTTAAAATTCGAAGTATTCAAATTTTTCAAAAATTTTCGAATTTTATAAGTTTTTCGAATCTTTTCGAATTTTTAAAAAAATTCGAATTTTTTAAATTTTTTCGAAGTTTTTAAAGTTTTTTCGAAGTTTTCAAAATTTTTTGAATTTTTAATTTTTTTTCGAATTTTATAAGTTTTTGAATTTTTATAAATTTTTTTCGAATTTTACAAATTTTGTATATATTTTCGAATTTTTATAAATTTTTCTAATTTTATAAGTTTTTTCGAATTTTTATAAATTTTTTCGAATTTTTATAAATTTTTCTAATTTTATAAGTTTTTTCGAATTTTTATAAATTTTTTCGAATTTTACAAATTTTGTAAATTTTTTCGAATTTTTATAAATTTTTCGAATTTTTATAAATTTTTCTAATTTTATAAGTTTTTTCGAATTTTTATAAATTTTTTCGAATTTTTATAAATTTTTCTAATTTTATAAATTTTTCGAATTTTTATAAATTTTTTCGAATTTTACAAATTTTGTAAATTTTTTCGAATTTTTATAAATTTTTCTAATTTTATAAGTTTTTTTCGAATTTTACAAATTTTGTAATTTTTTTCGAATTTTTATAAATTTTTCTAATTTTATAAGTTTTTTCGAATTTTTATAAATTGTTTCGAATTTTTAAATTTTTTTTCGCATTTTTATAAGTTTTTATAATTTTTATAAATTTTTTTGAATTTTTTAGAATAATAATAATAATCAAAAGGACCAAAAATGAAAAACAAAACGAACGTTAGTAAAAGGACTAATTTTGCAAACGCTCAAAAATGAAAAACAAAACGAACGTTAGTAAAAGGACTAATTTTGCAAACGCTTGTTTGGTTAAAGGACTAACGTTGTCACAAATACTGACGGGGTTGTTATTATTAGGACAAAACTTTAGAAAAAATTAGTCAAATCGGTAATAAATTTGTAGATTATCCAATCCGGGACAAATCAGTAAGTTCGTTGCTATTCTATAGCATTTACCCCATTTTAAAATAAACAATGTGTTGGATAAGGGTTTGTACTTGCTTTTTTTTTTTTTTTTTTTTTTTTTTTTTTTTTTTTTTTTTTTTTGGAGTATATATTTACAAAGATAGTTTAGATGTTTGACTTGGTTAATTGTTTTTAAGAAACTTTTTCAAATCATTTGGCGTCAAACATCTCATACCAATCCGGTGAACCAGATCCATAAATCTTGCATGAGGCAAGGCTTTTGTGAACAGATCCGCCAGTTGGTGTTCAGTTCCCACAAAATACAATTCAACAGTACCCTTTTCCATTTATGGTTTGAACCCGTATTGGACCACACAAATCCATATGTAGCATTGATTCGTTATATTATATGTTTCCAAAGGAAAAGGCAACGTATGCATTTTCCCCGGGTCGTGTCCCAACGAAGGTCGAATATTGAGTTGTTGTAAACGTTGTCGAATACGTGTGGTGAATGAGTGTGAAAAAGAGTGATTTGTGATTTTACACTAATAACAATGAAATATTAAATGAAAACAACTCATTAAGCTAAAAGTACAATTAAACTAAGCATACGAACTTAAAAACAAAAATTGAATTTTAAAAACGTTACGCGACGATTTATAAAACGTAAATAAAAGTGAAATTCTAAAATTTAAAACCTAAAAATATAAAAATAATTTTCCTATATTAAAACTGATAAAAGAAAATTTTGAGAAAAAGAAAAATATTTTTTTGACTTTTTAATAATTTTTTATGAATTAAAAACTAATTAAAATAATTTAAATGATTTAAAAATAGCAAAACTAATTAATAAAATCTGAAAATTTTAGAGTAATTTTAATTTTTAATAATAAATTTAAGAAAAATAATTTCAAAAGCTGATTATGTCTAAATATGCTAAAACAGAGAATAAGCAATTGAGAAATAAGCTAAAAATAAGCTATAGCTAGCCAAAAATTTCCAAAAGCTCAAATATAATAAAACACATAAACACAAGCTTATAACAACTGACAATCATGAAATAAGCACAACCAATAAGCTGGAATTAATCTGAACAGCTTAAACCTAGGGTAGAATCAAATTGGTGCTCAGCTCTTTTCTAGCTACTCTAAAAGCTGTGGAATAAGCTGTTTTCTGAACTCCAAATGCAGAAATGAGAAGCTTATATGAAAGGCTATTTAAATTCTAAAAATGCCCAAAAGTTTGAAACAAATGATAGCTTATTAGTGCCCTAAATCAGCTGATATTTGTGGAACAGATTTTAATGCAGCAGACAGCAGAGAAAGTGCAGAATTGCAGACCTGAAATTAAGCACTTAATAAGCAGTTAACCTGGATCCCAGATGTTCAACCACTAACTAGCTGTGCTGGATATCTAAAAACCCAAAGATCTAGGTCCAAGCTTATCTGGCTAAGCTACAATTAAGCCTAGAACAGAAGCAAAAATCAGTGCAGACCTGCACTTAGATTTTGTGACAGCAGTGAGTATTTTTGGCGCAAAACTATTTCTAATCCTTAACCAAATGAAACAAGCCCTACTGATATTACTTAAACACTTAAAAGCAACCTACAAATGCTAAAATATGGGGGTAAATATGCTCAGCTTATGCTGATCTTCCTGAAATCAGTTTGGAACTAGAAAAATCCAATTATGAACCAAGTACCTCTAAATGAGCATAAAGTCTCAAAATACCAACTGACTTGTTCTTATTTCACCTCATCTTAGCTATATCAGATTCTATCTACTTGCAATGTAACAGTGAAAAGCCAAATCAACTATAAACCAAACACTCCTTTAAAATCTAATAATGCAATTATAAACTAATTACTACTAAAATAAGCTACAATATTGATCACTACTTATTTAACTAACTATAAAAACTACTCAAAAGCAACAATCAACAATAATTAACCACTAAACTAACTGATCAAAGAAATATGCAGAAATTAAGCTAAAAATCAAAATGGAACTTACAAACAAATCCCCCTCAGCTCAAACAGAGGGGGTTCACTATGCTTGCCTGTCTCTAGACAGGCCAAATGCTTCCCTTACTCACTTTGGCTTGCCAAAATCACCTCAGATCACAATTTAACCAAGACAGTTGACTTATATTGACTTTCTCTTTGACTTATGGAATTTGTGAAATAAAAAACAACATAAACTTTGACACAAGCTTACTATAAACTACTGAGCTTATATAAGCTTAAACTAACTTAGAAAAACAGCTTGTTGAAGCTGTGATTAAAATTATTTTTGTATTTTTGGAATTATTTTTCAATGTTTTTGGATTTTCAAAAGAGAGTTTAACTAAAGTTGAAATGTAAATAGAAATAATGCTGGAAATGATTTGAAATAAGCTAATAACAACTTCAATAAACTAAATTCAGATAAACAACTAAATTGAGATAGAATCAAAGGAAAAATAAAAATTTCATTAATAACTTTTAAAAAGTACAACTGAATTAAAATGATTATACTAAAACAGTAAATTAAATGGCAACAATTTCTTAAGACATAAAAATTGGACCAATCTTAGCTAATGAGGAGGTCTTCTATTTATAAGCTTCAGGGGAACCTTCTGGGAGTCCATGCTGGCAATCCGTGGCTTCCTGCTCTCAATCACACCCTTAGATCCTCCCTTGCTCTCCAAGCATGATTTCCAGCCGTTGGATCAATTTAATGAGGTGGCTTGTCCAATCCTTGGCCTCCACGTGTCCCTGGCAGTGTCAGACCCTTCCAGAATTTACCAATCATGATATAATCATGTGTACGAGGTGAATTTAGGTGGTCAGTAATTAGGGTTCGTGTGGTGAAAAGGGGATTTTTATTTTTGGCGCGTGTTTTAGAGAGTGTGTGTTATTTTTTATTTGACTAACTTTTATATTTTTTTGACCGGGTTGGGTGGATATCCGGGTTAAGGATGGGTTTAAAAATGGGCTCGGGTTTGTTACTTGGGCTTTGGGTTTTGTTGCAAGGATTGGATTTGGATTTTAAGATAGATCCGGTTATGGGTTTATTATTAACACTTTGTGTAAAGTGAGAAATAATAAGGACCAATTTTGTAACTTTTGATTTTTCAGGGACTGATCTTGCCATTCTTTAAAAATTGATCCAAGGGCTTTTCTTGTCATTTGATGAAACTTCAAGGTTGACTTCGACTTTTTGCATCCGGCATCGGCTAAAAATAACACTTCCATATCTCGTGCTCGGTTTCCCGGTTCTTTGCTTGATTTTGTCATTTTCTTCGATATTCGTGCCTGCATATGTAAAAACACAATATATTTGGCATTTTGGTCAGGTTTTTGGTCTATTTGGGTCCGGTTTTGGTCAAGAAAAGGTATGTGTTTAAGCACATACCAAATTCCCCCAGAATAAGCTATTGCAATGTCCTCATGCAATGTTATAAAAACACGTTTTTGAAACCGAAAATTTCTAATCTCTTTTTACTAACTTTGAAAAGTAGCAAAATTTTCAAAAGGGATTAAGAAATCTTAAGTTCTAAAAACTCCCCGATTTTCCTTTTATCTTATTTTTTAGTAATTTTCTTTATTATTTAGGTGACGACATTTGTTGACAATCATTATCTGACGATAACTTTTAGGGTCTTCGAGCAGGAAACACGACTCATAAAGAAGTGACCATACGGATAAAATTCGTCGTCCCCGATTTTTCACAAGTCCCCAAACTAAGCTTAAAAACGAAATCATTGCTATTTACAAGTTAGATTGCCAACACTACCCAGAAAGCTAATTGTGGACTTCTTGTTCCCAAATTCCTATTTTCCTCTATTTATTTTATTTTTGGTGAGAAATGAATTTCTTCGAATTCTCGTTTCGATAATTTTTAAGCCGATAAAGATACCTAGTTTAGACGCTAAGTAGTTTCCAAACCTTCCCTCGAAAACCGTTGCATACAAAAATGAGGTCCACATCAAGGTCTTTGATTTAACACGATTTTGAGGATATCCCTTTTATTTGCGACCGAAACAACTCATCTACGAGTCCAGAGACGGAAGCTTTTATTAGGACACCCCCGGAGTCGAAGTTTGGCATTTTTAACATTATTAAGCACATTAACGTATTTAATCCTTGGCCCTTTATAACAATCACAACATCGGCTGCGAACCGGCAAGATGTGATAGTCTATTATGACCTTGGAATTTTTCCTCTCCCTTTATTAGAAGTCTACAACATCGGCTGCGAACCGGCAAGATGTAGAAAACTTTTTATGGCTTTGGATTATTATTATACATTATTATATTCATTAATAATTTGCCAAACCCCAAGTCCTACGGCTTTTATAACAATCCCAACATCGGTTGCGAGGCGGCAAGATGGAATAGTCTATTACACCGTAACACTGACAGTACTTTGATGTGTACCCAACTTTCATAAGAAAGAATTCTCTAAGGAAGAAATAAAAACTAATTATCGCCAAAACCAAAATACCTTTAATTATTCCTAGATTACTATTTTTGAGTGAAACAAGCTTATGGGAACAAAAAGCCACGAATAACTTTGATGAGCTCTAAAGAGATCCAACTACTCCACGTTTTAGCAATCTAACTTATAAACAACTCTATCATTTCTCGTTCTTCGCAAATTTAAAATCTTAAATAATAAGATCCGCGAATGCTTAGCCAAATAACCAAGCCATGCATATATAAAGTCAAATATGGGAACTTGCAAACTCTTAAAAAGAATTCGCGTTTTATAGCTCCTTATATAAAAGACTAGCACGAGCTTATAGATTATAAAAGGTTAAGGGAACAAGCTAGGGCTCAACACGCCCGGTCAAGTCAGAATTTTATTCCTACTCTCTCCAGCGGAAAATCAACAAAAATGTCAAAATTTATTATATTTTTGCAAAAAATTTTAAATTTTCTCATTTTTTTGGATTTTTTCAATTTTTTGAGAAAAAACGGGGTTGCATGAGAAAACGGCAAAAATGCAAGGCAAAAATCAAATCGCAAGATTACCCCCCCCCCCCCCCCCAAGACTAAAACGAGACATTGTCCTCAATGTCTTAAAGGTAAAGGGTTCTCCTACATAAATCTAAGGCCGTTTATGAATTATGCCAAAAGATAGATGCAAAACGATAAGATTTTAGGATATTGGATGAGCAACGAATGATGAAACTCGAGTTGAGACAAAACAACGAGCACGAGAGTCTTCATTATTCGGGCAAATCCTGGACATACACAACAACCACGAAAACACGAGAAATAGAAGAGGTCGCCCTCCTCACGTCACATTAGAAAATAGAAAAGAAGATAGATGGATAAGCATGGGGTGCCTCCCACGAAGCGCTTGTTTATTTATCGAGTCGTATAGCTTAGACTCGCCCTGAATTTACTTAATCTTGGGGGAGCAAATGGAACGGACACCCGGCACGAAGAATGGAGATGCCGGGGTCAAATATGGTATTCTCACTCCCGGAGGAGTGGAAAGATGGAGAAATGAGGGGATAAGAAAAGAAAGGGTGAAACACACGGATGGTGAAAGCATAAACATCATTGGAATCACGGGTGGGTTGGGTGGGCAAAATAGTAAGCACGGGATCATCAATATCATAAGTCTCGTCCACCACTCCATCAATTACTTCATTCACACCGGATCCAAGATCTACATCCGGTGGTTTCGCGGGTGGACGAGAAGACGGTAAATCAAAGATAAATGAATCAGCCTCAGAAAGTAAATCATCATCATTAATTTCTTCAATAAGTACGTTTCTTTGAAAACCATTCTCGCCATTCTCAATACCCGGTGGTATCGAGTCATCCGAAGCAAGAAATCGATCGACATCCTCTAAAAGAGGATCACGTGATGGATTATCGGAAATAGGTTCGGAATCAATTTCAAAATGAAAGCACTCATAATCCGGAAGAGAGATATCAGCATGAATAGTGGGACTGCCACTACTCGTCTCTTCAAATTGAAAAATTTCAAGCTCGGGTAAGAAATCACTATCCATATCGGGGATAGGAGAAGAAGAAGTCGGAGGATCATGTAATGCCTCGATCCTAGAAATGAGAAGATTGATATTTAATAATTTCTCGCGAAGAGAATCATCTTGGATTTCAGTTTCTTCATCATTCTCTTCTTCTAAGCTGACGAGCTCAGAAGGTGACTCCTCCACATAGTCGATGTCTCCATAAGATATAGAATCGTCATTGTCGGAATCGGAGAACATCTCATCTTCATTCTTTTCAACGCAAATATCATCAAACGGCTTATCATTCGTATCAACGAGATTATCAAGACGATCATTTTCAACAAATTCACAATCACCGTTAGAATTTTCCCCGGACTCACTTTGGATTGAGACGAGGTTCTCAACACTAGACTTTTGGAATTCGTCAGATTCCGTTGCCGGAATAGTGTTTAGATGCTCGTCCCCCATTATTAAAGAGTCCTCGGGTTCTACGGGAGGAAAGATAGGTGAAATTTGAGGGAAAACGTTGAATGGCACAAGTCTCTCCTCGTCATCATCGGAATCATCGTCGTAGGTAGATACTCTTTGAGGGAAAAGGTTGATCGTAATTTTCTCATCATAATCGTCGTAAATAAAAGACTTTCGATAATTGGACGCTCTTTCCTCGGCAAGTAATTCTTCTATAGACTTCTCATGAGGATCGGGAGTAGAAGTATAGTGTTTAACCACCAATTTCTTAACTTCTTGGAAGTCTTCCCAAATTCTTTCAATTTCGCGCATTCTATCTTGATTTGGACAATTGCCGGGATTTTGTGGGGGTTGGTTAAAACCATGAGAATCGTAACACGAATTTGGCTCATAATGAAAATTTTCAAACAATCCCCCACAATGTTCAAAATTTGATGAATGATCATTGAAATATGATTCTTGCTCATAAGAGTTTTGAGAAGGAGGATTGAAATCATTTTGAGGATAATTATCAAAGCTCGTATCGTAAGCGTAAGACGTTTCAGCACTCGGGACGTAGCACATACAATTGGTATATCCACATTGATTACAACAACATTGTCCACAAGGTACTCCTTCTTCGGTGGGATTTCCACAATTAAAACAAGTGAACGGAGGCGGCGGTAGAGGGTAATCGGGCACGTTTGAAAGATTGTTGAACGAATTTTGAACATACGTGTGAGAATTACAAAACCAACAAACTCCATCACGAATATTACTACCACATTTCTCGCACGTACACCAAACACACAACCCTCCGAAGAAAGGTTCGCCACAATTAACACAAGTCGGATCCATAAGAATTAAACTTAAGAGGAAGAAAGATATAGAATTATCGGTTTAGAGGTTTAGAAGAAGAATCAAATGAATGAGAGGATAAGAAGATTATTTTTGGGTTTTTTATGACGTAATAACGAATTAAAACAAAAGTGAAAACCAATTTTGAAAAAGAAAATATTTTTGGGTTTTTATATTTTTGAAAATATTTACAAAACACGAATCGCAAAACGAAAACCAAAATTCACTTCAACCTTCCCCGGCAGCGGCGCCATTTTTTGATTCGTTATATTATATGTTTCCAAAGGAAAAGGCAACGTATGCGTTTTCCCCGGGTCGTGTCCCAACGAAGGTCGAATATCTAGTTGTTGTAAACGTTGTCGAATACGTGTGGTGAATGAGTGTGAAAAAGAGTGATTTGTGATTTTACACTACTAAAAATGAAATATTAAATGAAAACAACTCATTAAGCTAAAAGTACAATTAAACTAAGCATACGAACTTAAAAACAAAAATTGAATTTTAAAAACGTTACGCGACGATTTATAAAACGTAAATAAAAGTGAAATTCTAAAATTTAAAACCTAAAAATATAAAAATAATTTTCCTATATTAAAACTGATAAAAGAAAATTTTAAGAAAAAGAAAAATATTTTTTTGACTTTTTAATAATTTTTTATGAATTAAAAACTAATTAAAACAATTTAAATGATTTAAAAATAGCAAAACTAATTAATAAAATCTAAAAATTTTAGAGTAATTTTAATTTTTAAAAATAAATTTAAGAAAAATAATTTCAAAAGCTGATTATGTCTAAATAAGCTAAAACAGAGAATAAGCAATTGAGAAATAAGCTAAAAATAAGCTATAGCTAGCCAAAAATTTCCAAAAGCTCAAATATAATAAAACACATAAACACAAGCTTATAACAACTGACAATCATGAAATAAGCACAACCAATAAGCTGGAATTAATCTGAACAGCTTAAACCTAGGGTAGAATCAAATTGGTGCTCAGCTCTTTTCTAGCTACTCTAAAAGCTGTGGAATAAGCTGTTTTCTGAACTCCAAATGCAGAAATGAGAAGCTTATATGAAAGGCTATTTAAATTCTAAAAATGCCCAAAAGTTTGAAACAAATGATAGCTTATTAGTGCCCTAAATCAGCTGATATTTGTGGAACAGATTTTAATGCAGCAGACAGCAGAGAAAGTGCAGAATTGCAGACCTGAAATTAAGCACTTAATAAGCAGTTAACCTGGATCCCAGATGTTCAACCACTAACTAGCTGTGCTGGATATCTAAAAACCCAAAGATCTAGGTCCAAGCTTATCTGGCTAAGCTACAATTAAGCCTAGAACATAAGCAAAAATCAGTGCAGACCTGCACTTAGATTTTGTGACAGCAGTGAGTATTTTTGGCGCAAAACTATTTCTAATCCTTAACCAAATGAAACAAGCCCTACTGATATTACTTAAACACTTAAAAGCAACCTACAAATGCTAAAATATGGGGGTAAATATGCTCAGCTTATGCTGATCTTCCTGAAATCAGTTTGGAACTAGAAAAATCCAATTATGAACCAAGTACCTCTAAATGAGCATAAAGTCTCAAAATACCAACTGACTTGTTCTTATTTCACCTCATCTTAGCTATATCAGATTCTATCTACTTGCAATGTAACAGTGAAAAGCCAAATCAACTATAAACCAAACACTCCTTTAAAATCTAATAATGCAATTATAAACTAATTACTACTAAAATAAGCTACAATATTGATCACTGCTTATTTAACTAACTATAAAAACTACTCAAAAGCAACAATCAACAATAATTAACCACTAAACTAACTGATCAAAGAAATATGCAGAAATTAAGCTAAAAATCAAAATGGAACTTACAAACAAATCCCCCTCAGCTCAAACAGAGGGGGTTCACTATGCTTGCCTGTCTCTAGACAGGCCAAATGCTTCCCTTACTCACTTTGGCTTGCCAAAATCACCTCAGATCAAAATTTAACCTAGACAGTTGACTTATATTGACTTTCTCTTTGACTTATGGAATTTGTGAAATAAAAAACAACATAAACTTTGACACAAGCTTACTATAAACTACTGAGCTTATATAAGCTTAAACTAACTCAGAAAAACAGCTTGTTGAAGCTGTGATTAAAATTATTTTTGTATTTTTGGAATTATTTTTCAATGTTTTTGGATTTTCAAAAGAGAGTTTAACTAAAGTTGAAATGTAAATAGAAATAATGCTGGAAATGATTTGAAATAAGCTAATAACAACTTCAATAAACTAAATTCAGATAAACAACTAAATTGAGATAGAATCAAAGGAAAAATAAAAATTTCATTAATAACTTTTAAAAAGTACAACTGAATTAAAATGATTATACTAAAACAGTAAATTAAATGGCAACAATTTCTTAAGACATAAAAATTGGACCAATCTTAGCTAATGAGGAGGTCTTCTATTTATAAGCTTTAGGGGAACCTTCTGGGAGTCCATGCTGGCAATCTGTGGCTTCCTGCTCTCAATCACACCCTTAGATCCTCCCTTGCTCTCCAAGCATGATTTCCAGCCGTTGGATCAATTTAATGAGGTGGCTTGTCCAATCCTTGGCCTCCACGTGTCCCTGGCAGTGTCAGACCCTTCCAGAATTTACCAATCATGATATAATCATGTGTACGAGGTGAATTTAGGTGGGCAGTAATTAGGGTTCGTGTGGTGAAAAGGGGATTTTTATTTTTGGCGCGTGTTTTAGAGAGTGTGTGTTATTTTTTATTTGACTGACTTTTATATTTTTTTGACCGGGTTGGGTGGATATCCGGGTTAAGGATGGGTTTAAAAATGGGCTCGGGTTTGTTACTTGGGCTTTGGGTTTTGTTGCAAGGATTGGATTTGGATTTTAAGATAGATCCGGTTATGGGTTTATTATTAACACTTTGTGTAAAGTGAGAAATAATAAGGACCAATTTTGTAACTTTTGATTTTTCAGGGACTGATCTTGTCATTCTTTAAAAATTGATCCAAGGGCTTTTCTTGTCATTTGATGAAACTTCAAGGTTGACTTCGACTTTTTACATCCGGCATCGGCTAAAAATAACACTTCCATATCTTGTGCTCGGTTTCCCGGTTCTTTGCTTGATTTTGTCATTTTCTTCGATATTCGTGCCTGCATATGTAAAAACACAATATATTTGGCATTTTGGTCGGGTTTTTGGTCTATTTGGGTCCGGTTTTGGTCAAGAAAAGGTATGTGTTTAAGCACATTCCAAGCATCTGGAGGACATGATCTGTGTTGTGTTCTGTTTTGGGAGGAAAGTGAGCACGGTGACTTTTCCCTTGTTCACATACAGAACACAAATGATCTTTGGCATATCTGAATTTGGGTAATCCGTCAACCAATTTATTCCTTGCAAGGTCAGTCGTGGTTTTGAAATTGAGATGAGACAATCTTTTATGCCGTAACCAAGCCTTTGTGGGATTAGCCTTGAAGAGTAAACAGATAGGAGATGAAGCTGTCATTCCTTCAAAGGATATGGTGTATAGACTGGTTCCCCGTTTTCCTTTCATCAAATCATTTCCTTGAAGATCACGAATGAAGCAAGTCTTCTCCCGAAATGCTACTTCTAAGTCTCCGTCACAGAATTGTCCCACTGAGAATAAATTGTGACCAAGGCCTTCAACATAGTATACACGACTGATCTCGATGTTCCCATTAACATAATCTCCATAGCCCATTATTGCTGCGAAGTGATCATTCCCGAACCTGACCGTTCCGATGAACTTTGCGATAAAGTTTGTGAGAAGCTTGAGGTTGCCGGTCATGTGTCGGGAGCACCCGCTATCAACAATCCAGAGGACAATTTGTATCACCTGCATCACAAATATTGGAAATAGGTGGAGAATTGGTAACGGTTGGACCCGTTGGGTTAGTAACACAAGATTTAATTATCTTAGGAACCCATTTAAAGCTTGCTGTGTTTTGTAACCAACGTTGCCATGTCCAACTAGTCTCAGCCTTTTTCCTAAAGAATGCACTAGGCGATTTGGTTGTCTTAGGTGTGGCTATGGGAGTATCTATGGTTTGCTCAGAAACAACTAGTGGTGGTTTTCCTAAAATGGACTTGGCAACAGTTTTGAGCCTAGAGGAAGAGCCACTAGTTCGTTTCTTTTTTCATTCCAACAGAGTTTTAGCAATGCAGTTTTGATGATCACCAGATAATATACTAGCACGACAAACAATACAACTAGCATCAACCATAACATCAACATTAACATTCATAGATTCAACATCTGTTACATCATTCCTAGAATTGGACTTAGATAAGGTCGATTCTATTCCTGATATTACATGTGTGTTATTCAAACTACTTGCTTTATCTTCTGAAGACTTAGATGACCCATTCCTAGACTTCCTGACTCTACGCTTCTGTTGTTTCTTGGGAGTCTTGGAACTGCTAGCCTTAGAGATAGTATCTAGTCCTGTGGAAGTAGAAGTATTTGCATTAGTGGTTGAGTATGATGCTTGGGTAATTGCTTTGTCTACTACATACATCCCTGGGGCAATCTTATGAACTTTTGTGTTCCTTTGTCTAAAACTCGGAGTTTCTTCTTCAGAACAACAATGATGTGTTGGAATTCTTGATTTTGTGAATCTAATTTTCTGTTGAGGCGGACTGTGTCATTTCTGTTTTGAAGAATTTCATCCAGTTCCTTTTCATTTTCAAACAGTTTAAGTCTTAAGAAAGTTTTTGTTTCCTTATTATTTTCAGGAACATGATTGTTTGGAAATGATAAAGATCCTATGAGATTTTGAAATTTTAGTTCAAATTCAGCACTTTAATTTTGACACCAATCAAGCCGTTTTTGAAGATTAAAAACTTTGTTTTCCACATAATTGTTGATTTGTCGAAGATCCTCATTCTCTTTGACCAAATTTTCTATCTCCATTTGCAACATCTCAACATTTACAGCATGATCTTTCACAAGTAACTCATTGCATGATTCATAAAGCGAATTCATAATCACAGAAACAACGTCATAACACAGAACTTTTTCTAAGAGTCGATCATTCTCGTTTTTCAAAGTTTTCTTTTGATGTTTTTGTTTTTGAAGTTTGTCGTCCTGTTCTTTGAAAATACCCTTCATAGATGCAACTTCCGTGAATAATTCTTGTTCCTATTGTGTTGCATATTTCTTTAGATGTTTGACATGAGGCAGAATTTTCTTTTGAAGAATATCTCGCTTTTCTTTCGCGACTGGGGAAAGAAAAGTAGAGACTTCGATTTGAGAATTATACTCAATTTCTTTCTCCAAAAAAAAATATGTCTTCCATAATTGCATCAAAATATCGAAATAATTTACTTTCTGGTAACTTTGGATCAACATCATCGTCCTCAGTCAAAGAATCCTTGATTTGTGCAACAGTTTTGGAAACCGGAAGTATTGTAGGAGAAGCATGTATGTTTGTGTGAACAAACGTTTGTTCTGTTTCGTCCTTTGAGGGGACAAATTTGATTTGACGTCTTGCATTATAATCATGATAAATTCTGGAAAAATCTTTTTCAGTTTTTGGTCGACTCTCAAGTTCTTTTTGACGTTCAAGAATTTCAAGTTCTTCATCATTACCAAGCACAACAACTCTTTGAAAGGTATCATCAAGTAATAATTCTGCATTGTATAACTTGGGATTTTTGTTGAGTACTTTAGAAAGAAAACGTGGTTGGTCACTGCCAATAGCAAATCCAACTCCTTTCGGAACTGGTTTTACCGATAGCCTTTGAATTTGAGTTATGGATTCACCATTTTTGTAGACAATAGTTTGAAACTCTTTAAGTTTGGATTCCAAAGTGACAATTTCTTCAAGATATGAGTCGACACGTTTACTTGAGGCTTGCTTTTCTTCAAGAAGATTATTTTGAGATATTGAAAGCTCAGATTGAGTTTTTAACAGCTCAGAATTTAAAGAATTAATTTGTTTTTTGAATTCAAATTAATCCTTTTCTTTTTTAGAGAGGAGCTCAGCCTTAGAAACGGTTAGCTCACGAACTTGATTTTCTAAATTTTGAACTTTGACGTACTCTTTTTGGAAAGCAATCTCAAAACCTTTTTCACGCTTTTCTTGTTTTTGATATCCTGAAAGTTGTAGTTTATAGCACTCATTGTCCTTCGTTAACAATGCAATTTTCTCTTTCAGATTTTTATTGATTTCATTGCATTTTTCTATTTGTGATTGGGTGGTCATTAACAAGGCCTGAAGCTCTGAATCTTGATCAGGCAAAGGATCATTTTGTTCAAGATGATCATAACTTTCATCGTCAATCGAATCATCAAATGAAACAACGATTTTATCATCATCAAATGATACAACAGTGTTTATTTGATCATCTGATGGAGATAAGAATGATGAATCATGTTGAACAGAATTGTCATTTGTAGACGAAGATGCAGATGGTGAAGCAATTTCATGTATAAGACATTGTGGATCAGGTACCTGAGATAGACCATCGGTATCGTAAACCGGGCCTGTCTCGGATATGTTCATCTCTTGCATGTTTGCCATGAGCATTACTGCAGCATTTGCTTCAAGATCTTCCATCTCATCATCAGATGCAGCATTGGCCATGAAGCTTTGCTCGTTCTGAGTTATCATTCCTGCTGCTTTTTCATCCTTCAGAGCCATCAGAAGAGCTTCCTTGTGATATGCACTGCCCAAAGTACGAGGCTTTGGACACGCATTAGCCATATGACCATTCCCACCACAGTTGTAGCATGTGATTGAAGTATTTGCAATGCCTTTCTGTGCACTCCCAGCCATCTGATTTCTTCTCTGAGTAGTTCCCATACTGTTGCTGTTACCCCCTGCAGAATTAAACCTGTTCCCTCCTGACTGAAACCTCAGAGACCCATAGTTTCCACTGTTTCCTGAACCATATCTGCCCGAAGACCGATTCTGAATTTCCACTCTGCCATCGTTAATAACAGCTTGATTCCTGGTATTGAAAGATGAACGAAGACGATTGTTGGATTTGGTGAACTTGCCAAATGCCTTAGCAATTAATCCAAATGCTTCATTAAGAGAGTTGAATGCATCCTCCTCTTCATCATAATCAGCGTTTGAGTACAACATGGAATCTGAGTTGTTATATGGAACCATTTGGTTGTCAGAGTATTGTGATGGTGCTTCATATGGGATGAGTTGGTTAGAAGGTTGTGGATGAAAACTTGGTTGGAAAGATGTTTGACCAAATTCCTGGTTTGGTAGTGGAAAGTTGGATTGAGCAACAAGAGCAAGTGAGTTAGGTGTTGGTGCTGGTATGAAACCGCCTCGTGCTGCAACTTCCTTATCTACCTCAGATTGATGTTGTTTGAGAAAGTCATACATTAGTCCATACTTGACTTCACCAATCTTCTTAGTTTGCCTGACAAATGTTGCATATTTCTGCCATTCTGGTCCAAGGCAACCCAGAAATTTAGAATTGATAGCAATCTTAGGTAACTTGATGTCATGACGATCGAGGTCATTTACAACATTTGTGAAACGGTGGTAGTATGATTCAATTGTCTCCCCTGGTTCCATGATGAAATTATTGTATTCCATGTAAAGCTTTGACTCAAGATCTTCTTGATTTAACTCAGTCCCTTCCATTAGAAGATGCACATGTTCCCACATGTCTTTGGCAGTCTTTTGAGCATCAATACTTCGATAAATGGGATTGGGAATTCCCTGAAGTATGTAAGACATTGCCAATTGATTTGCCTCTTGTTGCAATGTTTGTTCAGTTGTGTAGTTAGCGACAGCAATGGGAGTTGATGTTTCATCTCTTTCTGTAGTTCCTGGAACAACAGTTACTGGAATTGGAAAGGGTCCTTCTTCAATGGCTTGCTTAAGATATTTCCCATGGGGTTTACGGAGTTCAATGAATCTGAGAAATCTACTAGCCCATTGCACATAGTTACCAGGTGTCAGCATAGGTGGAGTGTCCTGATTCCCAGCTTCATGTCGGGATTGCTGACTGCTGATTGCCTCACACATCTTGTTAAACCAATGTGGTTCTCTGGAGTAGGATGGATTGTTCAACATTTGATTCTGTTGCATGATTTGTTGTGGGGATACTTGTGGTGGAGAGAGAAATTGATGATGTTGCACGAATGCTTGTTGTTGTTGATACTGAGGATGAAATTGCTGTTGTTGAGGGTATTATTGTAGCTGATAGTAGTAATTGAAGTGAGGTGGTTAAGACATGTCTGGATCTTTGAAGATAATTAAGATTTGTGTGATGAGTTATGTTAAAGTTGGTTTTGGTTAACTGAAGATTTTTGTCCAATTGCGATAATCACTGTTCACCCAATTGCGATAAGTACTGTTCACCCAATTGCGATAAACTCCAAATAGTGATAAGGAAAATAGAAATTGCGATAAAACTTAGAATTGCGATAAAAATGATAATTTGAATAAGTTATCTTAAATTGCGATAGAAAAGGCAATTTGCGATAATTTATCAGAATTGCGATATTTTATGGCAATTTCGATAATTTTATCTAAATTCCAATTGCGATAATTCTCAACTCTCCTACAAGAGATGAGAAGCAACCAAGTAGAAGTATTTTCACTTTCTCCTACAAGGAAGTAAAATACTGAGTCCCAATGCCGATAATTCTGAAGATCTTCCAATTGCGATGAAACCCTAACTTGTCGCTATTCGAAATGCGATAAACCCTAACTTGTCGCTATTCACCGAAAAGCCAAAATTCACTTTTCACCAACTTTTTCAATACGCGATTTTCCCAGATTTCACTAAAATCGTCTAGTAAACCAATAAAATCGAAGGATTTTTAAGTTTTAACGATTAGAAATCACGAAGTATGATGAAATTTAAGATCTATAACGTGTTAAATGGAAAATTTGATGATATTTGTAAAGCTTTTTGACGAGATGATGAACAAAAAGAGTTTAACGATGAAACACAAAACAAAAACCTTACTTAATCCTTAAAACCAACCTAAATACGATTAGATCTACTCAAACACAATCCTAACTATCCCTTTGTCTCTGATACCACTTGTAGGTCGAGTATATCTCAAACACACACACGTATAATAAAGCCAAAACACGTACAACTACTTAATCTAATAAGATACGACAAGAGATAAGCTAATAAGCAATAAGAGAAGAAGAGAATAAGAGATTAAAGAAGAGAAGTGGAAGGAGATTCAATTCATACGATTAATGGACAAAGCATACGCCACTTACATGAATAACCAACAAAGGAAATGTGCACCCTTGCCTTCTATTTATAGGCAACACATTAGGGCAACATTTCCAATAAACATATTCTAGAAGGATTAAGCTAAGATGGGCGGTCCATGAGCTTCTAATGGACCGCACCATTAAACTAAATATAAAGCCTATACTTAGCAACATTTATTGCAAATGGTCAAGACTTGAAATATTACAAAACGTGTTCCTAACATTAACCATTAGCGTAATTTAGTGACCGATAAATTTTAAATGGAAAGCCGATAATTTTTTTTATTATTTTTTAAATTCGGACAAGTATCAAAATATTATTTAATCATTAGCGTAATTTAGTGACCGATAAATTTTAAATGAAAAGCGAAAATGTACACACTACGTGGACAAATTCACTAGTAGTACGAGCTTCCTATGTCCGCTCGTGACACATTCACTTCTGTTGTTGGATTTGAAGGTTCTACTTTCTTCGTTTCCATTTTTAGGTGTCATAAGGTGTATTTGTACGCGTTGTCTAAATATACACCGTGTTCCGAAGTTTTAAACAAATAATAAGAAAAGGAATACTAGAAGGAAAAGAAAGAGAAGAAAAAAGAGTGTTGGTTTGTATGTATGTGGATGTAACAATAACTTATTTTATTGAGTTGAAAGAAGAGGAAAAAAAACTTGTTTAAAGTACATATACACCCTTAACTTGTTGGGTCAAATCTTCCTTACACAAAATATACCAAAGTATACCAATCTTTACACAAAAGGGGGATATTAATTAGTTTATATTGTTTGGACAAATGGTTGTGACATTGACTATGCGTTCACTAGGACTAAAGGTTAAATTCTTAAACTACTAGAAATAAGCAATGCCCGACGCGTTCTTCGCCTAGGTGGAGGACGCAAGATGCATCTTCCTTTATTAACCTCACCCAGAAGATGCGTGCTATGTTATGACTATGGGAGAACACTATCGTTCAGACGATCGAGTTGTGTAATTGTTGTTGTGTATGTGTTTAGTAAATGGTTTTTCTGAGGTATATTTGTGTTTACATGTTTTGGTGGTGATGTTGGTTTTGCTATTATACTAAATTGGTGATGAGGCTGTTTGGGAAGAGAGAAATTGATGTGATGTTAAGCTGACGAATATAAAAAGGGTCCTCCTATAACAACACCCCTGTAATACAAAATATCCCATATACACACCCTTATCTATTATAAAATAATAATCTTCGACTCACTCATTATGAAAATACACATATGCTAGAAATTTTGCAGCCTTTTAACCACGTGATACAAACACTCCCTCAATCCTCTTTGTGCGTCTTTAATATATCTTTGACCCATTTAAGATTCTATTTTTTTTAGAAACAATGTTTGAGTCGTTTCTAAAAAAGAAACAATATTTGAGTCGTTAAAAAAAAAGAAATAATATTTGAGTCGTTAAAAAAAAACTGTATTTGAGTCGTTAAAAAAAAAGAAACAATATGTGAGTCGTTAAAAAAACAATATTTGAGTCGTTAAAAAGAAGAAACAATACTTGAATCGTTAAAAAAAAACATAGTGAAATCAATGATACATGAAAACATGGGCCCTTGGTATACTTTCATTTAGGTGTTGTTTGTTTTTTTAGAGGTTTTATGTCTGAATCTGAATACCACTTCTGAATCTGAATGAGTGGTCCAAAAGTCTGAATCTGAATTATTTTAGACTGTCTGTTTTTATGTCTGAATCTGAATGTCTGAATAAACAAAAAACAATCGTTTCGCTATAAAACAAACCAAACGACCCTCCATTCATGATTATTAATAAAAAATCAAGACCAAGATGAGGAGATAAGGATTGAAAAGAAGTATCACTAAAGTTTAGGCTTTTTAGATGTAATCAGACGTTATTCAATGTCTGAACGAATCAGACCCTATTCAGATGTATTCAGACTTTATATCTGAAAAAAAAAAACAAACAGTCTGAATCTGATTACGTCTGACCGAATCAGACTTCAGACGCCATTCAGATCTGAAAGAAAAAAACAAACACAACCTTACTTTTCCTTTGGCATTAATAGTAATGTTATTTACTCCCTCCGTCTCAAAATTATAGTCCATATTTTCATTTTTATATGTCTCAAAATAATTGTTCATTTTTTTTTTTTTTTTTTTTTTTATTTTTTTTTTTTAAAGTAAAAAATAGAGAATATATTAGGAGAATATTTTTTTGAGTGGTTGAGATTTATAGTGGTCACATTTTTATTAAACTTTGTGACAATAAAATTGAGACGGAGGGAGTAATTAAATAGTACATCTAAATAGGAAAGGGATATGTATATACTTCGTAAGAGATAGGAGGTGTTGGTATAGAATCACCCTAGTAAAATTGGCTGTGATGACTAATTATTACCACTAGCCTTAGGTTAAGGTAATATCATTCATACTTTCATAGCAATAGCAATATCTTCTTTTTTCTTATAGAAAGTAATTCATATTGGTTAGTACTTAGTAGTAGCAGTAAAGTTGACTTTGTATCTAATAGTTTTTGGGCTTAAAGGGCTTCGTGTACCCGGGTTATAAGAATAGGCCTAAAAGTTTTCCTTCCGTAACCTATATTAGAAATGGACTTAAAGAGCATGATGAGCTGGGTTACATCAAATATTTAGGAGATTCAACAATGACAGTTTTCCACAAGAAAATCCATTGATATTCAGCTTTTGCTTTGATGAAATAAGTTGTTTCCAATGTTGCTAAAATGGTGGAACCACATTCGGTTAAATTCAACGGTCCAAGGATAACTCTACATGTCACTCGCACAAGAATTTTTGTTTATTTCGGATATTGAAGGTTCAAAACCACTTTCATATTTCCCTTGCAAATATTTTCAATCAAGGTATGTAAGTCAATTTATCAACAATGAATGGTCAATCAATTGTATTTTTAATTAGAAGACGAGTTGTCTTTCTTTAAAAAAAGCACTTAAACAAAAATATCAGCATTATATTAAAGAAAAACACATATTCCGTATATTGGATATCCTAGTTATAACTAGTACGTACAAAAGATCTAGTAGTACCTAGATATCATCAACCCATGAATAACACTTTGACTTAAATGCCACTTGATTATCCTCACCAAAACAACACTTTCAAATTTATTCCACAAAATATAACAATTCGACGACCCTTCCACTATAAAGAGTTGTCAACAACCCCCTTATAAAATATAATAATCAAGGGCACTTTGGTTTGCCTTCTTGAGTCTTCCAGTTGTTGTAACAAGAACACGACTGTTTGTTACCATAAACGCCATTTGGTACACACAAACATTTGGCACAACACTTTTGACAGAAGAACATGCATGGCTTCTTGTGTGATGTTGCTGAGCATCTGTAGGTACATTTTGGTTTGCAATCTGTACAATATTGTTAAGCAATGTTAATTTTTTACTAGATTGTAATGTACAACTTCATAATCGTTTATAATCAATGAAATGAAGATTTAATATATTTACCTTGTGGACGAAGCTTGTTGTACCCCTAAAACGTAAATGAAAAAAAAAAACCGAATTAGCTAAACATTCATAATTCAGTTATAGAAATGTACCAAGGCACAATATAAGAGTAACAAAGCTATTTGCATTATATCAACAAATTCTTTTATTCATTTCAGGTTGAATCTATTTGTTTGTACATTCCCACGTAAGTTTTTTGTACCAAACAAAAAATGGCTTTCACATTTTTTTTTTTGTATAAAGATGTGAAATTTTTATAATAAAAAACTAGATTTATATATAGTTATGTTGCCATTACAAGTCATAAAAGAAACTAAGAAACCAACATGTTATGCTTAAAAATTAAAATGTACTAAAAAGTACATTTTAGGCAAATGTAAATAAATAGATTAGAGTTGAAACCTGAGCTACATCAGCAAATGCAATCATGAAAACCAATGATAGCACCACAAAGAGAGCTGTGTATGAACGTCCTGTTGCTGCCATTATTTTTCTCTAGGAAAAAAGAGATATAATGACAATGTGAATAAGAGAAGATAGTTGGAATAAATTGTGGTGAGTAGTAGTTAAAGTGGTGTGGGCATTTATAGTTAAAAGGATGAGTGTTTTTGGTTGAAAAGAATGAATAATAATAGAATGTCACATTATGCACGAAGTTGAGCGGTGATGATGACAGTGTTGGTCACGAGGCATAGATTAAGCCGTGAAAAGGGGAATGAAGTAATGAAGTCTACCTAAGTTAGTTAAATCGAAGAACTTTGTATCATAATGCAAAACTTTAGTTCGCAATGGTAATCTTGTGTTCCTTTAATCATACGATGACCCATTTTCTTGCGTTCCTTTAATCAAACAATGTAACTTGATTTACCTAGCTAACGTCGGCTATTTTAAAATTAAATATCTATCGTTCTCTTTTGGTTTGTGTCTCAAAATAAATGTTGAAATTTTTTCGAGTTTTAACGATCAAAATATTTTAAAAGGATAAAAATCTTTTGCACAATGCAATAATCTTACATTTACTAAATTTCATCTTATTTAAAAGGTGGAAACAAATAAGAGGAGTATGTTGACGGTGTATCGGGACCCGGTTCTCTGACAAACCAAAAGGACGATACAAAGTGTGATCCACTGACCAACCAAAATATGATCCATTGATGAACCAAAGTGTGATCCACTGACAAACCAAAGTGTGATACACTTAGGAACTAAAGTGTGATCCATTGACGATACAAAAGGACGGCACAAAAGACGATACAAAGTGATGAACCAAAAGGACGAACCAAAGGTTCGTCACTAGCTGACAAGCTCCACGTCATTTCGAAAAGGTCATCTTAGCCTTTGGGCTGTATGGACAAGCCCATCGAACTCGTGCTTAATTTTCGAAATAGGTAAGTAGTATAAATAGCCCCAACTATTGACAGTGGAGTGATATCATATCCTCCGAAGGAATTACTCCGAACCGAACGAGTACTTATATTGTCATACTTACTTTATAGTTCATACCACTCATACTCATTCTCACATCGGAGCTGGTTCTCTAAACACCTAGGGCAAAGCTAACGTGTGCTACTTGTCTTATCACAACTCAAGACTCAGAAGGAGGTATAAATTTCATCGAGGTTTAGAGCACATCAGTCAATCCGAACATCTTTGAACACCCGAACTTCTCCTTCATATTCAAATGCATGTTATTGCATCTACATGTCTATTCATGTATTTTTATTTTTATTTTTTATAAATGAATTCACAAAAGCACGAGTAAATAATTTAGTTTGGGTTTTGAACAAAGATCGTTTTTTGATATTTTAGACTTAGTAATTTTACAATTTAATGATGAAAGGTAAAATAACTTTGTAAAATGACAAATATAACCTTGAAAATATCTTTATATTGAAATCTACCCGATAAAAGCGGCGCATTGCTTGCGCTTTTTATACTCCCATCCAAATTATTTTGTCTCCCATGTTACAATTGTCATTTTTTTCCTCATAATATTTTGGCACCATTTGATAATATTATTTTAATATAAATATAATATGTACTCCGTACTATTTGTCGATCTTCATGTTTATTTAGCCATTTTTCATGTTTACCTCGAAAACACTAATTTGAGGTTGAAGTTACACATCATTAGTTTCATTCTATAAATCATTCATTGACCACAACATGAGTGTTAAGAATTTTTTTTTGAAGGTTTTACGTGCTGTAAAAATGATGTGTACAAGGTTACGTTCAATTTGCACATGTAAGTATCAAGCGTTTGGGAGAAATGTGAGACAGCATACACATTCTGGTTCATTTTTCTAGATCACACATCGATCAGAAATGATACTTATATATATTATAACCAAAATTATAATTTCTAATCTAAATTATTTGAGAACATGCCACTCATTTTGTGTTCATTTTGCTAGTCACAGCCGATGACCAAAGTGACCTGGTTCACCGGGTGCCACGTCAGCTTTCTCTCTCCGGCGACCAGACATGACCAAAGTGCCACAGTAGATGACCGATTTTTTTTTAATCAAACATTTAAAAAAAAAAACTTAAAATTCATTAAAAATAAAAACATTACATTACTAAATTAAAAATACGATAGCGATTACAAACGTAAACTAATCATCTAAGTTGTAGCGAGCTTTGATTGATGCCTTAAGCTGCAAAAGCTCATTTTGGTGTTGTTCGGGCAAAGTTGGGTCGATTTTTGAGTCGTAGAAGATCAAATCTTGCTCCCGTTTTGTTATGTCCATGATTTCGATTTGTTTTCGTTGGAGTTCCATTCTCTCTTTTTATGGCTAGCTCTTCTTGCTTCATCTTCATATACGCATCTTCAATGTCCTTCTTTTATCCCTCTTTTAACGGCTTCAATTTGAAGAAGGTCTTGGTTAGCGAAGTTGTCCACGATGATGGTGGATCACGAGAGGAGGAGGATGATTTCTTCCTGGCTGCGTCACGACCTTCTGGTCGTGATTCTCTAGTATCGTCTTCATCTTCAGAATCATCCACGTCTTGAAAATTCAAGGGACCTTGTGTTGACCCCGAGGTTGTTGTAGAGCCCTTTGATTTCTTTCGACTATTCGTTCGGATAGCATGCCCCTCCGTCTTCCAAGCATCATGATGCCTCAAAATTTTCCAACATTCCTCCAAGTTGAAATCATGACCGTAAATCACACGGATATTGTTGCGTTGAATGGTCTACCATAAAATCCTCCAAATCCATATCAAGATTAACACCCCGAAGCGGGGAATAATCTTCATACAGTTGGGAAGAATGCAAGAAATCCATATTAGGCCGATACGACGACCCACTTGGTTCTTGGTGATAATCCGTATTAGGACGATACGGTGGAACATATGGACGATTAACGTAAAATGGGTTTTGATTTTGGTTCGGTTGTGGTAGTCGTGATGGATATTCAAAAGAGGGTGCACGAAATCGAATACCCCTGATGAGTGTGTAAATACTCATCATTTTATGCCCATTTTAGACCATAAAAATACAAAAATGACCAAATATACCCAAATATATTGCAGATATCATTGGTTTTGTGTTTTTATGTGTTTCAGGTACAAAAGGATTGAAAACAGGGCAAAAACGGACAAAACCGAGCACAAGATTGGAAAATCGTGAAAAGCCGAGGACGGGGAAGAAATTTACGAGTTTGGACCGAGAAATTGATCAAGATGTCAAAAGTCAACCTCCAAGAATATTAAAGTATCATAAATAGTCCTTGGAGATAATTTTCAGACTTTACAAGATTGGTCCCTGAAGTTTAAAACTTGGCAGAATTGGTCCTTAAGCCTTATACTAATTCCTAATCCAATCCTAACTCTAAACCATTACCTTTTAAACCAACCCTTTTTAACCCTCCAAATAATAAACCCAGCTAACCCATCCAAGCCCAATCAAAATAAAAGCCCAATCCCTATCAACCAAACCCAACCCGTTTTATCCCATTAGCTAAAACCAGGTCAACATCCGGTCAACCCCTTCTCCCAAAATCACCCTAGCCCGCCAAAACCAGAAAACCACCATGCCCATTTCCCCAGACCAGACATCATTGTTCCCCCCACTCCTTTTCACTGAAACACGCCTCCCCCTCCTCACTTACCTCCTGACACACTACAATATTCACGTGCTCTGAAAAGCAGTTAAATCCACTAACTCTACTTTTCCCGCCAAAATGGAATTGAACGAATGAGATTGATTCAAGCTAGACCAATGGTGGGGATTTACTCAGAAAAACCAGGGAAGCTTTTGGAGTTATAAAAACACCACTCTCACACACACAAAGGAGTTAGTAGATTTTAGTTAGATTTTTAGTGTAGTTTAATAAAATTTAGTGTCGTTATTTTTAATTGTTGCTTAAATTTTCTGGGTTTTTATTGATTTCAATTGTAATCTTCAATTCAGTCTTGTAAGAATTCATCTTTAATTTCAATTCAGTTTAATTCTAAAATTGCCAAAAAAGTCAACATAAGTCAACAATATGCTTATTGCTTAATTCAGTGCTTAATGTGGTAGTTTAGTGCTTTTTTTTTAGGTGTTAATCTAGTTGGTAAACTATCTGCTTTTAGAAAACATGGCTTGTTCAAGATTCATCTAGTGTTAAACCCCACATTTCAGTTTCATAAGGACTGTTTGGGTCTATGGGTGAAATGGGTCAAATCAGGTAATCACTGCTCATTTGCCATCTTAGTTAGTTTAGTCTAGGTTAAAATGATTTAGATAATCAGTTTGTAGTGTCTGATAGGTTGTTTTTAAGTATTTTTAGTGTTATGTGGATTTTCCAAAGTTTAAGGTGTTGCACTGCTTATGATTAGCTTTTACTATAGGATCTAGATTTAGACCTTGTTTTAGCAATTTAAATGTGCATTCTAATGTTATAGATTGATTTAGAGAAGTTGGTTAAGTTTCATTTAAAGTTGTAGTGCTTTTGGTCAATTTTTGAGTTCTGTCTGCACAGAACATAGTTTGCAGTCTGCATAGGTTTAGCTTTCCCAATTTCAGTGCTTAAATCCATTCCTTAGTGCTTGAATCTCATTTCTCTAATTGGTAGCTTAATGGTCTATGTTATTTCATAGACTTCAGTCTGGCCCTCAGCTTATTAGAGCTTATTAACTAGCCCAAAAGCTAGCTATTCAGTCTGCATACACTAGTCACACCAGTGTATATTTGAGCTAAATAGCCAACTTCTAAGCTTCTTAATAAGCCTTTAATAAGCTGAGGATGGTCTGATATTTATTCTATTGGTTCTTGGGTGCATGAGCTGTTAGTATGTTCAGCTTATATGGATTTCCTTGTGATCTTAATGCTTATTTCTTAAGTTAAAAACTGTCCAGTAAGCTATTTAAGCCTTCAAATCAGTTAGCCTATAGCCTCTTTGTTCCCAGTGCTTATTAGCTTATGTAAGTTTTTTTTTTTTTTTTTTTTTTTTTTTTTTTTTTTTTTTTTTTTTTTTTTTTTTTCTGATTCCTTTTAGCTTATTTAGGAGTACTTTTAGGTTGTTTGAGCTTATTTATGTTTCCCTTAGACTATTTTAGCTTATTTGCTTGATTTCAGTTACCCTTAGCTTGTTCCCTTCTTTTACCTACTGTTCCCATTAGTGTTGCTTAATCTGAGCTTATTGTGTAGTTTCATAAATAATTTTAGTTTTCAAAATTGCTTATATTAGTGTGCTTATTTAGTTTTCAAAAAGAAAAAAAAAATCAAAAAAAATAAGTTTAGAAAAAAAGGAGGCCAAGGGATTCGAACCCTGGACCTCCCAGCCTCCCAAACCTCACAACACACGTCCTTAGCCAACACTGGCCTTGGGTCTTTTGTGTTAAACCTTTTTACCTTAATTGTTTTGACCAGTTTCATCTCCTATTAGCTTATTTGACCGTTTGCTTATCATCAGCTTATTCCATTAAGCTGAGGCTGTCATTTTATTTTTCCTAGCTTTAGTGTGCCTTAAAGTATTTTCCAGAAAAGTTTTAGATTTTTCTAAATAGGTTTAGTATTTTTGATCATTTAATTAGATTAATTCTGTTTTTAATTTGTAGTAAATTAAATAAAAGTCAAAAAAATATAATTCTTTTTTCTAAAATTTTCTTTTACTAATAGAGTTATTATTTCATCGTTTTGACATTTAGGATCGGTTTTCCCGGTTTAAACGTGCGTTTTCAGTTTTCTTTACGTTTTTAGCCTCGAGCACTTTAGATTATCGTTTTCCTTACCTTTTAAGTCGTTTTTAGTTAATGTTCACTTATCTTAGCTTAAAAACCCAAAAACTCTTTATTCTCACCATTCAAACACGTTTCACGAATCGAATCACGAATTCCATTCACGCCTTCGTTGGGAAAACGACCCGGGATTACAACTTGCCTTGTAATTCCTTTGGGAGAAAATACGTGTTGATTCCATCGAATCCCCCGTTGTTGTGGTGTTATGCCGGTTAGTTCAAAGTTGTTTTCCGGCGAGAAATTCAAATTCGGGGCATTTTGGGGTAGTCGGGATCGTCGGTCTTTTGATGTGGGAGTGTTTTTCTTTGACATGATGAGAAGTTGTTTATGGATGAGAAGTTGAATATGGATGAGAAGTTGTTTGAATTGTGTTTGAAATTGTGTGTTTATAAGTGTGTTTGAGGTTGGTATTTATAAGGTTGAAAAAGTCTTCTTTTTTTTTTTTTTTTTTTTTTTTTTTTTTTAATGCAACGGTTAAATGGTTTAAAAGTCGGTCGATTTTTAGACCGACTTTGGTTTTGGTTTGCAATCGACCAATATTCGATCTCATGTCCACATTCGATTCCACCGATCTCCAAATCGGTCGCTTGGTTTGATCGACCGACTTTTTCACGTCGATTGTGAGTAGCCTTTTGTCTCCCATGTTACAATTGTCATTTTTTTCCTCATAATATTTTGGCACCATTTGACAATATTATTTTAATATAAATATAATATGTACTCCGTACTATTTGTCGATCTTCATGTTTATTTAGCCATTTTTCATGTTTACCTCGAAAACACTAATTTGAGGTTGAAGTTACACATCATTAGTTTCATTCTATGAATCATGCATTGACCACAACATGAGTGTTAAGAATTTTTTTTTTTGAAGGTTTTACGTGCTGTAAAAATGATGTGTACAAGGTTACGTTCAATTTGCACATGTAAATATCAAGCGTTTGGGAGAAATGTGAGACAGCATACACATTCTGGTTCATTTTTCTAGATCACACATCTATCAGAAATGATACTTATATATATTATAACCAAAATTATAATTTCTAATCTAAATTATTTGAGAACATGCCACTCAT